>JAPZDZ010000012.1:15801572-15823752 GCA_029783805.1 Acanthurus tennentii | reverse complement strand
CACTTGTCATGAAGTCCAACAAGTTCCTAGAACAGCCTCTAAAGGACCAATTTTGAGACTGTTTAGCCTGTTTGCAGGAGGAGGAGCATGCGCCATGAAAACATAATCTCCTCTATGTGATGACGGCTCATCAATAGGAGGAAGGAAACATAAATTTGTCCAATTCTTAGCACATTTTTTTCCATTTATCAGTTAACCTGTTGATTAGATCACATCATTATTATTATTACAATGAGTTAATGGGCAAATGACAAACTATCAATTTCATTGTCATGTTTGAAATGTTCCCCATTCCCAACTCCACCCCCTCCCTCTCCCTCTTGCGCGCAGACACACACACACACACACACTTTTGCCTCTATCTTTGTGAGGACCCTCTCGACTTAATACATTGCCAAGCCCCTTAACCTCACCTTCACTGTTAGAAATAAAAGACTAACTTTAACATTAAAAAAGTCTTAACCTTCAAACAGCTCTTCAAAGTTATGAAATTCGACATGTTCTCATGTTTCAAAAATGTCCTCAGTATTTAATTAAATACTTGTTGCGGTCCTCACTACGTAACAAGTACAAGAACAATCAGTCATGCACAGATAGACAGATGGTCTTTTACGCTGCTCATTCAAACTTGCCTCAGACACATCAGGACACAAGTGTTCCTCACCCATCTGCACTAGACCTCCTCATGACTGTAAAAATTGCATCAGCTCATTTCCACACATGTTATTGGTTCCCCAAAAGTAATTTTAAATTCTGTTGAATTGCACTAAAACATAATTTAGAGAATAAACCAGAAAACCTGAACTTGTGAACTTGACAGAAACAGCCTTCAGAGCATCTTCTTAAGCTCTCTTCTTTATTTGCTGCATTTAAGAAAGTAAGGCAGGAAAGTTGTTTCACACACAGTATGTTCATATCCTGTTTCTACAAAAGCAAGAAAGCAAAAACTTTTATCAATTGTCAGTTCTCCTGATCATCAAACATAGACTTATGTAGCTAACAAACTTTTAAAAAAGCTGCCTGACGCACACACACACACCCACACAATCAATACTTTTTATACAGTCCATTCACAGCAACATTACCTTGTATTTCTTCATAGTATTAGCTGATCAGTTACTCATTTAATCTCAGTCCTGCTTTGTTTATCAGTCTTTCACACTGACAAAGGAGCTAGACACAGAGCATTGCAAGGGGATTATACTGTAGTAGGATTATAGGTTTGATAGCCGGCCCATCGCAACAAGTGGCCAATGAGAAGTCAGCTAAGATAAGACATTTGGCCCACGCAGTGTGTTGGCATGGTGGTGAGTGTGTGTGTGTGTGTATGTGTACACTCCTCATCTCAACATGCAATAATTAGTTTAGCACCACCAGTAGCCACTAAGCAAATAAGGTAAGACATGCAGTATACACACACTTAATTTGATCACGGTAGTAGTTTTCCAGGAAAGGTTCATCAATATTCTGTAAACAAGATGTATCTTACAGCTCTACTCTACTGTTTGATAAAAACCCAAGGAAAATCTTTAAACTGAATTAAAAATATCTCCTGCATTCTAGGTACAAAAACTATATAAATATACCTTTTTCTTCTCAGCACTGGACTCCTCCGCAGCTTTCTGGTATCTGGGAGAGAGACAGAAACAACACTGACCTCTGGTGACTCAAAAAACAAAAACATGAACTTTGTGGCATTTCTTCTTTCAAGGATCCTTAAGATATTCAACTTAATAGTTAATAGTTAATAGTTTGGATTTTTTTTATTTTAGTTTATTAGATTTTTGTAGCTTGCAGCCTCTTTTGATAATTTCAGTTTAGTTTCTGATGTAATTCTACATTTATTGGTGAAACATTTTCACATGAAATGCCAAACTGAGAAATGTTTTCTCTATGTATTTTAAACAAACACAACAAAATATCAAATAAATCACAATGCATCAAGGGTTTTTATTTGCTTTCATTCTCCCCTTAATTAGAATATTAATTACCTGTTTTTTGGCAGCATAAATAAAATGCACTAGGAGACTCAACAGTCTGAACTCATACATCTTTCAATTTGAACGCTATATATAACTAACTGAATGGAGGAAAAGAAAATGTCATCAAGAACGTGAGGTAATCATGTGGGCTCAACACAATAGAATTATCTAAAAATACATTCAGTGTTGACGTCTTACTTTACAGCTAGTTCAAAGTAACAGCAAACATTACAAACCAAGTGTTACTTACTTGGAGAAGCGTTCAGCTATTGCATTCTTTCTCCCTCTGCCACTTAGCGAAAGCTCCTTCGCAGTGACACGCAAGGACTGCGTCGCCCACGTTTGTCGACTGAATGGACCTGGTTCCATCTCTGTCAGCTATCTTAACACCTGAAAAACAAAAACAACCATAAGCATTACTACAAATATGCCCGCTATAGACTTCTACATGATTTACCAAAACTTCACCAGAGAAAACTTAACTTGAGTCTTAACAACATTTTTTTTCATCCCAGGCTGGATCCTACATTTGAATTACAAACCAGTCACTGTTTTGACAATTTTTCTAATCTTGGAGCCAGATAATAAAATGCTCCTGTCTGTCCTCTTATCTGCATCTGTTCACCATTCTACCATGTACAAGTTTTGTGTTCTAGGGAATTTAGATAACCATACTGACAGCATTGCATGGCATCATCTGACAAGATTTACATAGACAAAACAGTCTTGTTCTAAACAACACTACCTCAGCCTGACATGTGGAAAAGTGTGGGTGCCAGAGTCCAAGTTTGTGCATGTAGAGAAGCTATCTTCTGAGTGAGATCACTGATTTACAAGATGTTCTTATTCAGTTTACCTCTTGTCACACCCCCAAAAAAGGTAAATGGACAGCGTTTCTAAAGCACATTTCTAGACACTCAGCCACTCAATAATTTAATTTACATTTATTAACCAACACATTCATACACTAATAGTAACGGCTATCATTAAATGTTGCAACAACCTGATAATCAGAAGTTACACTTACACATTAAATGTACAGGAAGGATAGAGAGTGTCATCAAAGTTATCCAAAAATAAAATTGTATAGACCAAATTTCATCGCAAGCCATCTGACAGTTGTTAATATATTCCACTAAAGGCAAAAATGTCTTCCTGTTGGTGCTGCTAGCAGAAAGACCAGGGAATCAAAAGTAAAGTCAAAAAAAAAATTCTTCAGGAGATTTTGAATGTCTAGTTAAATTATTTGAGGATACAATAATCTGTTAAAATGAAAAGAGGAATATTTTTGTCTGGATCAAAGTGGCGGACCGGCAGACATGCCAACATTACATTTCCTCATGCCATGCCCCTATTACAGCTAAAAATCTTAAAAAATACATTTAATTAAACATTATGCTAAAATTTGGATGAAAATCAGTTTAAAAACCTAGCTTTTGTTAAAAAAGTCTATGTATTTCCAAAGAATCTGTTTTAAACAAGACAGAGTCATGCAGACTGGAGGAGCAGACGACTGAACCACTGACCCTCTGATAAGTGGACAAACAGCTCCAATTCCTAAACCACATCTTTCATCGCTACTCGATGTACATACCAAAGAGTCCTCATGTATGAACTGTTTTACATGGTACAAACAAGTGAACGTGTTAAAGCTTGCATTCCATCCCGTTCTGCTTGACTTCAAGACAGAAACATCCAGACTGAGCATGAGCACATTATCATTATGAGAGGAGAACTTGCCGAGGCAACATTCACAGAGAAAAGCAGCGTTCCACAACATCACTGCGAGACACACACACACACACACACACACACACACACACACACACACACACACACACACACACACACACAAACAGTGTCATTCTTAAACTTTGTTCAAACAAACAAACACTTAAATGCATCAGACAGATGACAAACCTACACTTTCTCTGTCTTGGGAGACATCCTCATGTGAGACCATCAATCCCTTTTCAGTGCTCAGACAGTATGTGTTAAATCACCAATGCGCACAGCAGAGAGACTCCATCTTAATCATTTCTCTTACTGTCTGCGATTTTCACTGTCTGGGCCTTGTTACATCACCACTCAGTGGTACAAAGAAATACTGGCAATGAGGACTTTGGACTGAACTGAATTTCAACATAGGTCTGATTTTGGCATTCAATCACTTGCAACACTTACTGTTTTACCTAAAGATTTACCAATTCAGATTTAAAAAAAGAAAAAATTAGATGTACACACACACACACACACAAACATATATGAATGGTGTTGTTACAGATTTTGAGACCTGACAGACATATCACTTTGCCTAGTCTATTGACCATTTGTAAGCTAAAACAAAAGGTGTTTCTCATTAATTTACTTATTCTTTTGATTCTTTACTTGAATATCAGAGGGGCTGGAGCCTATTCCAACCTGTTTTCGAGGGAAAAGCAGGGACACACCCTGGTCAGATCACAAGTCACTAAGATAACACAGGTGGACTGAGCTGAGAGTCATAGATCCCCCTGTTTTGCATATCCTTAAACTGCTGAAGGAAGCTGGAGCAACTGAAGAACACAGGAAGTGTTTGAACTTCTCACTAAAATATAAACGGATGAGCATAAATTTCTTGACATTTAAGGTGCACAAAAAGAAAAGCTAGCTGTTCACAGCTATGATCTGAGCAAATGAACACAGCAGGAAATGTACCTGATTTAAATAAAGAATAGGGTGGGGTCATGGCGTGTTTTTCCTGTATTTGAAAGCGATCATAATGCTTTTAATTCTGCCATCCTTTTATATGACCTGGTTGAAAAGCCTGTAAGGGAAGAAACTAAATTGTCCTCACAGATTATGACAAGCAGGTCACGATTCAACTTCAAATATATCTCTGTCCTCATAAGTCAGACTTAATAGCTATACACACAGTTTACAGCATTTATGAAAATTACTGAATGAGGTAAACTGTAAAAAGTTTTCTGCACTTCACTATCAGAGAAAATTTTTGATTTGGGAGGTGAGTAATTTTGTCTTTGTATGACCACAGGAAACTCTTTTATAAACTGTGTTTGCTGCCATTTTTTACACCTCCACACCTCCTGGCACACAATTTATACTTGTCTAACTGCAAGCTTTGAATAAAGCATCATTAATCAGAGTAACAAAGGAAAAGGAATGTAAGCAAAGTCTTTACAAAGGCAGCTGCTTCAGCTGGTACATTGTGAGAGGATCCCTGAAACCATTACAGGCTATCTGATATATGAGCTTTTGAAATCTGATAATCTTAACACCAGCATTTAGCTTCACCTCCATCACTTGTTATCAGTAAAAGGTGTTACACTGACCTTTAACCCTCTCTTTTGGCCAAGTTCTCCTTAACAACAAGAGGGTCAAACACAAAACAGTCACAAACATTGTGACTCAGGAGTGGCCTCTGACTTTACTTAATGCGTGAATGGCCTAAGTCGCAATTGAAACTAAGTCACAAAACATATCGTTTCGATGAAAATGACTGAGTTGGACTTAACAGACATGACATAAGCATGCTAAGAGCCAAACATGTTATTTGAAGTTCTTTAATTTCAGGTGTGTAACGATGCTAGCAAGCGTTTGGTAAAGAACGTCTTTGACAAACTATAGTAAGGCGACACACACTCGAAAAATATACTTGTTCTTTAACACACGACCTCGTTGGGTCCACATGTAAATTCTTTTCAGAAAGACCGAGCGGTATAAAACAATAACCTGAGCCCACAATGTAGCCTCAGCAGCTGGACCGATTTTGTTTCGATTATCTCAAAGACATGGAGTCCTTTCAGCAAGACAGAGTATGTGCACGTGCGTTATAATAAAAAGTACACCTAATTCTTAGCATTCAAATTATCATTCGACTCTTCAAAATAAACACATTTTGGTATCTTAGAAAAGCCCTGGTTAGGGATATTTCCACCTGTTTTCACGCCCTTGCTGTAAGTTTTGTCTTACCTGTGCGAACTTCCGTTTTTGTAAAACCTTGAGACACCTGACACTTGCTGCTGCCGCTGCGTCACCGCCCGGTGTGGACCAGGCAGAGGTGGAGTGAACAGAAAGGTGTCATGGGAGTGGAAGAGCCGGGTCATGTGATTTCATACACCAATGACCTTCAGTATAACGTTACTTCTACCTGGTACATGTCGGTCCACGTGAGCGCGCTTGCATACCACACATCAAAATTCCCGAGGACAAGTGATACCCCCTAATTTTTCAAGAGAAGGGGGAAAACAGGGAGAGGGAAAAGAGAGAAAGATATCTGAACAACTCAGGTTTTGACAGTGTGTGTGACAGAGCAGCGAATGATTCTCCAGTGACTGACAATGCAGTGATATATACTTTAAATGTAAGCCCTGCTCTCATTAGTGAAGTTAAATGTTTTAAAAGTGTCCTAGGTTTTATATTGACAACAATACTACAAACTAATACAAGCCCAGTACCACTACAATTGTATGCACTACTATAATAACCGAAAGATTGGTTTACTTTTTTCTGTTTTATCTTATTAACACAAATTGCAGCTTTAACGGCTTTGCAAAAAACTGAAGAAAATAGTGAGCAGAGAGATAATTAATACATTTAAAGATAGAGTTTTGGTTCAGGCATTTCCATGTTCTTAAAGCAAAGGTGGCAATAGGAGTAAGTGTCATGTAAATAATATTGTATACAACACTGCAATTATTGGCTGTGATCAGATCAGCAGAAATTGTTCAAACAATAGACTGTCTCTGTGAAATCTTGCGTTATAAAGGAAAACAATATGATGTTACTGCATGGTGCATTGGATGTTTGCATTTCATTTGCCTTCTAAATAAGGCTGTCTGGTTGGTGTAGTGATAAGGGAGATTATGGCTGCACAGCTTTAATCTAGAGCTTTTGCTTGATGCCTCAGTATTGCCTTTACATATTTGCTTTAAAATCACTGAAGAAATATTGTTTCTAAACTGATAATAATGTGTCCACATTATTACGGCTTCACACTGATGTATTTTACTAGAAGACTAACATGTACACATCATATACAAATGTATAATTCATCATACATATAAAACATGTAATAAGGAGCCTATTATATATTGAGGATGTGAGTTTCAATTTAATGTTTTCAAAGAATGTGTAAAATAACAAGCGAAAGACAGTATGGAAGTAATCCATGTACACATGGAGATTTCCCCAAACATTTGACATTTTACATGATAGTAGTTAGTATTCAGATACTTTACTTAAGTAAAGGTTATACCTCATTGTGTGAATATACAAATATAAGTGTTGCATTAAAAAACAAAGTAAAAATATGTTTATCAGGAAAATGTATTTCAAGTATTAAGAAACTAAGTATTTTTTAAAAATTCAATGCAAAATGCCCCCTTCGACTGCTATACTATCATATCATTAGAAAATGCATTAATGTAAAAGTGCATGCGCATGAGTTTACTCTAACAGCTGGTTAAACTGAATCTGATTCAGTCTTTTATGTAAGACTTCAGCTAGTGGTTAATCTTATTATTATTTTCTCTATATCAACTGTTTGGATTTCAGTGAGAAATAACAAAATAATTATGTGGAGTCACATCTACATAATGCTTTTTCTGTTCAACCAACAGAAGGAAATTTAATATAACTACAAATAAATTGAAGCAATAAAAGGAAAATGAGCAAAACCTTATATTTGCACTGCTGTAACCATTAAAATTCTTTTGCCTCACAAACGATTGACCTGGTTATCAGAGTAGTTACAAAATTATTTTTTCGGTCGACACAAATTGAATAATGAACTAGTCATTTCTACTTAACTTGTTTAGGCCTACTAATAACCACACATCCAATTTTAAAAGTAATGATTCAGATTCAGATTAAGATAACTTTATTTATCCCAGAGGGCAATTCATTCTGCAGCTACCAGTCCATGAGCACCTTACATTTTAATTATGCAGCTCCTAGATGAGCAAATAGTTATATGTTGAGTCCCAGATCAACATACATGTGCAAAACAAGGAAAACAATCACAAAGGATAATCCACAATAAATAGGCAATAAATAAGTGATGAATAAGGCAATAAAACAGTACAATTGTCTGACACTGAATGACTGGATTAGTTCAAATGAGCAAAGCAAGATAAGAGCATCTAAAAACAGAATTAAATTAAATAGCTCTTATTAAAAATTGATGAAAATGACTACTCTTAGAGTTTAAACGCCTGATTGCACAAGGAATAAAGAACTTGGAGTAGCGGTTCGTTCTGCTGGGGGGCACATTATAGCAACGACCTGAAGGAATTATGGAGAACTCTCTAGACAGGATATAAAAGGCTGAATAATGCTGTCCTTAGCCTTTTAAAGTACCTGTTTCTCCCCCAGTGTAATGTATATGCAAAATCCTAATTTGTAAATTTATATTTACTAAAAACGGCCAAATAATTGTTGTGGGCTAAAAATGAGAATATTGTAATGTGATGGAGTAGAAGTAATTTAAAAAAGGCACGTACAAGTTTCAAACATTTTTTACCCAATACCGTTGAATGACATTCCACAGCCTTTTTTTTTCAAAATCATGAGTGGCAAAAACAAACATTATGCCAATTTCCATTTATGTTATGGATAGACATAATTTATTTGAGAAACAGAGTGCAAAACTACCATAACGCACTACAAGACATCAATAGTCGCACAATTGACGATGACGCCATCGTCTGTTAAATGGCAGCTCGAGAGATGCTCTTTCATAATACTTATTGGTCAGCAAGATAAAAGAGATGAGCGAAAATAGCGGTCCTTTTATTATAAGAGGTTAATTTATATGCTATCTTTTGGGCCGAGGGGCCGATCAGTCAGGGAAAAGGGACAGCGGATTGGGCCATTAATACTACCACTATATGTCGTCTGCACATCTCTGTTTTCTGTCATTTTAACGTCCACTCCTTCTTTTTCATCTGCGTCTTTTCAGTCGTCGTCTGACTGCCACAAACTGAGCGAGGCGAGCTCCATCACAGCACAATAACTCTATAGGGCTATATAGGCGTAAAATCTCCACAACGACATACAAAATGGATTAACAGACAGATATTATCGCACTTTTAAGCGATGCTCTCTGTTTATCGGGGAGCTCATAGAAGACGATGACCCTTTTCTCTTCGCTTGAGAAGGCTGCGCTGCTGTGTGGGGGAGTGGGTTACATCCTGTGGCGTTTCCTGTGTTTGTAAACTAGACGGCCTTGAAAACGTCGGGCGAGGGGAGCTAAAAGGTAAGTAAATATCTTTTCATTTTTCATTTGTGCTCGGTAAATTTTAACTGTGCGCTGAGTGACCTGTGGTTTCAACTCGAATTATGCATGCTCAGAAAGGGAAGCAAGCGGATTTATCTAAAAATATAGCGTCAATGTTAGCTAAATGCTAGCTCGCTAACAAACGTTAGCTTAATCATCGGGAGGGGGAGGCACTCGCAACGACGGCCATCACGAATGCCTTTATCGCCCAATCTTGTCTTGAACTAGTTGAGCATGTGCCTTGTAGTGTTGTCATTGTGAAAAGGTTTATTTAAAAATGCTTGATAAACATTCGAGAAAAAATACTGTATTACACCGATAACAAGGTGTGCTGACAAAATGTTCGATGATTGACTAACATGTCAGTGGGCGAGGGCGCCAGCGAGCAGCTAGCTGCTGGCTAGCTTGTGTTAGCCAGCTTGTTCAGCATCAGCAAAACTAACGTTAGGTTTTGTGATTGTGCGAAGGCCAGGACAGTCAGAGCAAAAAAATAACGTTTACAAAGCAACATTATTTTAGGGTTATATCATTTCTACTTTCCTCTGCTGGCAACATGCACATCAATGAGATAAAATGCGACATAGCGTTGTAACGTTTTTTTTTTTTTTAATTAGCACTAGCCGATAATTACGTTACGCTAGCTGTCGCTTTTCCTAGCACCGTTAGCTAGCTAACCAACGCCAGTTTCGAAAGCATTGAATCTTTTAGGAGCATCTTTGCTTCCATCTGTTTACCGATTAATTTTATAGTTGCACTCAAGCATTACAGTGAACTACTATTGTTTGCAAAAAAGGAAAAACGAGGCTAAGAAGTAACGCTTAACCGGGCGAAGCTTTCAATAGAGAGAGTTCTTTGAGTGAAGTCATGGCCTTCTCGTAATATACTTGACAAAACTCTACGCCAATGTTGCCAAACGTACAACAAAATAGTATGTGAGCAGACTTAAGGCTTTCTCGCTTCAATTATAACAGTATACATTTATATATTCCTCAATAAAGCTGATAAGTGTTAGCCTTGCATTGCCTTTCATCAGTGAATGTACATTACAATCACTCTCCCTCATTGATATATCAAGCTTTTAGGGTGAAACATAGATTTGCAAAAAAATTAGATGGATGAGATTTGACGCTTTTCCACCCGGTTTGTCTTCTTGGTTGCTTTGTTTGTACAAGGCGAACGATGTAAGGGATTTGTCAGAAATGAGGGCACTTGCAGACAATGGTCCCATCCCCCTTTATTTTAGATTTTATTTACTTTTGCCATTTTCTGTGTATGTCCGTATCAGTATTTCATTGTTATGACTTAAATGTTATGCAAATTTATATTTGTCCTACAGAAACCATTATCTATTACAGTCTTGATTTAACACCCCCCCCCCCCCCCAAAAAAAAGAGAAGAAAAAACCCATGTAAATAGGATCAGATATCAGATCAGATTTTACATAAATTGGTGTCATTGGTTCACCATGTGGATTTTTGTTGGAGGACACACTGGTCAGTCAAAATTAGCCTCAGAAAACAAATCCAGGCTTTTCTGTGTTACTGTTTTTTTTGGGTTTTTTGGGTTGTGTTTTTTTTAATATATATATCTCTTTTATGTGTATTCTGTATTTTATAAAACCCTTTTATAAAACCCTTGCCTGGTGTTGTACAAATAACTAGCACATGTCTTGTATACAAAAAAAATAAATATTAATGTTACTAATAATCAGCTTGATATTTTGATTTCTCAGAATGTCTCAGTTTTTAAATGACTTGTCTTATTAATCTCACTTAAAACATAAATTTTTTGTAGTTAGTTTCTATAAATATTTTTGCTCCGGAATATTTCTTCATCTGAAATTGCTCCACAGCAGTCCCCTCTTGTCTACACTTTCACTTGTTTCCCTCATGTCATACAGACACTTGTAAAAAATAGTTTGAGAAAACTTGAAACCATATAAATGGAGTTAACCTACTACCATACTTAGAACCTATACCCTACCTAGAACCTTAATTGCACCTAGAACATCCAGATGTGTTTTTTTTATTGATTCATCAGCATACTTTTCACTAGTGGAGAGGCTTGGTGCCAGTTGTAATTATTGTTGGACTGGGAGACAAATTGTTACCCTTAAATGGTTGATGTTAAGTTGTGATAACCAGTTCTGGATCTAAACTGGTGCCTGGTTAGAAAAAATGCCTTTTGACTGTACCTCTCAATTACTAAAAGCAAAGTTTCGCTTGTGATTAATTCACTAGCTATGCATACAGCATCAAAAGTGTGTTGCTGATACAAAAGTAGACTCGAGGTATCATCTCAAACTTAGAGTGAGCTTCCTTAAATTGCTGCAGCAAAATAGTATAACAGTGTAAACATAATTTAATGCAGCTCTGAGTTTTATTCTCTTGTTTCTTCTCGAGCTGAAAGTTCAGTTGTCGAACAAACCACAACATAATAAATGACTAATTCTCATCTGTTAGGTCTATTTTTGAAGCACATAATTTTGGAAGTCCATTAGTGGCTTAAAGAGTAAAAAACATAGCTACTAAGTAATTTTACGGTATGATTAATCAAGTTTTGGCCACAACCAGGAAACTCTTTTTATGGTCAGATTTTTAATGAAACAGTTACATGAAAAATTATCAATATTTTTGCGTTATATGGTATGATGTTTAGATGTTATTGTAAAGAAGCATCTTCCCAACTGGTGTAATGGAATATATACGATAAAGACAGCGTGTGATGCTGTAATTTCATGTTTGTCTGTTTCATCCACATCCTCCTCTTCCTCAGTTTTAATGCTAGATGAGTGAGGTGGGTGTGGCTTCCCACCAGCCCGACCATCCTGACTGACGGATCTCTGGATGACCTTGTCCCCAACCCTGTCCCTGCGCTCACATACACCACAGCAATGTCACATCTGCCCAGCAGCTCAGTCCGCGACCATATGAAATGGGTTTGTTTTGAGAACACCAAAATGGTTACAATTAAATTTACTTAAAGTCTTGTGTCACTCAGGATGTTGTCGTTGATGAATGCCATGTCACTGGCAAGATTGTTTGAGATTGACATAATTTCAAATTGTGTTTTAAGTTTTATGTAGTTGGTAAAGAGTTACTCTTCATTCTTTTTCTTTTTCTTTTTCTTATCTTTTCTTGTTTGCAGGCGGGGCTGCTTGGCTGCGAGGCTGTCCTCTCCAGTATGGCCCTGATGCAGGCCAGCTCCATGGCTGCTCCGCCCAAAAAAATGATGGCTCCACTTGGCCATGGACCACCACAGCGAGAGGGGCCTGACCGTGGTCCCCAGAGCCATATGATCCTCCCATCTGGAATGAGCTGTCCGCCCCTGGTTAGGACCCTTTTGGGAAATTTACAGTTAAAATTGGGGCTGATTAATGGGCTTTTAAAAAATTTTTAGTGTGGGGGGATTTTCGAAAAATGTGGTCTTGGCAATTTATTTTATTTCAAAATAATCCCAACCTCTTGTTTTAGTGGCCTTTTAACTTTTAAATCAGAAGGATTTTATGTTGTACATGTTTTTCAGGCTAAAATACTGAAATTGCGATGCAAAATGTACAAACCCACACTATTTAAGAGCCGGTAGTGGCAAAGAAAAAGGCACATAATACCAGATGTATGAACATATATGACTTCATTTGAGTCACATTCAGAGATCCCATTTTTACTTTTAAAGCAAACAGGCCTCAAAGTAGGCTATAATTGACTTTTCTTTGGTTTTATAGCTCATCCGGAAGGAAGGTGAATTCCAAGCTCCCCGCCTGCTAGACGAGAAGGAGATGAGGGCCAACGAGGACATGCAGCAGAAAAAAAAGAACAGGAAATCAGTTACGCCCTGTAAAGTGAGAGAACAAGAGGGAAGGGGTGGGAAGGTCAGTGACTGTGGTTACTAAATAGGGAATGGTCTGTGCATGTTAATTTTTCCTCATTACATTAAATATACCATTAGCTGTTTGCACACAAAAATGTGAAAGCATTTAACTTTATTCAAGTGCCCCTGACTTAGAGCCATCATGTGTGCACTTTGTGTTTGTGTGGGGGTGAGAGGGAGGAGTTCAGGGAAGATGTGGAGGGGGTGGAGGATCTCTAGAGAGGAAAGAGGGGGAGGGGAGCAGAGTGAAGCAGAGCACAATAACTGCAGTTGTGCTCAAAACAGGGGGAGCAGGAACATGAGGGCATTAGGCCATTGGAAGGGACTGTGGGTTATTGTCACAATTCATATGTTAATTCTATGTGGTGACAAAACAACAACAAATTTTTATGTTTTGTTACTTCATACTAAAGAAAATGGGTCTTGATAAAGAAGAAAAACCACTGTAAAAATACTCAAAAAATTGGAAAAATGTGTGCAAAATGTGCAGAGTGTAAAAGCAGTCACATGCCTTAAATTTACTGACTTTTCACAGGAGTTTTAGTGTTTCATGAGGTTCAGAGCAGTTGTGGGCGGGCATGTAAAACAGACTGTGCCCTTGTGTTTTTGATAAAAATGCACTGTATCTTAAGCCTCTTTTACACATGCACAGCTACCTGAAACTGTGAGGACATTTTACGGGGGAAGCTGTTTGTGTGAAAGCAAAACCTGAATCAGTGGCCCCGGACTTTAACGTGCCAGCATCTTATTACAAAGTTTGTGCAACGTATAATTGAGTCAGTGTGTAAATGAGCATATCATTGTTGGGTGAATGCACAGAGAACAGGTGGGCATGTTGATGCCATTGATCATGTTACAAAGAGTGCAGCTGCTTTGTACACTTTTTTTTAATATGTGTGTGTGTTGCTTTTTACTTTTTATTGATATTACAGAAATGCCCAAAAATGTAAGATATATTAAAGCAAAAAAGCCATCAGTATGGATGAGCCCTCCTCGTCCTACTGTGAGCTCCACTAGGTGCAACCCCTCACCTAAACAAAACATCTTTACAGTAGGTGAGAATGCATTGGACATGGATAATGTCCTGTTGTGTGTTACATCTGTGAAAGGGCAACTCCAGACAATGTCCATTCCTCATTCTCCGGACATTGTCTGGAGTTCATATGTGAGAATGGCTGTAGTTTTTTTTATTAAGGGCCTGTTAACTTGGCATTGGAAAAAAATGTTGAACCATTGTTCTTTACTGTTCTCAATAGGGCACAGGAGATGAGAATGGTCCATCATCCAAAGTGCAGAAAAACTTTATTTGTGATCACTGTTACGGAGCATTTAGGAGTGGATACCACCTGAAGAGACATATCCTCATTCATACAGGTATGGATCTTGCTTCGAATAACTTGAGTTTACAATTAAACCGAAACAGCTAATGCCTGATTACATGAATCAATTGTTGAAAGAGACCCTTTGAGCTTGTGTTGGACTGAATCTAGGAGTGTGCAGCAACTGTAAGGTTTTGCAGTGGCCTGCTTAAAAACCTTGTTTGGTAATACCTTTTGCCTCACAGCTAGTTGGTGGTATCTGTGGGGACTTTAACTAAAACTGGTGCTCTTCGGTTTAGGGGAGAAGCCGTATGCTTGTGCCGTTTGTGACATGAGGTTTATTCAGCGTTACCACCTGGAGAGACACAGCCTCATTCACACGGGTATGCGTCCTTTAACCGTACCCATATTACATAAATCGGACTACATCTGTAGTCTGTCACTTGAATCACTGGACAGATGCTCAGGGTTCATTTTGTCTGTGGACAGTAATTTCCAACAAAGCCACCCCCAAAATCTGTTCAACCCAAAAATATAAGGTGTATGTCTTATTGGCCCCCAACACCAGGAAAAATTGCAGAAGGCAGTGTTATACTGTGCGGTCCAGCGGTCCTGAGTCCACTATTAAAAACTGTTGTTCAAACGTATAGGATGAAGTAGTAGTTTTCCCCTTTTTAGATGTCCATCATTTTTTCTTTATTATAGTTTTACATTGTGCCTGGCATCATGTTTGCAGGATTTGCGAATGCAGTCCAATTATTTTACAACCAAGAAATTGTTTTTAAAACTAAGAAATGTTAGAAAGATATTGCAACTTTACATCTGAATGTAAAGTTAGATAAAGCTTTGCTGCCTGTGGGAGGAGAAATTTCTTTTACAACTGACATGCAGTCTTATTACACATTTAAACTTCAAATCTTCAACAACTGTTCTTTTTCCTGTGTTTTCCTGTTCTCCTGATGTTGTTTGGCCCATGCCGTTTTTGGCACGTCGTTATACTTGTTGTTAAATGATTTTACTTAGTCAAATAGCAGGTGCTTTTCTCATTTGAATTTGTATTCATGCAAATGCTGTTGGATCTTAGCAAAGATGTTGGCTACGTTGATCCTAAGATAGTGTGGTCACCTAAAAGAGTAACCACACCTGTTCTGCCATCTAGCAGTTGCTGCATGCTCAGTAAACATCTTGTGCAGTAGAACACTTCACATTGCACTGTTTAGTGGTGCTATATTACAGCTGGCTGTTGTCACAAGTACAACAGACCACATCCAACCATTCACAACAGTGTTACACTGATTTGCATTTCTATCAGTACTTTAAAAGTGCCCAATTAGTGAAGGTCTTGTTGGCTGCTTTTTGATAAAATCAGTTCAGTTATTACTGTGGGGAACAAGGCTACTGACAGAAACAGCCACAGTGAAATATCAGATGATGGGTCACAGATAACAGGGACTTACAGTACCTTGGCAAAAGGCTCACTTCTAGCATGCATGTAGAAAACTTCTTTGAACTGCTTTGTTGTTTTATGTAAAAATACCGTGGCAAAAATGACAATTGAATTAAGAAAAGTGTGTCATAAGTTGAGGACACACTTTCAGGCAGGTAGCTCTGTCTTATGAAAATCCCTGCCAGACTGGTCTGGCATGCTGAGTCAAGCCAACTGAAGCCAGGCTAGCCCTTGTGTATGGAAAAGGCCTTACTGTTTGACCATCTCAATCATACTTGCCTCTTAACTCTAAAAAGTGTGTCATGTTTTGGTCTGGATAAAGTGACTCAGGAAAATCGGCAAGAACCTGTAGAACTTAAAGAAAAGAAGAAGATTTGTGCTGCAAAACTTTTTTACCAAAGAGAACCCACTGGCTCCACAATATTAGGTTCCTCAACAATGTTAACAGACTGGTTGAAAGTAAGTTACTTTTGGAAACTCAACATTGAAGTACTGAAAGTAATGACGGACAGATGAATATTCATTTTGTTTGGCACTCTATGTTAAAAGACCTCAGTAATTCTGTTCATGTGTTACAGCAAATACTTCTGTTTTGTGTTCAGCAACTCAAA
Organism: Acanthurus tennentii; assembly: GCA_029783805.1. Lineage (NCBI taxonomy): Eukaryota > Metazoa > Chordata > Actinopteri > Acanthuriformes > Acanthuridae > Acanthurus > Acanthurus tennentii. The sequence continues at coordinate 15,807,244 of JAPZDZ010000012.1, read as the reverse complement.
AACTGACTGACAGTTATTTTGGTAGGTGATATTAGTTCTTGTAAACAAGACTTTTTGATTGTGGACTTCAAAGTGGACCGAAACTTGTGGACCCCAGTGTATATATGTCAAGGCCTCAAAGCACAGGCAGCAAAAAAAGTGTAAGATTAATTTGATTTTAATCAATATTGTATGCAATTAATACTTTGTCAGTAAAAGTAACTGCATGGGCATCAAAGGACTATGTTCTCGATTGTTTAAAAAAAAAATTAAAACTGAGAACTTAAGTTAAATACATTTTCTTAGTGTGAATATCTGCGCTGCATCCTTTCACAGAAAAATTCTTTGTTTTTTCATTTTTAAGAAGTATGCTGTGGGTAAGTCAATTTCCAACTTAATCGTTTTCAAGTTAATGACTACTGCCAAAGTATTCACCAAAACAAATACATCAGTAGGAAAAACGCTTACCAGAGCTACCCAACTCAGTAGGCTTGGTTTATTTATACAATAAGTAACTTTATTACAATATCCCAGTAGCTTAAGTGCTTGCTCTTTGTGGCAACATTGCATCTGTTCTTTCTGTTTCCCGCATAATGAATTTTGTGATTTTTTTTTTTTCTTCTCCACATTTGGCTTATTTGATAGATTGAATAGCTAATAATTTTATGCTCTGTGTGTATAGGGGTGAAGCCGTACGCTTGTTCCATGTGTGACATGAGGTTTTTCCAGCGTTACCACCTGGAGAGACACAGACTCACTCATACGGGTATGCGTCCATTTACCGTACCCAATTCATGTAAAGAAACTTAATTTAGTCAGCTTGGCTGATTAGGATCAATTGGACTCATTCAGGGGAGGATTAAAAACAAAAACATACATAGTCAACATCTAAGCAAGCATCCAGGCCCCTATCAACCTTATGGAGTTAATCAGAGAATTCTTGTAAAAATCTGTTTTACCTTCTCTTTGTTGGATTGATTGCTGACACATTAAGTGTCCTTCTGTATGTCTTTTTTCTCATACTACAGATTTTTTTTATTATCCTTTTTCAAGGGTTCCTAACTGTAGGATTGGTTCGGAGATAAATAACCACACCAGTGAATAATTTAGGTGTTTGACTGTAGGAGTTACCTTAAGCTACTGTTTTCTTTTATCAAACTTTTTTCCCCCGATGCAATAGATCTCAAGCATTTATCCTTTTAAAATGGAGACTTAGTGTAAAATATAAAAATCCAGAAAACGACGGATAATAAATGCACAAAAATACCACGGAAATGGTATTATTTGCACACTGAAATTTAATAATGAGCCATTTGTTGTAATGCACTGCATGAAAATAAAGACCTGACAAATAAAAATAGCTCCTGTGGATCCCTTAAAGCATATCTTCCCTCTTGTATCATTACTTCTCCTCAAAATGAACCTTTTGTTTATTTTTCTGTTATTTTTGTATTACAGGAATACTGTCACTGGTGCTTTATCACTCTGAGTACACCCAACCTTTTTGCTTACATTTATTTTTTACATATTAGCACACATTAATTCTTCAGGTTTGAATATCCTGTGAGATACAGTGTGTATTAATTAAGGATTTATCTAGCATGGTTTTTGAAGGAAGTAAAATGTCGTCACAGCTGCAGTAAAAGAGATGGGCACGTTTGAGTGGTTGCAATGTAATAAGGACAAAATAATGTTACTTTACAGAAATTGCCCATGGCTTAACTGGAATATAAATATTTGAAAATTAGTAATAAAATATTTCAGATTCATATATGATGGTAGGCAACAGTTTGTATTAATGTCCTGCCTGAATTTGAGAAGCTAATGAAAATAGGCCATGGTATATTATGGGAATAGTCCTTTGATGACCTACTGTAAATGTAGATTATTGGCTGTAATGCTCATATGTCATAGCTGTTATTGTCTGGCTTTTTAAATTATTATTTGTATTACACATTTGCAAAGCTACTTATGCTTCTGCTGTAAGTTTATGGAAAAGATCAAATTAGAAGCTTTTCAGAATTAGGAAATATGATCACTTTGGGGTGCTAGAAAACAGACACTTGTAAAACTTTAAAACAACACATACTTTCACGACACCAGAATTTGAACTATTGTGGGATATACAGAATTAACATTTAACCAATTTCAGCTTGCAGTAAGTTGCACCAAGTATACTTAAATGTGAACACTTGTGAAAGTGATTGGTGAAGAAGTATGCTAACGTTTCTGCATCAGCTAGCCAGCGTGACCACTGTCTTTGATGTTTCTTTGCTATCTTGCGGCTGACTTGTATGTCCTGTTTTAAACATGCTTGGCTTATATCCTGTTGCTGCTTTAGATTCATGATGTATTCCATATTATTTTTAAAAGATGCTCCCCATACCAGAAGCCACTCTTTCTATATAGAAGTAAAACAATTCACCCTTTTGCATGAAGCTTGGTTGGAATGTCTGCCAGGTTCTAGTGATTATTGCCTGTGAATGATGATATCTTGATGCTTAAGGAACGTCATAGCTAATTTGTGGATACTTTGTGTATGTAGGGGTGAAGCCGTACGCTTGCTCCATGTGTGACATGAGGTTCTTCCAACGTTACCATCTGGCAAGACACAGCCTCACTCATACTGGTATGCGTCTGTTTAACCTAGCTCATTAGGTAGTGGTGTTTCAGAAGTACCCTAACTTTTCAACTTCTGCCTGCGTAAACAGAGATTTAGGTTGTCGAAAATGACTACCAGCTTCAAATAGCCTCATGTTCACAGACATAAAGGTGTATCCAGACATGTGTTAGGTTGGTAAAATATAGAACAAACCATTTTATATAGAAATTTAAATAAATGCATATATAATGTGGCATGTAAATGTACACAACTTCAGCTTTCCCCCGCTGAATGCTCTGTTTTGTTCTTCACTCGTGTTTAATTTTTAACATTTTTTGTCTTACTCAAATGACCCATTTGTGGTCTCAATACACGTAATGTGCCAAACAAGCATTTGTTTGTGGAGCTATTAGAAGAATGTGCAGAAGGAAAAGAAGAGCTGTTCTAAGGGAAGAGTTGATAGTTTTGTGTTGACACTCATTTTCTGTTTCTAGCTTTATATTTTACATCCTTTTCATGTGTGTAGGGGTGAAGCCATACGCTTGCTCCATGTGTGATATGAGATTTTTCCAACGCTACCACTTGGCAAGACACAGCCTCACTCACACGGGTATGGGTTTACCCTTCTTTCTACCTTAAAGCCCAAATACCCAGTTATTAAAGGTTGTATGGCCCATGTTTATAGATGGCTTTGACTGAAGTTTTTAAAATATCCATAAGCATCAATCATTCTAAACTGTTAGGGTCAACCAGGGGAGTGCCTTTCAGTTCTTGCCTTTACCCTTTTTTGGTATTATTGGTATGTCACTGCATTGCCAGTAAATTACATCTCGACTTGTATCTTTGGACTTTTGCAGTGCATGTTGTCATTAAAAAGGTACTATTATTAAGCATTAAGACGTTTCAGTTAAGGTCATTTTTCACTTATGTTGACAGATTACAAAATGTTAGTGAAATGCAGTTAGTGTTTCATAAAACTGGTGCCACTGCTTTTGGCATGTCTGGATACGTAATTTAGATGAGTGTGTCCTGTACAGTTCATTCTGTTGTTTTTACAAAATATTTTGCTCTGTGTGTGCAGGGGTGAAGCCATATGCTTGCTCCATGTGTGACATGAGATTTTTCCAGAGATACCACCTGGCAAGACACACTCTCACTCATACGGGTATAAGTTTTATTTATCCCTCTCACTTGACAGTATCATGGCTTGAGATATTTGCCCTTGTGTTTGCATAGCCTACCTTTGGGAGTACTTTGACACAAAGCAAATTGTAATTAGTGCAACACAATCCATGTGCTTGATCAAAAAAGGTTAAAGTTTAAACTGTAGTAGATTTTTTTCTAATGTTTTTAATGTTTTTGATACTGCTTTCAGAGTTGACATAACTAATTTTATGATTTGTATGTGTTTAGAATAGTTGGCCAACAAAATATCTGAGACCTTGTAATGACATACTACTGACTACTGTATGTAAAATATTTTGTGTTTATAGTTCATAAGAACATTTTCTAAAGTTTGGTACTATGTGCGTTTAGGGGTGAAGCCATACGCTTGCTCCATGTGTGACATGAGGTTCTTCCAGCGTTACCATTTGGCAAGACACAGCCTCACTCATACTGGTATGCTTGAATTAATTGTTCCCCTTTCACTACAAAACCTATCATATAAAAAAATCAACACATGATTATTTTTAAGTCCATCTATGTGTGAAACCATAATTATGCCATCATTAGTAAATTAATTTCCCCTCTTAAAAAAATGTTTAATAGAATTTTTCAGGCTTTGTTGGAAAACTGTCCACTGAAAAGTGACTCTCTCTGTCAGTTAATGTGTTTTGTGTTAATACTGTAATGTACTATTGCATGTGGATTGTTGAATATGATACATTAATATAACATAGTGAACAAAAGGCACATTACACTAAAAAGGGTTTTAAATGCAGGCCAGTACAAGGATGTTTGGCCTGATTTAACAGTGAAATGGTGCATCGTGAACATGGGATCACTTAAAAAATGTCAACCTGAAGATTTTGTCAATATTAGCTGTTTGTTGATAGCAAGACTGAACAGTTACTAAGCTGGTTCAAACTGCAGCGTGTAAGCCCTGTTTCTCGTTAAGAAATGATGCATCATTACTGCTGTTTCTTTTTCGTGTAATGTATCTAAGATGTCTTCTAAGACTTCAATACGTTGTAAATAATAATGCATGATATGTAAACAACCTAAAAGGCAATTGATCATGTCTTTAAAAACTGTTATGTTCTTATCAGTGCATTGATATAAATTCACCATTCTTGTGCTCTGTCTAGGGGTGAAGCCGTATGCTTGCACTATGTGTGACATGAGGTTTATACAACGTTACCAGCTGGAGAGACACAGCCTCACTCATACGGGTATGTCCTTATTATCTAAACTTAAGCCGTCTCTTTTTCTAGCTTGGTCCTGCATGTGCTCCACATTAATGTGTTAATGGCTGCTTCAAACTCGAGTTTGTATCGCTTTCTGTCACTATTTTGACAAGTGCTAATGTTCATCTAGCATCTGCAGGCAGCTTTTTAAGCTCTTGCATAACAAAACCTCTTCCCATAGTTTGCATATGAAATGACATGATGACCATAAAGCAAAAACACCAGCCCAGTCCTTTGGTTTGTTGTCAGAGTGCAAGATTACCTTTTTTTTGTTCTCTAGGCAAAAGGCTAGTGACTGAACCAGCCACACAGTAGATGCCACTCAGACTGTTTGTTTGTTTGTTTTGGCTGGATATGTTAAATTTTTTGTTTGATTCAGCTATTTAATTTACAACTGCCTCAATCTTTTATATGTCTGTGAACAAGAAATGAAATCTGTTACCAGCGAGTTTTGTTAACTAAATCAGCTCCACTCAGCTCTAAATATTAATATTTGACTCAATAAAGCATGGAGTACCCAGTCAGCCTAGGATCTGGCTGTATTAAAAAACCTTTTCTTTTTTTTTTGTGAAAAAAAAACAAACAAACAAACCAAAACAAAGATATACCTTTTAGAGTTTGTTTTGTAGAACAAACATGAATCTTGCTTTTCACCTTCATAAATGCAAAAAAACCACTACACA
>JAPZDZ010000012.1:15787345-15801472 GCA_029783805.1 Acanthurus tennentii | reverse complement strand
AAAACCACCCCCCCCCCCCCCCCCCCCCAAAAAAAAAAAAAAAAAGACGGATCAAAAAGATGGATTCTTACTTAAATAAGATGCATAATGGCTGACATGAGCATTTGAAAATACATTTTTAGGCATTTAAATTTAAGTCAAATAGACTAGAGAAGTTTTAACAATCCCCTTGACCTAAACTGGGTCATGGGAGATGTTTACTCTGAAGCAGCTGCAGGCGTGTGACTGTCTGCAGCTGATCAGTTCTAGATTTTGGCGTTTGCATAACTGAGATAAACAAAAACCAGATTGGCTTTAGTTTCCAATATAAAAGACTCAAGGCTTTTGCAGGTAATGGCAAGGAGAATGTCTTGCTCATTTTATGGTAGTTTTGAAAATGATATTCATACTCTGAATTCAGGATAATAGTTTGGTAATGTGACCTGATGGTTGGGGGGCATAGACCTGTTGGAGAAAACACCGTTTGGGGCCTCAGATGATGTGAATTGGATTTTATATTAAGGTTAAAATTTACAGTGTTTATTTTTTTTTTTGAATGAGATTTGCAAAATTAGCTACCTGCTAAAATGGCCTAGTCATTGTGTCATTTCAAGTTGTAAATAATGGTGAGAAAATAACAATCCTCTCATGCATACTTTCATTGTCTGTCATATTTGAAAATAGGTTTTGTGTAAGGATAGTCTTTATATTACCAGTATGCTTTCATAGCACGCAATCTTTAAATATGAAGAGAGAGAACAGTTAATGGTTTATTTAAATCACAAGCTAGCTTTTGTATGATAGTCTTCAAAGCAGTTTCCGTTGCTATGAATCTATTCTTATGCACAATCATAAGAGATGCTATGCAAACAAATGTCCAATCCTAATGTGTTTTTCATAGCTGTTTACCAACTGCCTAAAATTTTCTAATGTCTGCAATCAGCGTTATAAAAAACAGCATAGCAAAAGTCCAAGTATCTTCTCAAACAAATCTGACCTAGAGATCTATATGCAATATGTAGAAATAATTTTGACACTAGCATCTATCTGCATAATGTAACAGTCTTGCTATTTTGCCTCCTAGGATTTAACCAAATGGGACATAGTGTCACCTAAATTATTTGCCTTGTTATTTGGTATCTTTTAAGTTTGAAGATTAGTTTATTTTCCTTCTGCACATGATATTTTTATATCACTCTTAACTTATTTAAACTTGGGTCTTAGACCTTAAGCAGTTACAGTTTACCCTAAATCAAAAGTCATTTCTTATTGGAAGAGCAGATTTGTGAATCATGCTGGAATTTCCAGTGCAAACAAAGCGCTGATAGGTGCAGCCGAACTTTACTAAGCAATTAGTAAAGTTAAATGTCGATCATTTTTGGCAGTTGAGTGTGTTATGCTAAAGCTGGTACTTTGTGTGTATAGGGGTGAAGCCGTACGCTTGCACCATGTGTGACAAGAGGTTTTTTCAGCGCTACCACCTGGCGAGACACAGCCTCACTCATATGGGTATGCGTCAGCCAATCTTAACCCAGTCACAAGCTTAGGATACTGCAACATCTGTCTGCTTGATATAGTCAAAGATCATCTGTATTTATACACCAAGTATTCAAGTTTAATGTCATAAAGATGACACCATCATCTCATGTTTTGTGTTGTGTAAGTGGATTTTAGATTTGAAACAAGCATCTAGCCTATATCATACTGTTACCCTTGTAAGTACTTTTAGGGCATGACATTGGTTATTAACCACCACTATCAATTTAGCCCAGATAAGTATTTCTCAAATTATAGAACAGGAGTACAGATTTCCTCATTTTTTTAGAGAGAAAAATAATTCTCTTGATGCTCTGCGTTTAGGTGTGAAACCTTATGCTTGCACCATGTGTGACATGAAGTTTTTTCAGCGTTACCACCTGGCGAGACACAGCCTCACTCATACGGGTATGGGTCCGTGCACCGTGCCCATGACACTCAGTGTTAGAAATAAGTGTGCACATACAATTTTGTGAGTTCACGTCAGACAGAGGCCCTAAATGTGACTTATGAAGTTTTAACAAGGTTTCCTTGTCTGTTGATGTTAGCCATTATCAGTTGAGCAAGATAACTATAAAAAAATATTTTTCCATGTTTGCTAGTAACTGCAACACTATGAAATGAATGCAGACACTCTTTAAGAAAATTCATTAAAAAAAATGTTCTGTGATTTTGCATGAATTGGCAACTGTGTGGTTAATAACCAATAGCGTATATATACATATATATTAATCCCTAAATTAAAGGAATGGAAAATGAGGCAAAGTAATATAATATTGCTACTTTGCATTTAGGTGTGAAACCTTATGCTTGCACCATGTGTGACAAGAGGTTTTTTCAGCGCTACCACCTGGCAAGACACAGCCTCACTCATATGGGTATGCGTCCGCCCACCTTACCCATGTCACTGACATCAGACTGTAATTACATTATGTAAGATACAAAGACATACAGGTAGTTGTCAGTGCTGTCTTAAACTGATCTGTAGAAAGATTGCTTAATCAATCCTGCTCCAACTCATATGTAAATGCAATATTTATGCAAGTCTTAATGTGTTACAGAAAAAAAAAACAGGAGTGCAACATCATCAGCTCATGTAATGTGTTAAGTTGTGGATTTGAGAATTGGTTCCCACAGTTGGAAGTTATTTCTTATTTGGTTTGGAGGGTAAAAACAAAATATTTCAAAGATTAATTTCTTAAAAAGGAAATTTCAAACAGTTTAAAAAGTGGTTAACAACCCATCAATTCTAAAAAGATAATTAAGTATTGTTTATTGATGGATTGTGAACACAAAAAGAAATTTAAAGTCTGAAAATAATACCATAATGCTCTGCGTTTAGGTGTGAAACCTTTTGCTTGCACCATGTGTGACATGAGGTTTGTTCAGCGTTACCACCTGGCGAGACACAGCCTCACTCATACGGGTATGCGTCAGTGCACCTGCCCTTCTCACATTTTCAGGCTATTTTTTCATAGTCTTTATTGTGCTAATATGCACAGTGCAAACAATTTCAACACAGATATCTTGTAGAAAAAGCCACATTGGTGACGTAGTAAAACCTTTAAGCGAAGTATTGAATTTACATTTCTTGAATCTTTGTTCCAATAATAATTGATGCCCTCTGAAACATTTAGAACCTTTTTAATTGAACTTAATCAAATGGCTGTAAAAATCGGCATTACGGACACATTTGGTTATCTTTTGCTTTTAAAACTTAACTACATTTTTGGTCATTCCAGTTTTTAGATTTTGCTTTTTAGAAAACAATCCCACTTCATCAGACCTTCAATCGGCATTAAACCTAGTAGTGTAATGCTGAATTACCATAAATGTATGATGATGTTATGGTTTATCGAGATGTGGGTTTATGAATAGGCATACTGATAAAGTAAAATACTTGGTCAGTTACTAGCATGATTTAAATCCGACTTTACTGAATAAGCTATTTACATAAGGTACACCAAAGTAAGGGTATTGATTTGCAGTAACCCCTGACTGTAATTGTAGTAACAGTTCAAACAATAACGATTTTGATTGGAGATGCAGCTAAAATGGTCAGTTGTGTAGTTGGCCTTGCTGGTACTTGTTCTGTTACATGAGGGAAACATTTGACATATCTGCTTGTGCATGAATTGGCAAATGTGTGGTTAATGACTAATAGCTTAGGTATTTATTTGTAAAGAACTGAAATTGAGCACAAGTATTATAATATTGCTACTTTGTATTTAGGTGTGAAACCTTATGCTTGCACCATGTGTGACAAGAGGTTTTTTCAGCGCTACCACCTGGCAAGGCACAGCCTCACTCATATGGGTATGCGTCCGCCCATCTTACCCATGACACCGAGATAAGACTGTACTTTTACATGATATTAGACACAGGGCATGTGGTCTGAAATCATTATTATTATCCTGTAACAACAGCTAGTTGTACATTTGTCTTGATCATGGTTATGCTGTAACATATGTGTAACTGTGAGATTTAAGTAGGTCAACACATATAGGACCACAGGACTGTGACATCATCAGCTCATGTGATGTGTTTAGTTGTGGATCTGAAATTTGATAAACACAGTTAATGTATAAATTGGATTTGGAAAGAAAAAAAATCTCTGAATCTTTTATAGGACACTTTTACACAGCATGTGAAAAGTGGTTAGCAACCCATCAATTGTAAATAAAAAGTTTAAGGTACAGATTGATGGATTGTAACACTATTAAAGTCCTGAGAATAATTTATTGATGCTCTGCATTTAGGTGTGAAACCTTTTGCTTGTACCATGTGTGACATGAGATTTGTTCAGCGTTACCACCTGGCGAGACACAGCCTCACTCATACGGGTATGGGTCCGTGCACCTGCCCTTTTCATTGTAGATATCACCATTTTATCTATGTTGTGCCTATGTGAGAGGTACCTTTTAGTGGTCTAATTCATAGACATAATATGGTTTTGTAGGTGCTCTGGTTAGTTACTGTTTGTAAGATGTTAAAATTAAATTTTAAGGCATTTATCAAAAAGGTCATGTTGCCCTCCAGAATTGTTGGTGGATAGTGTGCACCATTGGTATTGAAAACTTCAAGGTAGGGTTGTTCCGACTCCAATATCACTATAGGAAATGCTGCAGATATTTCCAAAAATGTAGTCGTGGCAAACAATTTCGGCAAATACTTGAGTCAGTGGACCGATCTAACACCACATATTGTATTAGAAGTGGAACCCGGTTGGCTCCATAAGCTTTGCTTAACACTGCACACCAGAAATGGTTTATTTTTCACTGCTCTGAATGCAAACAAGGGAAGCTATGCTGTGCTGCTGCCGGTAACTTCTGTTTTAGCTGTTGGATGGTGCTAGCAAAATGTCAGTTAATTGGCAATATTTTAGTCTGGATAAGCCTACCAGTACGGCGACATGTTCAATAAAGATATATTTAGTTTAAGTTGCTGTTGCACTACTTTGTTATACTGTTCTATATAAAAATGTAAATGCCTTTAGTTTACAAAGTTGTGACTCAGTTACAACTGACTGTCAAAATAGTTAATTAAAAAATGTTCTAGTTCACTCACACTGTAAGTATTTTATTATGTTTTACAAAATGATTAACTTGAGGCAGGCACTAAAAAAATGCTATCAATCATATCACATCCATACAGGGTTAGTAGTGCATACAGCATATATATATATATACATATATATATTAGGGCTGTTGAAGTTAAAGCGTTAACTCAAACTCCTTTTGACGGCACTAATCTTTTAAACACGCGATTAACGCACACACAGTCTGTGCCTTGCCAGCTCCCGTAGTTTCAGGAAGTGGCGGCGCTAAAATAACATTGCAAAGGGTTACAAAACAGAAACGGATACAGAAAAGGGACTTTCAAACGGAAAGTTTAGCTTTAAAGTTTTGCCTGATGGTTCTCAGGATAAAACAAAAGTAATTTGTATTTATTGTAAAGTTACCACTGGAGCACATCCAGTCTTAAATACCACATGATTGGAGAATATCTGGACAGTTTAAGTATGTAATCGTTTTGGAATGTTCCAATGAAAATAAAAATAGAATATTTCCGCAAAGGAATTATTATTGTCATCTCCAATTTTTCCTAGAGTGCAAGAAAACACAATAAATGTCTTGTTAAGTTACATATAGAGCAGGGTAAAAAATTGCAATTTACATTAATTTGAGTTAACTCAGGACACTAATGCGATTAATCGCAATTAAAAATTTTAATCCACTGACAGCCCTAATAAATACATGTGTATGTGTGTGTGTGTGTGTATATGTATATAATATAAAATTTTTTCCCTTCACACACTGGCATCCGATTGGTAATCTGTCCAAAGCCCAAAGCCCAGGTATCAGAATAGGCATTGGGACGGAATCGGAACATCTCTACTCAGAGGTTCAGCTAAGATTTTGCTAGCAAAAAGTTAGTGACAACATAACCCCCATTTATACCTGGTATTTAATACGGTCAGTATTGAAATGCATTATAATAGTTTCATAGGTCTTTATACAATATGTACACTGTGATCACACTGTTTAGAAAACTAAACCTTGCAGGATAAAAGGTCACCTTACTTGTCTCTAGCTACAGGGTGCACTTGAGTGCACCATGAAGCTATCCTCGTATGAATGAAACACAGACGGTTAGATTATAGCCAGAAGTCTCAATCTTAGAAGCCTTCTATCTGTCTGTGTCAAATACTTACTTGGTTAGTGTCAATTTTGGACCCAGAAGTAAAAAATGGGAAAGAGAATGTTGTACTTTTGTGCTGTGCTGCTATTTGATTGTCATGACTTAACTAGCAACTGACGTCCTGTTACTGTTGAGTTGTTAATCCTTTAAGTGGAGAGAGCACAAACAACTATTTATTTGAACTCCAGAAAGTTAGATTTTGCATAGTTAGAGTAATTGCGTCTAAGTTTTGAGGCAATGATTTTGCAGCAGTCTAAGTTTACTGGAAAATATATACAAATATGAAAATATATAGCCTTCTGGAGAGTATTCGGTCTTAAAAGCGCTTCAGAAATAAATAACTGTCCAGGCACTGCATCATTTAGCATGGGACACACCATGTGAACTGACAGGCTTCCAACCCTGACTAAAACAAATTTGCAGATTGAGATCACAATGTTTGCACATCTAAGAGAGTGAGGTCACATGTTAATGCCAGGTGTAAGTGGGGCTCATGTGTCTTCCTGTGTGCCCTTCTATTTTGAATTTATTCTGGATTCATGTGGTGTTTGTTGAAGTTCTAAAGAACCATGTCCAGATTTTGATTAATACTCTGTTGGTTGGGTTAGAAATAGTTAATTTTTGAACATTTGGGTTTATTTACCAGACTTTTGATAGATTTTTGTTTTACTACATTTTTCCAGTAATACTGGAGGGCAAGTTAAAACTCTGTGGACACAGAGGCTTGAGTATGTTGCCATTAGCTCCAATTCCACATATGAATTCTGTTTCAAGTCCTAGTTGCAATTTTTGTAAGAAGAAAAATACAGCATCAAAAAATACTGAAAGAACAATCCTTCCTCATAGAACATGTAAAGTAAAGAGATGAAAAATGCATTTTCCGTCTTTTCATTCACACAGAAGTGCCCCCAGCTCAGAAGTCTCTCAGAAGTCAATAAGCTGACCAAAAGCACTAAACTGAACAAATTCACAATTCTTTTAAAAGAAGTTCTTGAAACATTACTAGAAGAGGGGGAAAAAAGGAAACAAACAAAAAAGATAATGCTCAGGCTTTTTACCCAGTAAGAGGTTTAAATTTACACTCAGACATGTCAAAAAACCCCAATAATTACTAATTAATTCCCATGTGGTGTAAATATAAGCACACTAAATCAAGTGAGAGGAACCTGAAAAATACCTTGTTTTTTCAATTCAGAATGTTGCTGATGGTTATTCAAACATAATGTTAAAGTCTGAATTAACTCTATTCACAGTAAAACTTACTGGTCTTAGGTGCATGTCTAAACATGTGAAAGAAAAATGCACATGATACATTCAGAAATTATGAAGTTATATCTTTGACAGTATTTTTAGTCCAAGTGCTAGCTTGAGCTTGAAAGTTGTATTTCCTGTACTTGTGGGTGGTAGGGCTAATATATTGCTCTATGTGTGTAGGGGTGAAGCCGTATGCTTGTTCCATGTGTGACATGAGGTTTATTCAGCGTAACCACCTGGAGAGACACAGCCTCACTCATACGGGTATGCGTTCCTTTACCGTACCCTTGTTACTGAGAAAGGCTCTGGTGCTTGCAACAAAACAGGGTTACAGCAAACTCGAGTTTGGTTTCTCAAATCATTTGATGGGATGTTGAACCAGTCTCAAAAGTCTTGCCCCTGTTTTTGGGGCAATTATGCTGCGTAGATCTGGGCCACAAAAACAACAAACTCCACTCTGATGTACACATAATGAGTTGATGACGAGACCTTTTGGAATATCAATTTTCAGATGCTGAAGCTATACTGTTGAAATTTACTGATAGGGCAGTTTGTTTTCCAACTGTTTTTTGTAAGTGTTGGAAATCTAGTTTGTACATAAAGATAATGAAGTGAAAAATTGCACGCAGTTTTTCTTTTGTTTGGTAAAAGAGGCTTAAATTGATGCATTGACTGTGTATTTGTGTGCTCTTTTAGGAGAGAAGCCATTTGCTTGTGACATGTGTGATATGAGGTTTATCCAGCGCTACCACCTTGAGAGACACAAGCGTGTCCATAGTGGGGAGAAGCCTTACCAGTGTGAACGTTGCCAGCAGGTATGTATCAATGTCACCAAAGCAAAGAAAACAAACAAAAAAAAAAACTAAAAAATCTAAATGTAATACTCAGAATTTTCTATTTATTAAAAGTTCTCATAGAATGGTTAGCAGAGTGCTGTTTGCTTCTGCATATTTACACTTTTTCTGCAAGTGGCAGCATGAGACTCTTGTCATGGACGCAGTTTTGCATTTACAGAAGCTAAGGATGCAATACAAACCCCCTGCTGTGCAGCCTGTGGTCAAATTAGCTTGCTCTGCCCACAAAGCACAAAGCAAAGATACTAGCAGAGACCAGTTTGACAGCAGAAAATAGCGTGCCGAGATGTTATTTTGCTGCGTTTGGCTCCTGACTGTTTTAAATGCACATTTACTTTAATGATTAATAACCATGTCCAATTCTTATGTTTTGAAGAACTTTTCAAGGACAGATCGGCTGTTGCGGCATCGGCGGTTGTGCCAGGGTCGCAGCGTAGCCAAAGTAGAGAACCAGCCATGCTGCGAACCACGCCCATACCCCCAAGAACCCCCACCGGCACCCCCAACCTGGAGTCCCCTGCATCCCCCACCGGGTCGGCTGGCGGTCTGACATTCCATCTTCTCTACACTTACAACAACACCGCCAGAGACGGGACAAGCCACAGGGTCTCTTCTTCTCAGCTCTGTGCCGAGTGACGCCACACTCCAGCACAGTCTGATCATGCAGCTCCAGTCTCGGGATTAGTAATGACAGACGGACATTTGTGTTTTTGTTTTTGTTGACTTTTTACTGTGTTTCCTTTTCTCCCCCAGTTTTTTTAAAGACGAGACTTTTCTGTGATGAACAGTGGTCCTGTTTTGTACTATTTGATTTTTGCAAAAAAAAAAAGGAAAAAAGTTTTTATTGTTGTTCAAATATATCTGCATTTGGTGGTACTTGGGCAGGGCAGTGGGTATTGTTTATCCTGTCGTGTTAGCAACAAAATGGGATGAAGTGGTAAGAAACATATTTGAGCCCGTTTTTAATTTTTCCGTCTGTGGCCCATTTTGACTTAGAGTTGTCACTCATGTTGAAATTAGCAGAACTGAACTTTTGTTTCAGGTAAAGCAAGGAAACCAATCTGTTAATGTCTCATGTAGACCACAGCTTGCTTGCTATTGCAACTAACATGGTGTTTGCCACAAAAAAATGTAACTGAAAGCAGTTCTGGTCTAAATATGATTCAAACAAGGATTTCCCTGACTTTCACCATAGAAGGTACAGTTGATCCTTTTTTGTGTTTGTGTAAATAACTAAAAATGTTTATTAATATTTTGTTATGGGACTTGAGTGGTGTTTTTTTAATACACAAAATGGGCCCAAAAAACCCTGAAATTAAAAACTGGCTCAAATACAGTCTGTTAGCACAGTGTGAAACCCCGAGGAAGCCCGAGTAACTTTGTTAGTGTCTGTTATAGAAAGTAATGCTGAGAGCGCTTCATTACTGTAAACCAGGACTTTCTAAAACATGGATGACAGGAGGGCAGCCTGCAGTTGACCAACGCTGTGTCTGACATGAAGGATTGAGTCGCAGGAGTATCAACTGTGTATCTTATGTTCTACGTTGTGTGTGACATGCTGGCGACTCAGGAAATGGCCCAGGATGGCAGACTAAGCAAAGACCTAAAATCCTTATAAACTTAACAGAGAGTCGTGCTATAGTACATTCAGCTGTATATAAGCCCTCTATATGCAGAGATCTCCGGTACTTGGCAGATAAATGTCTCTCTTTGTTCTGTCTATAAGTCCAAGTCTAAATAGTGCAGGTTGGCCACTTTCAGTCCCATTATGTTGTTTGTACAGTGTCTCACATTGTGAGACCAGCGGGGGTATACAAAATCTTGTGGCCTTAGTGTGTTTCTTTTTTTATTTGCCTTTTCTCAACTGTTTATTATCGTGAAAAAGATGTATTTACTAAGACAAGACAACCTTTCATCATAATGTATGTTGTTTTTTTGTTTTTTTTTAATTCTAAAGCTGTCATTGTTACAGTACATCGATGGCTTCAGTGGCGCTAAAACAGACTAATGTGTTCTCTTGTTGAGAGACGTTGTCTTTTGATGATAATGAATATTTTGGATCATTGTTACTGATTACAGTGTAACACAGTCTATAATCCTTAAGGATCCCCTGGGAGTTTGACAGTCCTTGTGAGAAATCAGTAGTGCTAAATTGTTTCCCACTGCAGTGCTCTGGCCGCTTGCAGGCCACAGCAGAATCGAACACTCGCTTGATTCTACTACACACTAACAATTGCCTTTTTATCCAAATGTTATATGGGTGGTGTGTAATAATGGATGTCTGTCATGTCATTGGGTTTAGCCTTAAGTGAGTTTGAAAACACAAATTATAATTGTAGTACTAAATGATATTGTAACAAACGATTTCTTTTGACTATGATGAACTTTGATCGTTCTGTGTGGAAGTCTGTCGTTTGGACAGCAAAGAACCGGTCAATCAGGGCCACTTTGCTGCCTGTTGGAAAAATTTCTCAAACTTGCTCCCTGCTGTGACTGGAGAGCCAGTGTTTGCATTGATCTTACTGTTCTACAACTGATGCCACAGCAAGTAACAGATGACTGAAACCTTCGAGGGTGACTTCAGGGGACTGCAGTCTCCTTTGGATCACACTGGATGGAGATTTTTTTTCTTTATTCTTTAATTCAAGGTCCAGATAAGTTTTAGATTGAATGTGAAGATGGATTCTCAGTGTGCATTATCTGGTCTGTGATTTGTCGGATGAACAGTTAAGTTTTTTTGATAAAAATAAGTTGCAGATTACTGAGTTAGGTGATTTTTTTTTTTTTTTTTTAACCAGAAGTGTTATTGGGAAGATTTCTTTTTAAATGGCCCATGATATCAAGGCAAAGTTGTGTTACGGTTCTAGTGTGTACAAAGATAGGAAACAGTTTTACGTTACTTGATGAGCTAAAGTAAAACCCAGTGGCAGCAAAGGGTCCAAGTTTGAGAAATGCATTCATTTGCTAAAGAAACACTATTTCAAATCAGTGGAAGGGATACTGCTGGCACGAGCACATAGTGAAATGGCTAAAGGGCAATACAGTATATAGTTGACGTCACTTGTTAATACCTTTCTGTCATTTGTTTTTAGTATTATCAATCTCATTGTTAAAATGCAATAGAATCCTTGAGTCTCAGATCATTTGTTTATAAGATTGAGGTTTAATTTTTCAGACATACAAGGATTTATTTGTCTGAGAATTTCTCATCACCTTTTGATGATTGTTTCAAGGACCTTTTTTTATTCTGATGAAATTGTAAACACTGGAGTGAAAGGAAAAAAAAGACAAAAAAGAGATGGATATTTTTTTTTCCTTCAGACTGTACTAGATTTTAGGTTTTAGACAAAGCCTATTTCTCCTCAACTTGACGCAGAAGGTGGACAGATCAATTTGGATCAGTACAGTTGAGAGCCCAGTATGTTCGGTAATTTTGACATTAGAGGCAGTAGTACCACAAGAAAATGTTTTCTTTCTTATACAAAGTCCCTGGTATTTGTAGTAAATTATATTGATAATGGTATTAGATGAACAACAGCAACAGTAGCTATCACAGATTAGTTGTTTTTTTTATTAGTCTTGCATGCAGAGTTATGGTCCTCAGTTATGATAGGATCTTGATATTGATTATTTTGTGTAGGAATATGAGTGCATAAGAATAACTTCCTAAAAAATGTTACAATGATTATTGTAAAATGGGCTAACTAATATGTACCCTTGTGATCCAATTAGTTTCAAGTATATGAAAATCAGAGGAGAGGCTTCTTACTATTATGCTGAAATAAAAGAATTTGTAAAGGATGTTTTTCTTGCTTTCTGAATGTGGTGACTTATATTTGCTGTCTTTCATTTCACACACAAATTAAGATACAAGTAAGATATTTTCTGTTTCAAGTCAATTTATTCTGAACCATATTTACAGTCTCTGAACCACATAACTGTCCCATTTCCTAGGAATTCCAAAATTAAAAATTCACGTCACTTTTATTTCACTATGTATGAAGCTCTATTGTAAAGGATTACCTGCGAAACAGGGTTGCTTTAGTTTTACAGCTGTTGCACTAATGCTTTGCTTCTTGGAAGCTGAGCCAGAATTTACAACATCAATGCCCCTTAAGTACCATTACAGGTTAATCTGGGATAAAGGGATGAGGTAAAACACTTCTCCTAAAATCAAAACAAAATTTCCAATGCCACTGTAGATGTAAGAGGGGAGATTACAGGCTAAAATTTAAACTTTTTTTTTTAAACTTGTTTCGGGGAGGAATTGTGCAGACATGGTTTAGCAAATACTTTTTCACAATCAGAAAATATATATTTATTTTTTTTACATGTTATGTCACCCATTTTTGGGCAATAGCAGTCTCAGGCTGTCTTGAGGGTGAGGGCGTAAAAGGGAACTAAACTTTGGCTACTTTAGGCTTTTCACAAATCAGAAAGTACAAGGATCTGACTGAAAAACACGTTTTTGTTTCATTAGAGGTCTCTGACATGGTGAATCCCATTGAGTACGCAAAACAGTACCTCAGGTGGCTGTGAGGAAAAGCACAGGGTTTAGTAGTGTCCACACTTCTATGAAGTACATCTACTTTCTGCAATGACACCAATATTGCTGTAGATGGCGGCAGCCACTTTTAATGCGTACTCGCAGGAACAGAGAAGAAGAAATTACTGGTGAAGGAAAAACAATAAATCTCAAACACATTAAGTCGCCTACGTCAAAACTTAAGTGAGGCCGTCAAAACACAACGTAAATGCAACGTTTTAATCTGGCAAACCGTCAGTCATTTAATACACTTACATTGGAAAGATGTCAGATGACAGTACATCCACCGATGACACGGGTAAAGTTGAGCTAGCCTGCGGGGATGACAGGAGTAAGCCTTTGTGTGTCTTGGAGGAGCAGGGTTTTAAACCGGCTACGGGGGTCAACACGACCCCCTCCACCAGGTTTCTGCATGTTGAACTGGAGCTGAACACCCACCTCCGGGAGCTCACTTTCAGCGAGCCTGTAAAGTACATCTACAACCCACTTGAGTATGCCTGGGACACCCACCGCTGCTACGTGGAGAAGTACTGTGTGGGCGGACAAAGGATCCTGTTTTTAGGGATGAACCCCGGACCCTTCGGCATGGCACAGACAGGGGTGAGCACCACATTCAGATACATGTGCACTTTAGTTCGTTTTGTGCGTGAAACGGAAGGATCAGTTGGCTACAGTGGAGTCGATCATTTATGCCCCATGGTCTCCACTCATTCCATTGGCCTAAAAAGCCGAAGTTTACCCAAACAACAACAAACTTTTGCAGGGGATGGGGGTAACCTTGATCTTTCCTTAGAGCACATGCATGATCGAATCTCTGGGTTGGGTTAATTTGGCCATGAAATATGAGGTTTAAATGTACATTTATTTATGGGAGAATCCTATCTTACTTTATTTATACTTTATTTAGTAATACTGCTTTTCTTTTTATGCCATGTTATTTATACGCCCAGTTTGAGCTGTACTTTCTCACTTTTTTACACCAGATGTTGTTGTGCTGGTTTGTTGTTGAGACTAAATTTAATTTCGAACTTGTTAAATACGATTTAATTGTGATCTACTGCAGTAAAATTGCAATGTTTAGTCTATGTTGTGTTTAGAGAATCTGAAATTATCTGCTTTTCTCTGCAAGGTGCCATTTGGGGAAGTGAAGTCAGTTGTTGATTGGCTGAAGATCACAGGAGAGGTGGGTCATCCTCCTCATGAGCATCCAAAGCGACGGATCACTGGACTTGCCTGCACTCAAAGTGAAGTGAGTGG
>JAPZDZ010000012.1:15765106-15779815 GCA_029783805.1 Acanthurus tennentii | reverse complement strand
CCTGACTACCATTTAATCATTTACATAC
Organism: Acanthurus tennentii; assembly: GCA_029783805.1. Taxonomy (NCBI): domain Eukaryota; kingdom Metazoa; phylum Chordata; class Actinopteri; order Acanthuriformes; family Acanthuridae; genus Acanthurus; species Acanthurus tennentii. The sequence continues at coordinate 15,779,787 of JAPZDZ010000012.1, read as the reverse complement.
ATTTTTCCAGAGCACATGTGACAATAACACTTGTGTGATCATGTGTCTCGCAGTGACTAACCTCACTCCATCCCTGCTTGTGAGAGACTAAGTGTTTCAAGGATGCTCCTTTCAGACCCATTCATGACACGTTCACCTGTCACTGAGCCTCTGCACCTGAGAAATGATTCAACAGGTGTTTTTTCGAGCATCCAGCAACTTCCCCAGTCTTTGTTGCTCATGTCCTAATATGTATGAAACATGCTACTAGCACTGAGTTTAGAAAAAGCATATAGTTAAAAAAAGAAAAAATCCATATTTTTGCTCTGTTTTTAATTGATTTCATTTTATGTTTTATTAATCATTTATTCATCATCCTGACTTTTTAAATTAAGGTTGTATTTAAGTTATTTCCATTTTCTGCTGCTTACTGCATCTTAAGTGACAAACAACTTCATAAACTCATAAGTGAGGGGACAATGCCATTATTATTTACACTGAAAACCCTTAAAATGTACTTAATCAATTCAATTTTGATTGTTTATCTCGCTTCTCTTCTGCAAATATGTGGCTTTGAAACTGGACCCTTGCAGGACCTGATGAACTACATCCGTTATTTAGAGCTGAAGTTGAGCAACGAGGCAGAAGCTAAATCCAATGGAGAACTCGCCACATGTATGTTTGAGCACTGAAGTCTCTTTGTAGACAGAACTTGTATTTCACTGCACTGTGATGAGCACCAGCGTGATGGGTCTGTTCTGATTTTCCCAGCTCCTGGCTCCTCCTCTGAGGATGACAAGGACACTTCCTCAGATTCCCCGAGATCTATTTGTCCACCTCTTTTCCCGTCCACTCACCTGCAGCAGCCCAACACACCTGGGATCCCTGCTGAGACACACATCCAGAAAAAAGAAGAGACGCCATCCTCTGATACACAGGTGTGCCATCCTTCTGATATGACAACTAAACCAGGTTTAACACCATCTGGACTGGGAGTTAACAAACTTGAGTGGGAAAATATTCTACACTATTTTTTCTTCTATTCCTAAAATGAGTCCAGAAGCTCCCTCATCCTGTTCATTATTACTCCAACTCCACTGTTGAACACTGATTGAAATAATTGATGGTTTAAAAGATGAAAACAATGAGGGTTTTTAACATCTGCAAATAAAAAGTTATTTTCATTTTGTCTCATTCCCTGTGGCCAAGAATAGGTTATAAGTCATAGACTGTAGGTTAGAGTTACAGAGTATAAACTAATGTTACAGGCTGTGGATCAGGATTGCAGACTGTAGATTAAGTTTATAGGCAATAGATCAGGATTGCTGAGTAAAGATTATGGTTACAGACAACCTAACTAAGTTACAAACTTCAGATTACATTTATAAACTACAGATTGGTGTTAAAGATCATAGGTAAGGATTTTAGACTATATATTAAGGTTATTAATTATAGATAACCGTTGCAGACTTTATTAATAGACTACAGATTAGATTTACGGATTGAATATCACGGTTGTAGACTATATATTTGAGTTACTGAGTTACAGACTAAAGGGTCTCTGACTAGCCCATTTTGCTAAGTTGTAAGCAACATATTTTACAAATGTAATTTACAAATTAACAGCAGTAAAATGTTTAAAATCAACAACACTTTATTTCTAGATATGATTTAGGTTATATCTGAAAATATATCTAAGAAAAAAGGCGTATAGCCTGAAATTAATCCGAGGACAATGCTGTGAGGTTTGTTCTTCAGTGAGGATAGCTCATGGTAATTAGACATTAGTGTTAAAAATACAAATACTGATCCTCAACTGGTTCCCACACAAATATTTTGAAATTGTATTTAATCAAGCGACAGGTGAACCTGCAGTCAACACCCATGTCTGTCTGTTAAATCAGGAGTTAAGGAGGCAGCAGTGTGAGAACAGCGCCGGCGACAGAAAGCTGCTGATCCAACCTCAACTTTTTGACCCCGTCCTGAGGTGACAATTCTGGCTTCCTACCAATTCCTTCCATGACTTGAATTACCTGTTCTTAAATGTTACAAGATGACTTCATGCACACTCTCCTTCCCGGCAGACTGGTTGTCGTTGCATAGAAGCTGTCGTTCCACTTTCTTATCTCATGAAAAGAGCCAAAGAGAGCACTAGAGAGTAATAATATAAGTGTAAAGTATAAATAATATTAAAATTATTATAATAAAATTAACTAATGTTAAGCAAAAGGTGAATCAGCAGGAGCAGAAAAATAAGATATGTTAGTTTTTTTAATAAAAGTGACCCAAGTGTTTTACTAACAGTGATGTCTGTATATTTTAACTTCAGCTCCTTCTGTGAAATGTTCTTTCTCTCTTTCCCTGCAGTGAGCTGGCCGACGCCCCCATGTGGTAACAGGAAGAAGAATGATTGATGGTTGATGATTGCTTGTTTACCACTGCAATGAAAGTTCATGGTGGCCATAAAACATCTAGTGGTTTTTTGTGCTTGTTCTGTTGTTTCTTTGAAGCTGTCCATGTAGGAAATGACCTTCAAAAAGGTCAATGTAGCGCTTTGACCTTATTACAGCCTGCATTCAAAGAAACAGGTGCAATTTATAACTTTTATTTCTTTTATTTACGTAAAACTGGTCTCATCACTGGTTTATAATGTATAAAACTCTGGTTGAGCACAAAGTGCTAACAACACATTTTTGTTACATATTTCTCTTCCTGTACTCTCCTTTAGACTTTCATATTCAGACAACAGTTTTCCAACAACATCTTTCAGCTTGTGCTGGACACCTTTTGTAATTTGAGAGAAAGGCTGTCCAGCTTTTAGCAAAGAGAAGTGCCAGAGGATGCCACTGTTAGTCTGAATTTAATGCATCTTGCTTTGGTGGCGTGCCATCCCATAACTTCTGCATGTGAGTGTGAATCCTGAAACCGTGTCAAAGGTGTGGGTGTGTGTTACAGACGGGTGTGAAATGTTCTGTTGCAGCTTGTTGAGCAGAGTGTCAGGTTGGAAGAACATGAAAGTTCATGTATGACACTTTTGTTTACTGATGTGAGCTTCTGTTGGAGAGAAGCGGCTCCTTAATAAAACCTGGTGGTGAATTTGTGTTGATGTCAGTCTGTTTTTTGTGAAAATAAGAGAAAGAACATTTGACATTTTTTTAAATATCATTTGTCTTTGCAGTTATACAGTATATATTTATTTCATACAACTCTGGCCTTTTCAAGCGTCATAGGTGTGTTTCCATCATGAGATAAGTGTGTGAAGGTGTGTGAGGTGAACGCAAAGAAGAAGACAACTGGACGCTGCAAGGTCTGAGAACAAAGCGCCTTTATCAAAATACAAGAAAGACAACAAATAAGCAAACAATCAGCAACAAATAGCCAAAAATAAAAATATAAAACAAAGGATAGATCAGTCCAGTCTGTTTTTCCCTGTGTGTGTACCAGAGTTGTTTTGGTATTTTGGTATTTAATTCCAATTGCAGTAAAACTCACGAGGTGTCAGAGTCCCTGAACATGAAGACACATTGTTTGATACAGAGATTGTGTTTTTTAGAGACAAGACAACAAAATGTAACACAAAAAAAAGGTTTCCAGCTTCAAAAGTGTTTTAAAAAAAAGAAATCTCCTCCATCACATAATACAGAGAAACTATATATTTTAACATTGAGAAAAACTTAATAGAATCTGTTTCATTTAATGTTTTTGTGTTTGTCAAGATGAAGTGTTAATATCTGTCTTTGGTATTTTGTTGTACTCACATGTTCACATGTTGAGCTGAGGCCGCTGTGGCCTCTTCCATGGCTTGTTTATTGCACCAGCTCAAATTACAGAAAAGAAACAGGGTTAAGATATAGATTAAAAAACAGGAAAACAATTTATAATGAAATATCACTGAAATGCGATACAGAAACCTCTTTAAATACTAATCAACGTAGTTTGTAGATTTGGCAGACACTGTGCAAAATATTGACTGTGTGTATGTGTGTGTTTGTATGACAGAGAAAAAAAACATAAGTCTTTCTTTACCTGGGTCATAGTTGTGATGTTTCCATCTTATTGTATCTAAATCACAAGTTACCAGTCTAAAACATTACTGTGGTGTCACTGTGGATCCTTTAACACATGAATCAACCTCATGTGCTTTACTTCTATCTATCTTATCCATGCTGGAGTGTTGCTACAATGGTCATGTAGGATCAATTTTCTTCTCTCTCTAACCAGAAACACCTGCTTCATCTTTAAAACTCTACACTGACGAAGAATCTTTTCCCTTACAACTAATAAGGAGTTCAGTCTGACTCACATTGTCTTTTATAACACAAATAATGACAATATTTTTTTACATCTTGCATAAAAACAAAGTACAGTCTTAATGAAAAACAAATTACTAAGTATTTATTTTACACATATTTTGCCCCACTCATTAGAATCAGCATTCATGAACAGATCTTGGTTGAACGTATTGTCCTGTGCTTCAGCAGACAGGCCACCCAATAAAAAGCTTTTGTTTTGTTGTCAAGTTATGTTGGACGGTTGCAACCTCAGATACAATTGTCCATCTGATTCTGGATCAGCTTGCATCGGCGTCAATGTCCTACTGTCCACCAGAAGTCTTTGGGCAAGTAAAAAAACGTTTAGCTACAAAACCTATTTATGTGCATTTTTTAGACAGCCAATAGTTGTTAAATGCTCTCGGCTACACACTCATGCACACACAGACAGTCACACCTGAGGTTTTCTGTGAAGTAAACTGCTTTAAAGGGTCGTGTCTGTTCCCATGATTCTTTGCTCGTGCTTACAGAATGAAAATACTATGACTTACCTGTACCTGCCTACTGTACCGATGGCATGTTTAGTATGCTCAACAACTTTCATTTCTACTCCTTGACAAAGACTTTTTTTTTTTTTTTTTTTGAGGTTTGGGGCTTTATGTCGGAGCTTAAAATACTGAATCAAAAGGTGAGATGTGGACCTGATAAAATCAACCTGAGATAGTTGTGATGACATTAAATCTACCCCGCAGATTCTTTAGTCTTGGTACGTTTTAGATGACTAAAACTGTGTATTTTGGTTGAAAGGTGAAGATATGTCACTGCATTTGTTTTGCAATCTTTGTTAAGAGTTTCATTTAGATCACAAGCACTGTTGAAACTGAAATTATAGTTCTCTGCCACTTATTCCATTGTAGCTGATTTACCAACCAGAGATTTTCATATTATGTGCTTGTCACAATGTGAGTTTTGAGTCCTGCTCTCTCTTTGCTATTGCTTTTCACTGTCTCCGATAAAGCTGAAATGGATAAAATTAAAGACAAGCTTAAACAACACATGTCCACTCCAATATGAGAGAACTGAGTGAAAATAATATACAAAAAAAGAGGCAACACGGAGTCTCACAAACAGGTGAAAAAAAGAAAGACAGAAATGTTTACATGCTTAGAAAAACCGTATAATAAAAAAATAAGTAGCATATCTCTGAATAATAATAAAAGGAACTCTCAGAAGACAGTTGTGGCAAAATGGACACCACTTAGAGTTCTGTTGTTGCAATGCATTTTTACCATCAATTTTATACAAAGCATAGCCCTTATAGATAGCGGAGGAGTGCATTTATCTTCTGTCCACCACTTCTCGTTCCTCTTTGGGTGGACGAAACACTTTTGAAATATATTTTAGACAGTCTCATTTTGGCACAGTGATTTTTCCTCACCCCACTGACATTTAGTGCTTTTGCTTCTCCCACTCATTGCTTCCTATATAACACATTTTCCTTCCAGTCAGCATGTACAGTATATGTAAGTATGTGCTGTATGCAACACTGTTGTTGTATAAGAGCCTAATTCTGTGAGGTTTCTGGGAGGAGACACTGCTGTGCGAGGGCTCAGCAATCTGAAAGAGGAAGCAGCATCGTCGTATCTCTTTCACTGCGTTTTCCCAGTCACGCCTTTCTTCTGCACGCCTGCAGCTGCATCCCCACCCTGCTCCCCGTCACTGTCCACCCCCCGCTCTTTCTCCTCATCCCAGTAGTCATCCTCATCCTCTTCGTCCTCCTCCTCAACGGTTGACTCATATGTGGCCTTCTCCTCTTGTTTGATGGCTTGAATGGCAGGTGGAGCGGCTGCAGCACTGTCCCCTGAGTCACTGCTGTCCTCGAAGGCCTCGGGGTTCTCCAGCATCTCCCTTATCAGTGGAGGCATGGGGCCTGGGATCTCTGTCTTCAGTGTGATGGCTCTTTCTGCACCTACAGGGACACATACATAATAATGTAATGGTAAATGTAAAAAAATAAAAGGAGGGGGCCTCTTAAATGAAGAGTCACCAGCTGATAAAGCCTCTTTGCTGCCATATTCTTCATATATGCAGATGATGGTATATTTTCTCTTATAGAACTATTTTGCATGCATGGTTTTGTTGTTGAAAATGATCTTAGCACAAGTATTTATGCCTGAGCTCTATCTAAACATTTCATTTTTTTTTTATTTTATTCTGTACGATGTGTAAAAACCTCTGCTAACCTTTGGTACTGATTCCACGGAGGTCTGTGACTTTCATTAGCATGCGTGGAAACATGTGTGGCTTGTTGGGGCGTCTGCGGCGGGTGTAGATCTTCAGAGCCTCTAGCAGTGGCTCCTGCAACTTGTCTACCTTCTGTGGCTCCTCAAGATCCATACGGTCTGAAACAATGACACAAAGTTGAAGAGGTAAGTAAAAAATGGCCTTTTATAAAACAGCTAACAAGATAGCACTCACAAGAGAAGCCTCTTTAGCATTTGTACTGCTGTGCTTAATTTCAGGGACATCACTGGTGTACACTGTATGTTTGAACACAAATGTCTGAGAATACAACCTGGGCTTTTACCTATAACCATTTATTTTATTTATATTATGAACAGATCTACAACTGGTGTATTGATGTGAATGCAAATACAGTCATCTTTAATAATAGTTATAGATTTAATTGCTATGTGCATTGAACAAAACAAGTCACCCCTCATCTAAACCCAACAGAGAAGTTCCGCTACTGAGAAAACTTTTGACTTGGATAATCCCTGGGTGAATGCTACATTTGTGAATGGGCAAAATATCTTAAGGCTGTAAGATAATGGCAGCATACTTGTAGGAACAACCTTACCTCCGCAGATGAGGCAGATTGCACTGAGTAGACCCGTCTCTGTGTCGTCCATCTCCAAAGGCAGCAGCTGACCAGCGAAGGCAAACACCAGGTCTGTTAGTGGACCAAAGCCAGCATTATGCATCTGGGTCCTGTTGAGAGTCAGGCCATCTGAGAAGGTCATCGTGTCCTGTTCTGGAGTGTAGCGAGTGCATATCCTCAGCATCTGAGAGGGGGACAAAAATTACAAAAAAGAGACAAAAGAGAAACAGGCCGCTGTCAGTAAAACAAGGAAGGCAGCTGTTAAGAAACAGATTTAAATTTTTTCTGGAGCTTTTCACATCAACAAGTTAAGCAGCGTGACAAATGAGAAAGCGTTAGGGAGGTGGAAGAGGTGGATGGGGGGGGCAGTTAAAGAATAAAGGGAGCATGTGGTTGGTACCAGGATGTCCAGACATGCAGATTTGAGGAGGGTGATCTGGTCAGCGATGGTGAGCGTAGTGAAGCCTGGTAGCCGCTTGGCAAACTCCACAATCTTTATAATGCACTTAGTGGACAGCTCACTGAACTTATCCCACAGGCCCAAGTCCAGCTGCACTCTGTGGTCAGCACTTGAATTCTGGGAGAGAGAAAGAGGGACACTTTTGTCTGTGTGGCTGTGCAGAGTCCATACTGTGTTTGTCCTTCTGGCAAAGCGGTGAGCTAATGCTTGAGTGGAGTGTGAGTATTTCAAGGGGGGGAATGTGATTATCCATTGAAACTCACTGTGGTGTATTTTCCTAGTTGGCACAGAGATGGAAAGGTCTCTTGGTGAGCTTTGCTGACTTTATTAACCAGCTCTTCCAGTTCTCCACTCAGCTCATAGTTCTCTGGCAGCACCAGCTCCTCCTTCACATCCTTCTTCTTTTTGTTCCTGTCGTTACGCACCGCTAAAGGAAAGCACGGCCACAACATTATACACATTAAAAGGCAAAATCTCTATGAGGTTCTTATCATTTTTAAGTGTTTTATCAGGCTTGTATAAGGCTTGTATTTTCTCCTTACCTTCTTTGGACATGCCAACCTCAAAGCACTTCTGCAGCCGACAGTACTGGCAACGGTTGCGGGTCACTTTGTTGATCTGACAGTTCTTGTCCCGATGGCAGGTATACACCATGTTCTTCTGGATACTGCGCCGAAAGAAACCCTGGAAGCAACAACAGCAACAAAACATCTTGTATGCTAGTTGTTTTATGACAGAGAGATCTCTGAAAACAAGTTCTAGCCATGTCAACCAAATGGTTCTAGACTTTTTAACCTATCCTCAGCACTTAGATGTAAAAAATAGTTTTATTTTTATTAACTTACTAAGTATTTATTTATTCTCACACTTTTTGGTTTGTTAGTAGCGTAAGGTGACAACAACTGCATTTTATTACACAACTCTGTGTTGTTATATTACAAATAATCTTGAATCGGCAGCATTGTTAGTTTAAACATGGTGACATGCTGTTAAAATGCTATCATGTAGTTTGAAGAACTAAAGCACTGCTTTACTTGAGTGCAGCCTCACAGAGCCACAAGCATGGCTGTAAACTTTTAATCTTGCTTAAAGTGCTTATTAAATAAAAAGAAATATATTCAGAGGTGCACTGCATAAATTAGTTGCCTAAAAAATACAGGTTTGGCTGATTGATGTCTCACATTAAACTCAAAATACTTCTTTTACTGCTTTATTTGCTTGTTACAGACACAAAAGTTCTGTTACATTGGTAACGTGCAGTATTGGTAAAGCTACAGTAGAGGGCAGCTTGACAAAAGCAAACATGACATCCATCACATATAACAGGCTCCAGTTGGACGTTCTCACTCTGGCCCTCTTTTCAGTGGACATCAGCTGTTCACTTTATACGTGTCCTGTAAACTCTTAATGTGTCTCTGTCTTTATTTACCTTGCAGCCCTCACAGGAGCTCACTCCATAGTGATAACCAGATGACTTGTCCTGGCACACAAAGCAGGGTTTGTAGACACGGGGAGGGGGAGGAGGGGAAGGAGAGCTGGGCACCATCTCCTCTGAGCTGGTGCTCTGGGTCTCCACCGCTGCAGAGAGAGAAACAAAAAAAAAGAAAAAAGAAGCAACAGTTATTAAGGTCTCTTATTATATTTATATCAGCATCTCGTTGACATAAGTTCCTGAAGTCTTTGAAATTGGGATGAAAGCTAATGCAACAACTGATTAAGGGAGAGTGGTCAACAAACAACCCCCAACCCCATGCAGGCCACCCCTTGGAGCCAGAAGGCAAGCTCAAAGGCAGACATTTTTAAGAGAAAAGGGAGGAGGTGGCGGGGGTAGGGGGCTTGGGGGGGGGCACCGCTGATTGACACGGACTTAAAAGAGACACAATTAGCTGATGGCCAGATGGCCCTGCTGATAAAATGCTGATTGGCAGCTGAGATTTGATTGGCTTCTCCATTTACTGGTGAGTGGGGGGTGGGGGGTGGGGCAGCATACCTCTGCTTGACTTTTTGACTGACATCTGAATTTTTGTCATCTGCTCTGTGTGTTTGTGTGCACATACACACACTCAGCACAGGCTTACATTTTTATTTGAAAGGCTGTCCAACCAGACCTGCCTATATACCTCGAGCTCCATGTGAACAAACAGAGGCGGGATGTTTATGAGACTCGACTGTCTCCCTCTGTCTCCTTCTCACTGTCTCGCTAAAATAAAATGGCACACTGTATAACACCATTTGCTGGCCACAGGCAAAGTCATTCAACTGCTGCTAATGAAAACGCTCAGAGCAAACAATGTAAAACAGATGAGGCGAGGAAAGTCCACCCAGCTGATTAAAAAAACTTAGATTAGAGCGCAGAGAGAGCGAAACAGCAACACGCCTGGTCCACATTTGAAGGTGATGACTTAAGAACAACCAGATTCCTTCGAACATGCCTTTCAACTTTCACCTTCAGTCACCCCAACTTCACCTCCCTCTGCCCATTCCCACCCCCACTCCCTTGTTTCCTGGCCCTAAATTCCTCAGTGCAGCCTGGACAGGGTTTAATAGTTGCCCAGGCTCATAAGCGGCCCTATAAAGGTTGTGTCTGGGATGGGAAGGAGGCTCCCGGCCAGGCTGACGGCCTCTTTATTGGGATCCAGTCACCTTGGGCAGCTATTCACATCAACTGCTCCATCCTTGGATCCCTTCCTAGTAAAAATAAAGAATCCGGGGTCAAAAACCCAAAGTCACAGCCCCTCCTGCCACCTTCAATGGATAACACAGGACTGAACCAAATGTGGCCCCCACCCCACTGCAACAACCCCAACCTGAACCCACAGCTTGTCATTAACAAGAGTGGTAAGGTTTCAAAAAACAGAGAGGCAAAGGCACAAAGGAATAATCTAATAAAAACAGAGAGGGAAAAATGAAAAGAGAGAGAAAGGCAAAGAAGGAGGTGAGTCCGAGGACAGAAACTTCCCAGTGTCCGAGAGGCCGAATAAAATCTTGACCATTTAACTTTGACCTTGACTGAAGAAGGCCATTACTAACTACATGACCAGTAGTGCGCTTTAAAGCTCAAAAATGTGTTAAAATGTGACACAACATTCAACCAATCAAGTCTGATTTCATTAAAGCTGCTTCTGCTCAGCACTCATTCACAAAAATAAGCTACTGTTATATGATAAAATCATGACTTAAGAAATTAGGACTAAATAATTAAGTTTTTAACATTGACCTTAACTGGTCTGACTGGTTTTGACACGGTCATATGAAAACGGTCACCCTTGTATTTAATCATTGGAAAGACTGTTTCTCTTTGTTAGAACAATGTGAAAGGGAAAAACAAAACACACCAACATTTTTCGTTACACAAACAACTGGCCTTTCATTTTCTGATGACATGTACATAATGTTGAACTTTCTGTTGTTTTATTGTCCCTCAGTGAGGTTAAATACGGTTAATGTCTTCTTTAACTTGTACAAAGAAAATAATCTTATCAAACCTGTAATTCAAAACAATGATTTCTTGGATTCAGTATATAGCAAACAACTGGCAGCTGTTGTTTGTCCTTTTTACTCCTTTATTCCACTTTCTCATACATTCTAATTGGTGCATTTTGCAATATTGATGTTGCACGACAGTAAACTAGAGTGAACAGCTCAGCCCACTCAACATGATAAAATAACTGCATTACCCTTTTCTGCAAACTCTCTGTGTTTTATTCTGTAATTTATTTGATACACTGTCACATTACGTGTATATGAGCTGACCTAAAAAAGGTGGTGGCATGTGACTAAGTATGAGAACTGTCAGAGACCACTGTTGCTTCCCATTTCAACCAACAAAGTCAGTTTATTTTAGCAAATATTGGGACATTTTCACATTGCATTTGTGGCACAAACTGGGTATTTTGAGCTAAAATAATGATCTCTTCCTAAACCTAGCCGAGTGGTTTTTGTGCCTTAACTAACCAGACCTTAACCGCAGGGTCGCCACAACATAAATTGTAGCACGTCACCAGAAAAAAATGTCGACATTTCATAAAATGTACAATTTCAACATTTATTTTTGTGACTGGGTTGAAATGGCAAGTGTGTCGTAAATTTCTGAGCGTCTCAGGATTTTTCAAAAGCAAAAACAACCGCCAAAGTTTAGACAAACAAACTCATGTGGGCTCACTTCGAAAAATTTCAAATTAAATGTAAATAGAGTGTGATACAGCATGAAATTAGAGGTTATGAATTTATAAGATAATCATTAAGAAAATGGATTAGTAACTGTAATGATAAACAGTTGCTCATTTTATTATTTTTTTCTAGGTAATGTGCCAATCATTCACAAGCCAAAGCTTTTTTTTTGCAAAAATTTATTGGACACATTGTTTCAAAGTGGACATGTGTATGCGTCAAGAAATGACAAAGACAGATTTATTTTGCAATAATGCAAGAAAAAATAACCATTAAATAAGCATTTGTTTGCTGGGTTTTTTTTGCCTACTCTGATAAAACTGCAGTAAAACTATAGATATTTTTCTAGAACTAGAGTTACAACTAAAGTTTTGGATTCTTGTTATATTAAACAGACAACATGGAAGAAGAACTTTAGGCTTTAGGAAAGTGTGAAATAAACAATATGTTCTGAAATTTCATAGACCAACTAATTTAGCGATTGATGACAAATTACGGTACTCACTCAGGATCTGATGAGTGATCTGCTCAGACAGATCATTAGATTACCATTTTTGGCTACTTTCATGTACATCCTGTCTGCAAAAGTTTGTAGGAGTATGCAGGAAAAGCTATCATGTTTAACATGAGTTTATGAGTAAACAATAAGGTGCTTGTAAAGCAGGAGGTAAACACCAGCGTAGAGCCCAGGTGTAGGAGGTGGAGGTGAGGGAGGCGGAGCTGAATGAATGGGACTGTAACATGATCACTGTTTTCTGTTTATATAGTAACACTGACAATGTAAAAGTGGCCCAGACGGAACAAGTCGAAAAAACGGCTCCTATTGAAACGGAGAAGTTGCATCTGGCGCCAGGAGAGAGGCAGTGACTGACACCGTCTGAGGTGGGCGAGAGTGGGTGAGGAGGGACGTGACTCCCAGGAAGATGACAGAGAGAGAGAGAGAGACAAGGGGGGAGGAGGGGATTTTACCTGCCGTGGAGGAAGAGGGAGAGGAGCCAGAAACTGTCGGCAGCTGTCATCACCCTGAACTGAGCTCAGCCTCAGAGCCTCAGAGCCTCAGAGCCTCAGAGCCTCAGAGCCCCGGCTTGAAAAAATAAGAAACCCCTCTCTATTCTTAACCTACAGCTCACCCTCAGTGTGTCACAACATCAATCGTCACACCTCTGTTGGACGCAGGAGAGACAAGATGACTAGTGTGAATCAGCCTCACCAGATACAGTCTCACATGCAGCTCAGACTATTAATACAACCGCCGGACGAAGACAAACATGGGTGTTTTTTCAATGTTTTTTTTTAAATCTTTCATTCTGTATCCAAAAGTCCCCTTTCAGCTCATATTACTCAAGTGTCTGTACAATAGCATTCCTTAATTCTGTGTCTTACCCACCTTCCCCCTCTCCCATGTACTCAGTGTTTGTTGTCAGATCAACACATCCCTGTTTAGACAACACAAGTCCCACTGAAAGCAGACACCCTCCTTATCAGCTGCTGCAGAGAGTCTTCAAGATCAGGAAAGACATTCTGAGTCCTGAGAGGTGACGCGTTCCCAAATCTATGCTGATGCTATACCCTCTGCTATATACTCATGTTTTATGGTATTCTTTTATTTTAGTTAGTGTACAAGAAACCTACAGCCGTTTTGTACGAACAGGAAATGATAAATCTCTTGTGATATCAGTCATCAGCCAAACTGTGACTTTAGTGTGACTTTGCCAATTCAACCTGATACCAACACCTTTTTTTTTAAATGTTCCACTAGCATCCACAGTTAGCTTGAGCTGTGAACAGCTCCTCCATTTCCTTTAGTTCATTGCATCATGGGAGAATTGTGTCCATTAACAGCACACTCGGAAATCAATCTTTTCTAATCTGAATACTGAAATAAGAGGCTGTAATTTACTGTGTCACATCCTTAAAAAAACTTTTTCATAATTAGCATAAAGTACAGATAGCTGCACAGAGGCTCATGCTGGAGGGCAATGCAAAGAACTGTGGAATCATTGCAAAGAGATTTATACTCACTAAATGTGCCTTTCATTTTTTTTTTACTTAGGTTTTATATTTGAGTCATACCAGAAGTTTGAGAAAAATGTGACACAGAGGATTTTAAAAATAGAATGAAATTCAAGAGACTGCAAACTTGCAACTCTGTTCTTGAAGTTTTAAGCTTGGGTTGCAAATTCAGATTTTTTTACACACAAAATGTTCAGCAGCACACTGAGGAATGTGCATGCACATGTGAATATGTGTGTGTGTGGGCTGCTGCATGGGGCCGGTGCTCAGTTGAACTGTGTGTGAGGGTTTTCAATGAGTTCGACAAGACTCACAGAAGCAAAGCGAGGACAGAGGGGGAGGAAAACAGTGGAATAAATGTCCTTCATTATCAAACAGCCACAGCACATAGAATGACTTTGTTTGAGCTGATTTCAAAGGGACAATGTAATGCAACTTAAAATTCTCATTATGCTACATGGTCTGTAATTTTCATTATAAAACCTAAGTGTCATGTTTAAAATGACCAAACTATGTTGTCATTCATGAGTAGATCGGCGGGGGGGGGGGAGCCACAACCTCAAATATGCTGAGCGAGTAATTACCAAGACAGCAGGGAGGAGATGAGGGAGATCTGAGTGACAATCCCTTTCATCAGCTGTTCTAAGTTCAATACCAACAACTCCCCCCGAACCCCCCCTTCTTCTCCCCCCCCAAAAAGCTCAACCCTCACTAATAACCCTCTTCCCCCCTCTGTCCTCTCCGGCCTTCCTGCCCTGGCAGGAGGAGGAGTCCTTCCTGTCATTGGCAGCGCCTTTTAAAGGAAAGGCTGTGAAAAACCAGGCTACTGTCCAGGAGATGGCTCCATAAAAACAGCAGCACCAAACACTAAAAAGAAGGCTCACACACACACACACACACACACACA
>JAPZDZ010000012.1:15753691-15765006 GCA_029783805.1 Acanthurus tennentii | reverse complement strand
TGAGGCAACACCAGGAAAACAATTTTCATGTAGTATTCCATTTTTCTTCCCCAACTTCAGCTTCATCTGCAGATTGCAGGGTGAAGGGTTTCGGGTGTTTACGGGACTTGGTTTGTTCCTCCCGTTTAGCATCACACATACATGCATACAATCCATCCTTTCTTTCTTATAACACAACAGAGCCCACAGAGTCGGCCCCCGCCTCCATGCCTGGAGCACTGGGAGGCAACATGGCTTCCCAAACACAGCACAGAATAACCATGGAATGATTTTATATTTTTAAAAACACTTTTTGGTTTGAAAGAAATGACAGATTTTTTTTTATCCAATATGTCAATAGGATGAAAAGATAAATCTTGTCCTGTTCTATTAAGTTTTAACTTTTCGAGACTATTAACAGACAAACAGATTGTCAAACATGTAACACAGACTTTTGATTCAGGCCAAACTGAGCCAAAGTTAAAATGTGCAACATGGCTGGAAGCTGAACACAAGCTGGAACATGAACTCACTGAAGATGTTGTTTTTCAGGCAGTTTGACTCACACACAGTCACCAATCAGCAGATCCTCTCTGTTCCTGAGGCTTTTATAAGACTTCTGTCAGTGCCAAAACATGCTAATCCAAACACTGTGTTCAATAGGTTCAATCTGATCTACGGCTCCATCGTGTATCACCCACAGAACACTCTGTCCTGACAGCTTTTCCAACAGATTACCCGATTACTTTGAATAACCAGATCTGATTAATCATTTGATGACAGTTTTAGCATGAAGCAAAAGGAGAAAGACAGAAAGAAGGAAGGAAGGAAAGAAAAAAAGACAGAAAAACAATAGTCAGACTGTGATTTTTCTCTGATGATTAATTCACAGAGAACTTAACATTCTCTTACTTGCAGACTAAGTTGTAACCTGAAACCTTTCTTTTTTTCTGACCACCAAGCCACTCCATTGTTTGTGTAATGAAAATCTGCTTGGCTGCTGTCTTTCTTCACTTTGTGACTTCTTTGGAAAAATTTAACAACACTGATGTTCATCTGCAGTTCCAACAAAATCTGTTTTACTGTGATTTTTTTATTGTTTCACTTATGGTTTTACTTTTGTTTTTTTTAAATTTTATTTTATTGTGATTTTTTTTAGTACTTTTCCTGTTTGTGTTTTATTGTTTCTGTTCTAACAGTTGTGTTGTGTTATATCTTTTGTTTGAAGGATTTTATTGTTTTTATTATTTTGTTCTTATATTTTTGCCTGAGAAATCTGTTAAACACATTTGGATGCCCTCGGTTATAAAATGTGCCATATAAATTAATTTGCCCTGCCACGCTGTAATGTTATCATTTTCTGTTACTGTATTGAGTTTAACTCTGTGTTAAAGTAATGAATGTTTTCTAAAAGAAACTAGTGACTAAATTTAAAAAGTTGTTAAATCGGCAACAACAAATAAACAAAACACAATTTTACTGAACAGATAACACTGTGATAATACATAACACGAACCCTGATACTGCCTTTGTTATCATGTTATAACGATTGCTTTAATAAAAAGTTGCAGATGTGAAGCTCTTTAATTTCAGCTGCAGGAATCTCTGCCGTCACACACTGACTGAACTTGATTTTCCAGGTTCACGGAGGTTGTTCAGGCTTCACAGAGTAATTTATTCCTCACCCGTGCTGAGACAGAGACGATATTCAGGAGAGACAGCCCACAGGCATCGCCAGCACAAGAGTATAGGCCAGTGTTTCATGACCCAGTGACAGAGATTACCTCATTTCTTCAAGACTAGTGATACTCGTGCAGTTACAGCCAGAATAACCTCACACAGCTGTTTTAATGCACAAACCAGTCATCTATCTTCTGTATTATAAACAGCATCTCCATGACAGCTATTCTTTCTCCTCTGAAGATGAGATGATATGATGGTCGAGGAGCTTTGGTAAAGTGGCTTTGAAGAACCCAAGAAGAAGAGAAGAGGGTGTCAGAGAAAAGAAGGAGATTATCACAGAATGAAGAGAAGAGCATTTCCCCTCAAGGCCTGAAACACCAGGACACAAAGAGTTCCAGGGGTTTTTAATCCCAAATCCACCTTCATCCCTCCGCTCCTCTTTCAGGCCTCCTCTCTTTTAACTGCCCATGCGCCTCCCTGCAGCCTAATCTCTTAATTGACCCTTTGTAATTGTAATTGAATCATTAAAGTTCCCGGTTACTCGACACAAGGCGTGTAAACTGAGCCATGTGTGAGCAAAGAATACACACACACACAAACACACAAGCACACACACACACACACACATCACTGTGCTGGGAGGCACACTTGGAAGATAAAGTGTAGAAAGGGGGATGTTCAAAAGAGGAGAAAAACAAATGTCACATAGAGAAGGACACCCCCCCACCCCAAACACACACACACACAAACACATTCGCAGACACACACACACATACACACTGCACAAGACGCAGTGACAGAGAGAGCGGACAGACTTTTTGGCATGTCCTCGCTCACTTTAATGCCTCCTGACGTTGAAACAAAGGAAGTCAGAGAGGTGCTGAACTGCCCCACATAAAAAAGAAAGAAAAAAAAACAGGAAAAGATGACCCACACACTTACTCACACACCGGAGAACACAGAGAGAAAACTCATGTCAAAGAGATGCAGAGACCAAACTGCTCTTTGGAGTTTAAAGCCCCAGAATCAAACAGAAGCAAACTGTTGAGCACTGAGGACTCAGCATCTGTGCAGCTTCACTCACAGCAACACATCACTCAGCACTGGAAACTGTCAGAAAATTTGGACTTGGGCCATAAACGAAGTTATCACAGTCGATATCCTTTCATAAGGGAGAAATTAATGAATTAAAGAGGTTAAGTAGATTCAATTTGCTTGAATTTTCAAAATGACAAATAACTGAAAAGATTGACAATTTACTTTTTCTACCATTTGAATTACGACGGTTTAGTCAGAACATAAAATACACGCAGCTTTGCTGACTTTGAGCTTAAGGATGCAACAGTTACTTTCATTATTTTTCAAACTTTCTGTTATTTGATTGATTAACTGATTAATCAAATGTCAAGATGTAAAAAAAACCAACTGTTTCAATTTTCTGGAGCACATCCGCAAGTCTTCAAACATTGATTTTTGTTTGACTGATGGTTCAAAACAAACAAAAAAAACAAATCCATTTAACAATGACTCTTTGTTAATGATGACAAACTAAGAAAACCAGCAAATCATCTCAGCAGTGAAACTCCGAGTCTTTGTTTGGAAAATGACTTAGCTGATTAGCGGATTATCAGAATAAATGTATTGTGTTTTTTGTCGATTGACTCATCAAGTGACTGTTACAATTTATAAGCAGCAGGATTTGCAATTTCTCAGCTCGACCTCATTTTTTTTTTTGAGACAGACTGGTGGTCTTTAAAATAAGGCTACATTAGATAAAGAAATGAATGAGAGAGTAAAGTAGCACCTTGTTTCTGTCCATTAGTCTTAACAGGAGAGGGGCTGAGTCTCCCAAAGCCCCTGTGGTCAGTGTGTGAACTGCTCCTTGGCTCCCTCAGTCCAGTCAGACAAAAATCATTACAAAAATAGCTCCTTTGCTGAAACTGATACAACTTAAAAAAAAAAACAACTTGATTTTTTTTTTTTTTTTTTAACATAGAAAAGCTGATTAAAGCACATTTGTGGACATTTGTCTGTCAGGCTGGCATGTGGCGCAGCTCCTTAGCGAGTTGAAACAGGCCCTGCTGTGGTGTTTGTCATCCTGACTGCTCATCCATCATCATTAGCGAGCGCTGCGGACTCGACAGAGCCTGATGCCCTGGTTTTTTAAATAATTACTGAGGATAAATAGACTCAAGGTGCTCTCAGTGGGGACATCCAAAACTGTTTGAGAACAGTGAGGAGGATGTACTTTTAAAAAATACAGACTGTGCGTTCGGCCCGCTGACACATGTGAATAGACTTCAGAGTCAATGTTTGATTTTCCAAGCCACAAAGCCAAGTGTAATCAAAGAGACTGAGAGTGGACTGCATGACAATAACAAAAGGTCTGCTTATTATTACGCCGGATAGTACGTATTTTTCTCATATATCTCTGCGGTGTGTGTGTGTGTGTGACCATTCCTGAGCTGTGGGCAGGTTTTTTTTTTTGTTATAAATCTTTATACCTGATGCAATCAGTGCCTTGTATTCTCGAGTCTTTTGAGGAGTTTTTAAAACACTCTCTCGCCTGTGAGTTGAGAAACAGCGAGCGCTTATGTGTCCAATGATTCATACTTTGTCTCCAACAACTCATTTATCAAGTTTTAGTCAGCGTTTCCTCTGAAGAATTTTGCCAAAATGAATTCAAACAACTTCCTCCAACGCTTTCATGAACCTAAATTCTGCTCGGCCCATATCTTCATTAATCTTTTGTAAACTGTCTGTTTCCAGCTAACTGTGTCTCTGCTCTGAGAGCTCATTGGTCATATCACCACTGTGTGATTTCAAGGCCCATTTGCCTTCAATCTGTCAGTGCTGTTTCTGTTTGGACGTCAGCGCTTGTTGTTTTCTGGACACGTCGCCGGGTCAGGTCCCCGAATTGTTTAAAAGAGCTGTCAATCATGTGAAGTCATTCATAAAGAAAACAAACACGGTGATGTATAAATATGCGCTCCCCAGCTCACTCACTCACCCTCACAAAGCACACTAAGCACATAAACAAACAAAAAGCGGGGTGAGAACGGGTACATAGAATCGAAAGGAATCTGACTCTTCCTGTGGAGAGAGCTCTATGATAACAAAACCAGGACTCTGATAAGAACACACACTCTGACTCTCTCTCTCTCTCACACACACACACACACACACACAGCTGCTCTGTTCCAGTCTGACGGACAGGACGTAGTACTCACACTGAATGCTGCTGGTCCCGGCCCAGGCGAAGGGATCCAGGCCGGAGAAGTAAGGGGTGGCCTTGGCGAGCATGCAGGAGCCTTGTCCGGACACATCGTAGAGGGGCCGCGGGGCCAGCCCCAGAGCCTCCATACAGTCAAACATGCTCCCCTCAACTCACAGCAAGCACCACTGCAGCCCCCCTCTGCTTTTGTTCTGCAGCCAAGCTGAGGGCAAGTGACTGTAAAAACTGAGACAAAAGCTTCCTGTGACTGAAACTCAATGCCCTGCTCGGTCCAGGTGTTCCCTGTCTGTCTGTCTGTCTGACTGTCTGTCTGACTGACTGACTGTCTCCTGTTGCGACTGCCCCCTGACCGCCTGTCCTGTCTCTCCAAACTAAGTCTGGATGGACAAAATTTCCTCTTTCTCCCTTTAGTCTTGCCTCACAGTCTGGTCTACTTTCTCCCTCTGCGTTCCCAGATCACTGGCCCGTCTGGCTGCTTTGCCTCCACTGCTGTAACTGATCTCAGTCCCCCTCTCGCCGGCTCTCTGGGCCTCTCACACTCCACCACAGACACACAGCCAACTATCTGCATGCTCTCTCAGCTCAGAGGAGGGAGGTGGGGTCCAGGAAGAAGCAAAGGGAGGGACGCAGAGCCAGAGGGGGGGTGTGTAGCTGCTCTCTGATTGGCCGTGCACCAAACTTTCTCTCCCTCCCTCTTTTCTCCTTCAAGTTTTCCAACTTGCCTCTTCATATTTCATATTCAGCAAATGAAAACAAACACTCATCGCCTCCTCTACCTCCTCCCTCCACTCTTTCTTCTTGCTGTTTTTCTGCGTTAATTCCCTTTTTGTTTCGCCACAGCACAAACAGTTCAGCTCGACCACCTAACAGACTCTGCTGGAGTAGGAACCAAAGGTGTTGAGAGATGAGTTCATTTTCCCTGCTTTTACTGTGAATGGATTCTCTCCTGTGGCGTCTAAACAAGGACACACACACTCATGCACACTCATGCACAGACCCCCGACAATTACCCCCAAAACAAAACGCCTTTTACTGTGATTTATATTCATTATAACCCTATTTATCTACATTATTACTCTGATTGTGAGTCAGTTATTTATTAGACTGTAGTTCCTTAAAACAACTGTCTGCTTCGAACTTCAACAAACATTTATTAATTATTCTTTTATTACTGGAAACTTTTGAAATGTTTATAATTTATCTCGAGTGTGCCAGCTGAACACTATCTGTATTTACCTACAGGTATATCATTGTCACCAAGGTACGTAGCTCTTTTCAGGAAGTTATTAGAAATTTATAGCCCATAAATTAGAGTTTTATAGAATAAAGAAAGAAAGAAAGAAAGGGAGCAGAGCATGAATAAAATGAAAGAATTTCGTTTGAAAATCAACACATTAAAACATTCTAGGTGGACTCCGGTTGGACTTCTGTTTTTGCAATCTGGGATAAATAATATGACCTCTCTGAGTTGAATCTTGGGGCAGAGGTCTGATTTCTTTCAGTCTACACATCATTCTGCCTTTTTCTTCCTCAATAATCATCCATCTCCGATGTCTATTGCTTTTTTTTGAGTCTCTTAATGCTTTTCTTTCTCTCTGTCTCTCTTTTCCATTCGGTTTTGGCATGTGTGGATATCTAATTCAGCCCCTCAGTTCAGTTCAAATGGATTCAGTTATCTTCCCTCCTGGAGCTTATTGGATACTTCAGTCACACTGAGGAGTGACTCCGCTGCAGGCGAACCACACTGGCCTGAAGTCTGGATAGTTTGTATACGAGACAGCCTCAACCCTCCTCCCTTTCCTTCCCTCGTTCAAGAGGGATGAACTCTGGAAGAAACCCCCACTGGGGCTCTAACACCCCCCTCCTCACTCACACACACACACACACACACACACACACACATACACACACACACACACACACTCACTGACTGACTTCCCAAATTGTCCTGCCTGTGGCTCTTAATGTTTCATACTACTCTTGTGTGTTAAAACTCTTTTTTTCTTCCTTTTTCTCCTTTTGTTTTATTTTGTTTGTTTATATTTCCCCCTGAATCTCTTGCTTTATGTTTATGTGATTTTTTTTTTTATTATTATTATTACACACAAAGTATTGGTATGCCCCCCTTCTGCTTTTCTCTTTCAGTTGGTCCCTCCTCTTCTTGGGCTCAGTGAGTGGGTTTTTTTGTTTTTTTTTTACCTGTCTTCACCATCACAGCCTGAAGCCTGACACAAACACATACACTCACACACACACACAACAATGACACACTGCAGGGAGCAGAGTTGCACAGTATCGGCCCCGCTGAGCTCTCTCCACACCTTGAGACAATTACAGCTGCCTGCCTCGAAGCAGCGCTCTGCCCCCTGTGGTTGCTTCGAGGAATGAGACACACAAACGCAGGGTAACTGAAGAAGAAGAAGAAGAAAAGTTGCCTCATTTTCAACAAAACATAAAATTGCTCCCTCTAATTAAGCTGCAGCCTCACGCCTGTCTCTCACACACAAACACACACACTTTGCGAAAAAGGGAGCAAGTCACATTGCAACTATTCACAATCAGGTTCTCCGGCTATTCATCCAGTCGTCATGTCTGACACAAACACACAGAGCAGAACAATGGCCTCTCTCTCTCTCTCTCTCTCTCTGTTTCTCCACCAGCAGCTCCTCCGGCTCTGCCGCAGATATTTGCACAAAGTCTCACTGCGGTCATCAGCAGGCGCACAAATATAGTCACAAATGCGAGGCAAGGAGCGTGAGACTGCTCGTTTGTGATATTCATGGGTGTTGGAATGTGCAGCCTACAGAGCGGCGGTGGAAATGTGTGTGTTTCTGTGCATGCATGGATTTGTGAGTGCTTGTATGTGTGCTTCTGTGCATGTATGAATGTGTATTTGTGTGTGTGTGTGTGTGTGTGCATGTATGCGTTCGAATGTATGGACAATTATGTGTGTATGTGCTTAAACAGAGTGCTTGTGATGAAAGACACAAAGGAAAACACACAAGCTTCATTCTGTGCCTTTGGGTTCAGGTTACTACTATCACACCACACACACACACTCTCTCTCTCTCTCCCTCACACACACACACACACACACACACACACACACACACACACACACACATACATACACTCCTACACACTCACACAAAACATTACAAAGAACAAGATGTGACAAGTACAGAAATTACAAAAGGAAACTCTGTTAGTTGTGGAAAAACATGCTTCTTTTCCTCGTGACCACTTAAATGAGATTTATTCCTCCTCATACCAAATAAATGGATTTTGATGTAGACAGCGTTTAAACCCCAGCGACATGGAAAAAATAACGAAACACGTGGCACGAAGAAACTTTCGCGAAATATTTACTTATTCCTTAGAAAAAAACCAACCATGACATTTTGTATTTACACCAATTCCAGGAAGCTCTGGGCCGAGAGGCATCCGTCAGAAAGAGCTCATTGTGATTTCTTACTAATTCCCAGCTCCCACTGCTATTAAAAAGAAGAGAGAACTTACTGTGTGATTAAATGCACTGCGGGGAGCTCTTGATGTGGATATCCGCTAAATTCAAATCCAGGGATGTTTTGAGTTTCATCTCATTAGGGAACAAAGTCCAGTTTTCCACTCACACTGATTAGGAGCTGGTTTGAATTAAAGTCCAAATCCCACTTAAACCTCTGCTGTAATTTTGTATAATTTTGGTCACTTTGCACTAATGATAGATAAGTCGCTCAATGTAACTTTTCTTGACGGACGGGAATGGGCTCAGTATTTGTCTTCCTCATGGAAAATCATCAGAACTGAAAACTCTTGTTGGCAAACTGCCTTAACAAACTATCAGTTTACATTTGGGATTTCCACACAATAATGAATGATTTTTAAAAAAAATCTCACTGATTAATGTGTCAACTCCTTTCCCACATTATGACATGAAGAGCAAGATGATCAAACTACCAGGCAGAAAGCGAAAGGCCTCCTATTATATGAAAGTGAGCTTGCACTGGATTCTGATAATAAACAGATATTAAGGAGTAATTTAACTGTACACAGATTTCTTTCTGATTTACAGTGATTTGAGTTCTTGCCTTACTGATATGTATGTAAAACATATGCACAATTTGATAATGCAATCTTATCATCTAGAAAACTATCTATTAGTCATCAGTGTTTATAAGTGTTATAAGTTTGCATCACTAGTCAATTTGCTCAACTTCAAACTTTATCTATATTACATGTTTATCTTACACACTTTCCATCCTTCCCTCCTTCCTTTAACAGAGTGCCACACTCATTCGGCACAAACACATACAAAACCACACGTGTCTCACTGCACAACATGTTTAGGATATAATACTGATTATTATTTCTACGAGTGTCAGAAATCCAACACGGTGTCCTTGAAACTGTTCTGTTTCTTTCTCATTGGTGCTTAAAGGCAACTATCAAATCAAGTAGAAACTCCACAGATGAACGTGACTGATTTAGATAGACATTCTGTATGTACCTGACAGGTTTTCTGAGCCTCTTGTTGCATCACATGTGACCGCCCTCATTGCCATTTATCCACGCTGCCATAACACAACCTCCCAAATGTATCTTTGTCTGTATGTGCAGGAAATTCCCACAGGCGACACGTCAAAGTTGTAATGACAGTCAGAGTACTACGAGAGTATGACTGCAGATAAACAGATAACAATAGCTCACTGAACACATTATCTGTGTATACACAGTGACACACACACACACCCATTGATTGACAGGAGAGTTTAGCAGGTATTTCTACACCTCATTTCAGTCTCACGGAATGAGGCTTAACTAACATGTTTCTATGTTTGATATGAACACTGCAGAGTCCACAGTTTGATCTATATAGGGATTAATATTGATACCAGCAAATCCCCTTGTGTGTGTGAGGGGTCAACATGCATAAGAAGGCTGATTAAAAAGTTCACGGCCTTTGGTGGAGGGTGTCAGTTCTAGAAAACCTAGCAAATTAATTTTTCAACTTAGACCTACTACTATTAGACACTTAGTCCAGCAATCGTGGAGCATACAGATCATTTCTTTGTTGAAGACCGTGTCTTGGACTTCCTGAAAGGAATCAAGAGCAGCAATGATGTCATTTTGCTGTAAAATTGGCGACCAATAAGCTTTTTCTTCATCTTGAGGAGGACGTAATAGTCTGCTGGTGCTAAATCAGGTGAAAAAGATGCTAAACGGGTTCAAATCTGCATTCCTGTATGGCAGCCATATTTTTTTTTTCAGACACCTCTGACTTGCAATTTTTTGAGCTTCATGAAACAGAAATGCAACACAGTTGTAAAGATCGGAAGTTTTGCAAAATTGCTGAAAGATTTAAATTGCAGTTGTGTGTAAAGAGAGCTATACAATTTATCTTCATCTACCATTGGCCACAAAACTTTGTGAAAGTGCATTATATTTCAAGCAAACTAATGGGGACGCACTGGGGTTATGTCTGTATGTAGTGGAATTGATGCTATACAAGCATTTTAAAAATGACAAATTAACTACAGAAAAGGGGGAAACGTTATTGATATGACACCAAAATGCTACACTTGTTGCACTTCTTATGCCTCTCTTTTTAACAATAGTATTGAATTTTTCCTGCATTGTTTTGGAAAGTGCTCTTTCAGGCTTAACCCTGTGCTGTAAATGGAGCAGAGTACCTTCACCTTCACTGAACACTGCTACTCACTGAATTCCAGTCAGCTTTTTTTCCCCCTTTTTTTAAATGAATAACAAGTGCAACTGCAAAAACAGGGAACTTAAAGTCTGCAATGTGACCCTGTAATGTCTGAATAAAGAAGAGGAGAAATAAAGGGGAAAATATAAAGAGGCAAGTTAAGACTTTCTTAAAGGAAAGGTTGATAAGATCAAGTAAAACAGAAAGTGCCTTGAACCTTGTAAACTAATCTCATTTTCAGTATTCACTGAGTTGTCAGTCTTTGTATGAGCCCCCTCACCAAGTCTCTCTCTCCCTGTGAAGTGCAACAGCGCCCCCTGTGACTGAAAATAGTCACCACCCAAACAAACTGTTTCTGCAGGATGAAATAAGGACCTCTTTGATCTGCCAAAAGTACAATTTTTCTTTTAAGGACATTTCTGTTTCTGTATCAGTTCCAATAATGATTTGGAAGATTTATTGAGGACATCAGCAAATTACACACAGGGACATGTTATATTTGTTGTTTTTCCAGCCTGCCCTCTCTGCCATCTGCATGGTTAACCACAAGCTCTGCTCTGCTCTGCTTCTCTCTTCTCTTCTCTTCTCTTCTCTTCTCTTCTCTTCTCTTCTCTTCTCTTCTCTTCTCTTCTCCTCTCTTCTCTTCTCTTCTGATTACAATCTCAAATTGGCCCTGAAGACTTCTCCAAAATTGTGGAGTGTCTCCACAGT
>JAPZDZ010000012.1:15706387-15735522 GCA_029783805.1 Acanthurus tennentii | reverse complement strand
CACACACACACACACACACATGTGAGCATACATGCAAGACAGGCAAAGACAGAGTTACACTTATATTATGGCTGGCATATGCCCACAAATCATAAACACTGGCACAAAGGAGAAAAAAAAAACATAGGCACAACAAACAAAGAGGCTTTAAAAACACCACGACTCCCTGCTGTTAATTTTCTCTAAGCAAGAAAATGAGCTGACACAAATATAATCACACCCTCGCTGACACCATAAACGCGTTTAAGGTCCCAAGGCTCCTTTATGTCTTTTCTGTCTCTCAAAAAACTAAACATGCACACAAAGAACATACTGTACCAGCGGTGAGGGTTGGCTAGACTCGCAGGCAAAAAAAAAAAAGAGGGAGCAAAGGAGGATAGAGAACGAGCTCTGGGGGAAGAAAAGGAGAGAGAGAGAGGGGGGGAAAGAGTGACACTCTGGGTAGCAGTTGTCAGTTTGGGGTTATAAAGTTTAACACACACACAACCTGAGGGATGAGGGAGCTGTATTAATTCAAACACAGGCGGCAAAATTTTGGGGAAATCACATGCATACACTAAAAAACACACCCATGCTCACTTTTAAAGCCAATAAAAAAAATCAATTAGCGCCAAAACAAATTCGCATATTCGGTGGCGATGATGGGTGTTTGTGGCTAAGTGGGAGAAAGAAAGAGAGAAGACGGGAGAGAGAAAAGTAGGTTGGGGGCGTACATGTGCATCCAATGAACAGAGAAAGGTTTTTCCTATATAAATGTTCCCCAAAATTCAACCATGATGTCACCATGAACCTGTTGTGAACCCAACTCTGTCAACTACCATTACCGTCTCCTTCCCTCTCCGCTCCCCTCCGCTCCCTCCTGCTCCACCACGCTGCCTCTCCATCTCCTTCCCCTCTGTCCCCTCCTTGTTCATGGGCTTCCACTCTTTATCTTTCGCCATATGATGTTGTCTGGCAGCATTTTTCTTTTCAACACAAACTGCATGTGCCCCCCCCTACCTCTCCCTCTTTCTCCTCCTCCTAACCCAGCTCCTAAAAAACACACACACACACACACACACATAGACACACAAACTGCTCACAGCCATTTGGAAAGTCTCTGGTATAACAAGGACAGTTTTAATCAAAACAAGCTGGCATATTTTGGCCAAGACCTGCACTTATGGTAATTCAATCAGAAAGAGAAGGGAAAGAGGGGGAGAGAAGAAGTGAAAAGGGGCACACGGAGGGTAGTGGAGTGTGAGACGGGGAAATAAGAAAAACAGAGGGAGGAAAGAGGAGAGTGGGCGGATGGGAGGGTGAGGTAGGGGTTGAGCGGTTGAAGGAGTTTGATCCACATGTGGAAATGATTGTCTAATTACAGCAGATATGTATAAGTGTTACTGCCTGGAGGACAGATGGTGATTGGAGGGCGCAGCGCTACGCAGATGAAATGATTGGATGAGGGAGAAATCAAGACGGCTAATTAGAGGAGGAGAAGAACATGATCGAGAGAAGTATCATAGAAGCTCTGCATCGTCTCTTGCTCATTCAGTCGCAGACACACAAGTTTTTCAAAGTCCAAAGGCTGCCCATCATACCAGTTTAATTCCAGATGCAGTCTGCACCTCGTCCCCAAATTAGACAATCCGGATTATCTCTTATCGTTAGACATTTCTCTCAATGGGCTGACAGATTAAATGTCTGTTTTAAAGGAAAAGTTTGACAGTTGGAGAAATGAGCCTATCCGTGGTCTTACAGAGTTGGATGAAAATAATTATTACACTCTTGTGTTTCTTTGTTATATTTGACTATACAGTCAGTTGCAGGTTAGCTTAGCTTAGTATGAAGATTTGAGATGAGGAAACAACTAGCCTGGGTCTGTCCGAAGGTAATACAGTCAGCCACCTATCAGGGGTTCCACAGAATAAACAACTGGTCGACTGGTTGACTGTTACAGCCCTTGTCAAGACTGCACATTGTTGAGGAGTTAAATTTATTATGTGTTTTAGTGAGAGTAAAGCAGTTGCAGTGCATCTATAGCAGATATGCAGCTGTGGGTAGTTGTTGTTGACATGTCACCTAAAGTCATGGTGACTTTAACGCTATGCTTTAACATTTAATTGCAGATCATCAGAGTGGAGGCACTTTACCAGAGCAAACATAGATTTGGTTGAACCATCATTTTCTGTAAAATACTAGGTTAAAGAAACAGAATTCAAAGTATTTAGAAAAAAAGACTCAGGCTTTTCCAGGAAGAAACCAGTCATGTTGTTTTTGCAGTCAAACAGTATCTCCAGCTTGGACAAGCTTGCTGGGGGTTTAGTCCAATCAGAGCCTTTGGGTCATTTGTAAACAGACAGTCAGAGCCAATTAAGGACTCAACATTTGACACCCCCTCCTGCCCCGCAGACGGAGACCCATTTGATGAAAATTGATCATTGTTATTGGTCATATCATATGATATAGCCCCCTCAACTATGTAACTAAGACTATGAAAAAGCTGCAGTCATGAATGTCCTGAAACCTGACACCTCTAAAGCTCACTTATTAGTAGGAAACATTTAAGTTAAGTTAGCATTTATAATCAGGTTTGATACGCATGTGAAAAATGGTTTATGACACAGTAATGTAGCCATAAGTAGCAGTATGCAACAATGCTGTAATAATAAAATATAAAATTCAAGAGAAATAACGTAAAATTATACATATTAAGTTACTGTCTACTCTGCATTAAAACAGAAGTACAACAGTTACAATCTGCCTTTGCATGAGGTTATGTGGCAGACTAGCTCTTGGCCTGAGGTGGTAACCTCATGGAGTTTCCTGGCACCTCTTGAGAAACCAGTCAAGGCTTATAAATAGTTTTGCACATAACCACATGTGTAAAAAGCCAGTTTCTGTAAATGAGACATAACACATTAATTAGTGAGCTTTAGAGGTGCTAGAGGGTGGATTTTGTTACCTTTGGACAGAGCCAGGCTATCTGTGCACCTCTGTTTTCCAGTCCCTGTGCTAAGCTAAAAAAAAAACTAGCTGCTGGCTGTAACTACACAGTGTACACATGTGAGTGGTGTCAATCTTTTCATCTGACTCTTGGCATCCGACTTCTTGGAAAGACGAATATTACACAAAATGTTGAACCTTTTCTTGAACTGAAGCAGGTTCCATGATAATTAATTTTCCAACAAAAACTGTGACTTTGCATGTAAGTCCTTGTACAACTGCCAAACAGGTGATGGTAATTTATTTTTATGTCTTTAAATTTTCTCTAACCCCCTGTGATGAGCCACGTACTTGTCTGCTACCAGATTTATTCCTCTCCTCCATTGTTGAAATGAGCAAAGTGTTAAGAGCCAAGTTTCATTGTTCCAAGTAGTAGAAAGCAGCAGGGAACATGATTAATGTCTGTGAGGTCAGGCCAGGACAGGGAAAAATTGACACCTAGCAATAACTTTTTGGGCTGTTTGGAGTTGGTGAAACTAACCACAACATAAAATAACAAACGTGAACAAACACACTGTTCTTAATACATGATCCCTTTTTTATGTCTCAGTATGTATTTATCAATGACTGATAACCACCCTCTCTAAGGAACTCCTCGCAGACCAGTCCATTTCCTTCCTTGTTTCCACTTACCTCAGTGTCCTGCAAGAAAGTAAATACACTACACTGTAAAGACAGAGCATGGAGGGCTTTGTCCCCCTCAGGACAACCTGGCACCTCTTCACAAGAGGCCGCCTGTCAACAGATCTCAGCAGATCGTGGCTACCTCCTGCCATGTCTGTCTGCCTGTCAGGAAATGTAAAGGCCCTCTGGAGGGTAAACAGGAGCAGGTATCAGACATAAGCTGTAACTGCTTTAATGGTACTAAACTGGCTCTATTTCTGTTCATCAGGAGACTAATACATCCAAGAATATGGTCTCTGGGTGTTTTTTAGTGTCTGGTTGTGGACAGCAGTACAATATTTCATAGCTAATTGTTTATGTTTGTTTTTCTCATTTTACTGTGACCAGCTGTTTCCTACATTCACATTTTGTGACCTTGAGCTGCTTCCTGCACCAAACACCACAGTGTAGCAGAGTATGTTACCCACCGTCAGTATAGCAACAGTAGTGGACTGTGAGAACATTTTTTGTTGTAAAAAAAATAATCAAAATTGCAGAATTAATCAATTAATTAATTAATTGCAAGTGTAGATATGTAGCTGAATATCAATACAAATAATTGTAGTATCTGTGTTTACTGAGCATCTCCTTCAGGTTTATTTGCAATTAAAAAAAATTACAAATGGCAAGAATTAGTAAATTTTAAGTTTTATTAAACATTGTATTTATATTTACTCACTTTGAGCTCTGTTCTGATATTTTAATATTTCATCTAGACTGTTTAGAACATTTTAATCCTTTGTTTGGATTAATTCAATCTTGCATTGTTTGCATTATGGGTGAACTTTATTCACA
Source organism: Acanthurus tennentii (assembly GCA_029783805.1). NCBI lineage: Eukaryota > Metazoa > Chordata > Actinopteri > Acanthuriformes > Acanthuridae > Acanthurus > Acanthurus tennentii. Next base: position 15,731,079 of record JAPZDZ010000012.1, on the reverse strand, counting down.
AGGTTTATCACAGCAAACAAGTCACTCAACCTTTGGTGTATCTCCTTTGTGCCATGAGTGTCATCAGACCAAATCGCCCTGCTTATTAAGTGCAATTATTCCAAGGCCATTAGTGACACAAAGACTAGTTTTCCACGTCTTTAATCTTTTGACATTCAACTGCCACTTATTTCGCCTTTTCAGCAGCTTAAATTAATGTCCCTATATATATATATATATACACCATATATGCTCAGAAACTGAACAGCTAATTTGCCATGGCCAACCTCAAACCATGGCGTCACTTTTTCCTTTAAGTCTGCTGCTTCTGGATTTAATAGCAACCACCATTTTCAAATTTTAAATTGCTATACTTTCCATATTACCAGCTATGTTTGTGTCCAGAGGCTGATGTCAACCCCTCATTTGGTGCCTGCTGCTGAAAATGTTATGACTTATTATATCCTGACATTTTTTTCTCTTGTTTATTTTTTGAGCAAATGCCTTTTTGCTAACTGTCAGGTTATCAGTGATGATTTAAACTCATCTCTGTTGGCACGGGAAACAAATCTTCATCCAAAATGGCTCTCATCACCATGGTTACTGTCAAAATGTAAGAAGCTGCAGTTCCTCTTCAGCCACTAAACGGCAGCCAGGGGGCCATTCGAGCTGTTTCTGCACTTCAGCTGTGAAAGAAAAGACAGAAAATGGTGAGCATACTATTAAAGTGGTTGCATAATATTAATGGCATTCATCATTAATTACAATGCCTAATTCCATTGTGGTCTGTTGTATGGTATATTATCTTTTTATTTGTCTCATTATTTTCGGGAGTGGCAGGTGTTGAGGATAAACCTGTCATAGAGGCAGTGGATCTAAGCCTGGGCTTTGGATTTACTGTCTCTGTGTTGATTTCAGCTCACTATAAAACTGGAAAAATAAGTGAAAATTCAGAAAGCAAGGTTTTGAACTTTAATTTCGAAGCTATTTATATGTTCCATATGAACAATAAAGAACCTGTCACCCTTAATACAATGCAACATTGATGAATCTCTATAGTTTCGAGAACTGAGAAAGGTTGTGGTGAAGTGAAGTCAGTGAAACACTTTTATGCTATCGCAAACTGTCAGTATGCTATCAGTGTTACTGGCAATATCGACCGTGTCATGGAGCCGTCGTACGGTGATGGATGATGGCCCCGGGCAGAGCTGCACTCATTCTCCCAGGTGTCACTTGGAGCAGTAACAACATAGCAATAAGACAAAAAAAATGTTGTAAATTCCACAAGTCACAGTATGTTTTGACAGCCCTCAAGCGCAGGGCCTCAGCACAGTGTGAGCATCCACCACTAACAGAGTTACTGAGCCTTGAGTGCTCATGTTTTAACAGCCCCATAACTCTAATTAGAGCAGCAATGCTAATGGATTATATGTCTAATTTTGTCCTCCCTGCATCCTTACTGTTACAAACAAATACATCCTATGCTGAAGTGTTGTGACAGCACAGGCCACAGACAGTTAAATTTAAACCTTGTGAGGTCTTAAAAACTTTGATGAAGTAACCATCACAACCCCCTGAAAATAAGCCCAGCTCTTCATATACCCTTATCTGTAAATACACTGCCACCTAGGGGAGTAAAAATGATAATGCAAAGCTCTGACTGAAAAAAATGGGGGGTAGTAGATGTCTGTGGTCTTAAAATATTTTTTGGCAAATATATGATGGCCTTAACAGGATTATCCCAAATCTCAATAAAGAAACAATGTTTCTGAAAAACAATGCAAATTCCAGGGAAGAAAACACTGCGACTTTTCATTAACAATCATTTTTACTTGTTTCTGATACATTTTTATTATTTGCTACAATACAACAAAAAAGTTAGCAGTGTGAACAACAAGCCAAGAACATCTCTTCATGTCCAGATGACCTAATCCTTTTTTTAGTTACAATGACAACCATAATGAACATATTTATTTAATCCACCTGAAATGAGCTGCACAGCCTATTTAAACCACAGAGAGGCGCTCTTTAGTTACTTATTACATCTACTGAAGGCATCTGTGACAGATTCAAGATTATATTTGTATTGAGGATCTCTCTACTGGGTCCAGAGGACCTTGAATGGCCTCCAAGACATTCCGCAGCACATTTAGATGTATTAAATAATTCAAAAATTCAGAGTGAGACATAAGCTTTAGAAAAATACAAGTAAACTACATGATTTTCTTCTATAATATTTTCATTCATATTTCAGGGCTTTGTAAATATGTAACCATGGAAAGAGGAGCAAACATCAAACAGAATGATGAGTACAAAGATAATGCATGGCATCAAAGGAATGAACCAATTCAACAATAAGGTATTTCAGCTGTAATGAATTATTCACTCAAGCATAATGCTATGGAAAGGTACATTTGTGGATCAGAAAAAAACAAATGAAAGATTTTGTATCAACTGCATTATTTAAATAAGCTATATTAATATATCAAAATCTTTATGTGGTCTGCTGTTTTTAGAAGAGAACCAGCGGATACAGGGAGCTACAACGCAAGACAATATAATCTCTCTGACTGTTTTTTACATCTTTGTACAACTGAGAAACCTGCTGGACCTGTTGTGCTACTGTGTGTAAGCCTTAACTGGAGATCACAATAGTGTACAGGAACCGGCATACACATGTGTGAGAAATGGTATTTTACACTGGTAGAGTTATTACATAGATGTAGCGATACTACACTATAATTTATAAATTTAATTCGAGTTAATGGAAATGGAGCTTATAAATAGGTTAGCTGTTAGCTATGTCTTTAATCTCCTTCACTTTTTGAAACAGATCATATTGTAATTTTTTGTCAAATCTTGATCTAAAAATGACTAGCATCTACTGCTGTTAAAAAAAATGAAGTTGAGTGACAAAAAAAAGACATTTTTGTGTGAAATGTAGCCAAGTTAAGTTTAGGCATGATGTAGGATAAAATGAAAATACTCCTTCAAAGCCAATTACTTCAAAGTTTTAGGAGTACCTTTCACCTAAATCTCCCTTTTGTATAAGGTCACTATGTTAATGTGAACAGAGATTGTGTTATGTGTAAAATCAAGTATTTTTTCATTATTGATAGAAAATATTTTCTGGATTCCAACAAATAGAATCAACATGTGGAGAACTACTTGGATGAAAATGTAAGAAACACTGTGTTAGAGCTCCAAATGACATGAAAATCTTCTATTACTAAGACCTAATTGAAACTGATAGCCTCTGGCGGATGAGATTGAAATCCAGAGCATCTGATGAGTGTAATATCAAACACACCGTGACCCCATAGCCTAATTCCCTGCAAGTTGAAGGCTGCGGAGGAGTTTTTCATTCAGCTCACCTATCGAGAACAAGAAAAAGGTTGTGAATAATAACATCCCACCCATCCCCAAGGGTAGGCTACGTGACCTAGATTTAATTCTCTGTGTGCCTGCCTCAACAGGCGGTCTTTTGAGTGTTCGTTGTGAGGACAACGCGGTTTTAGGCGCATTTGGGCTATTTTACGATGCTCATGTTTGCACAAGCAGCTCCTGACCTACATTCGCTCTGTCCCAGCCAATCTCCGGCGTTATTTTGGCTTTTAGCAAACACAATCTGTACAGAGAAAAGGAAACGTGACGGAGGGGAGGAGGGACGGGGGGGAGTCACGGTGAGCACCGCCCTGTCCGCACGTGCCAGCTCTTCCAGGCGAAGATCGTCTATGTTCGAGAAGGACTGCAACTCGTTTCCGGTTAAAGATTGTGGGCGTTAGCTTTGGCGCCTGCGCTCTGCAGTGCTGCGATGAACGGAGAAGGCACGTGGAAAGGCTTTGACACATCCACCACACATTTATTACATACTAATGTTTTGCTCTTTTACTTTCACCGTTTTATGATATTTTCCAATTCTGAGTAAAATACTGGTTAGTGAACAGATTATGTTCCAATATACACATTAGACCAAGAAAGTATGAAAACAATACAAATAATAAAACAGTAGCCCACCCAAAGTGTCAGGTGAGTGTGTCAAAGTTCATACATGTGCTCTTGTTGCCTGGAAAATTGGCTGCATAATGAATTTGTCACATAGGCCTATTTTTAATCGATGCACACTGGCATTAGGCTATATCAACAGTCTATGTAAATAGGTTAATGTGTTATTTGTATATATGTATGTATATATATATATATATATTTCTGTTTATCTAATTTACCATGTTCTCAACTCCTTTTCTGGTCTGTTTCTGCTGCCATATTAATCTTTTTTTAACTTGTGGAACAACAACGCTTGATCTAAACTTTTCCTATCTTAAATGATGAATATATTATTAAATCTAAAAAAGGTAAAAATTAAAAACTATGTCACAACTCTTATAATGTTTACATATAACCATAATGCTTGTATAGGCTTATGTATTTGATAAAGAGTAGATAAAAGGAGTATGTAGCCTAAATATTGATGCATTAGACAGGTGGTGTGGTTGAGCAGGTATACCACATTAAAAATGACTTTTTTTGGTCTAAAAGACTAAAAATAAGTCATACAAAGCAGACTTGGGGGACGTTTTTTGGTAAGCGTAAAAAAAAACACATGCTACATTTGGCTAGACTTTGCACAGTCTAAATGTTTCACTGGAGCATTCATGTCCATTGACATTTCGATAAAGAAATGCACTAATCGTCACCCTTGCTGTGCTTGCACAACGTGCCTTTCAAACAGAACTGCATAACTCGTGTGTCCTCAACTAACAAAACTGAGGATGCTTGACCTGATGCAAGAGTGAGATCTCTCTCCCTCAACCCTTTCTCCCGTGTTTTCTTATCGCCGAGCCCAGGCAGCTCATTAGCATAAAATGTGTGTCAGTAGGACAGCGTGAGCTCACATGCCATGCGCACATGCTGTAGAGCTTTAACCAGCATTCCAATGTCGAACGAGCCCAATGTGCCGTCTCCACGCGCTGCCATCGGCCAATGAAAAAGTGAGAAAGAGTAAAGAGAGTGGGGGCATGAGGAGTGGAGGTGGGTGAAATGTTTTCAGAGAGCGTGACAGAGCGAGAGAGAGAGAGAGAAAGAGAGAGAGAGATCCCTGATACACATCAACAAACAGGCGGATGAGGGGACACACAAAAAGAGAGCAGAAAAAAATGGTCACATTTCTCAGGCACCTGAAAACGTGCTGGCTATTTTAGGACGCGTGTTGCTTATTGATGAGTAGGGAGTGTTTAAACTACTTCCACTCTGGTCATGTTTTAATGGTGACTGTACATGGCAAGCAGCTGAATGCTTTGGGACCTCTGTAATTTAGAGTAGCCCTTTACAGTGATATTTTACCACAGCCTGGCATCATTATACGGTGCGCAGACGGAGAGCGGAGCTGTCCGGTGCATCACCTTGGAAGTTATTTGGATCTCAAAAAATCTACTCTAATTTCCTTTTCAACTATATATTTTTTCTTTTTTTCTTTTTTTCGCTGACCGGGTTTTCTCAAGACCCCCAATGCACTGTGCACACTCCCACTGGTCTGAGCTATTGGATACACTCTCTATGCCTTGGCAGTTCATGACTCTTTCACCTATATCATCGAAACTCCTCGGTGGAAAGCAAAGGCAGTCAGTCCAGCATTAAACGTCCACAATTAAACAACAGGGAACAGCTGAACAGCATCGATCGACTAAGAAACATGGAAAACAGTCCCGGCGGTAAGCAAGCTTTATATATAGTGTATGTATTTTTGCTTTAATTCATTGGGAAAAAAATTGTGAAGTGCCGAACAGCAGCAGTCTAAAGAAAAGCAGGTAATGGTGCATTATAAGAGCAAATGCCAAAGCATTCCCTTACACCAAATATTAATCTTATATTTAAAATGTGCTTGTAATTTTAAAGGATAATTTATAAACACTGTACATTTATGTATAATTGCATCAGTCATTACCTAAAAAAACATGTCTATTATAGCGCTGAGCGATTGTAGAAATTGACTCATGCGTTTGGCTTTTTATCTTGTTCCCCTGTGTGTCATTTTTAAACACTGTGTCTAATTCGCCTAATGCTACACAGGATATATTTATCAACTCTGAAATTTCTCATTTTCTGCAGACATAAGGCTGCTGTATTTTAAAGCTAAAGTGCATATTTTGGGAATCTTCACCGTTGACTGTCATGCATGGAGATAATGTATAATTTGGGATGGATGTGGCAGAGGTTTTAACTGTAATTCAGCAGTGTTAAATGTGGTATTTTGCCAAGCGCTTGTGGGCTGCAGACAGTTGAAATTTTAAGTGAACGAGCTGAGCACGGAAAGACCGATGAGAGGGAGGTCCTCTGTCTTCAGTCTTTGCGGAAGACTTCCGATTCCCTGCATGTAAACAAACTCACGTGAAGCGACCTAAAACGACCCCGGCACGGAACGTTCTGTTTCCGCATCCCCTGCCTCGTTTATCTCGACCTTATTGTGTTAAATCTCATGTCACCGATCTCTAGATACATTGATACACACACACCCGCCGTACGGTGTGTACTCTATAAAACGGAGCTTTTAGTTCCCTAGAGAGTCTTCCAGAGCAAGTTACCTCTGACGCATTCAAGGGAAGTTGTAAAACGTGAAATGTTTCTTGTTTGTAACGTCCCGTGTGAGTCATTGAACTAGACTGTTTGTAATATCGTTTTCCCCCAAAACACATGTGAGCAGGCTATGTCAAAGAGCAGTCACGCCTACTGAGTCAAAACAAGTAAACCCGTGCCAATTTTTTTTTTTTTCACCATGAAGCTCACTGACCATGATCAAGCGAGCAGCGCTCGGAGTAAACACCCTGACTGTGCCAGAACCTGAATCATGATCTAAATGTAGTGTAAATGATGAATGAGCTGACCGCATGTCAATTCTAACAGAATAAAATAATCAAAAAAGTAGGTTAAAAAAACATCTCAGGCAACTGAACAGTTCCTAAGATTAAATACCATAAAACAACAGGAACTATTAACTTCCGCTTGATTATCTCCTATGATAAAAGTTTATATGACCTAGCAATAGTTACTCATTGGTAATAAGAAAAAAATACGAAAGCAGTTCTATATTGAACTGAACACCTTATCATGACAACCGTTAAGCTAGGCTAAAAGCCTGATGCACATTGACGCCTCCATCCTTAATCATTACATGGGCTAATTTCCAACAGATGATTTACAGCTATGACCAAAAAAAAACCATTTTATAGGTATTATAACGTCCTTGAGCAGTGAGCAACCATTAACAGTCATGTCTTCTCATCTCCCCTCCGCCCAGTGCATCCTGGGTAAAAACAGTCGTGATAATGTTGGGAATCATGCGCCTGATTTTTTAATACGCTGCTACCCCGCCTCGAGCCCAAAGCACGTGTATACAGCCTCAGCATCCACGTGCCGCGCTTGATTCCCAAGCACCCCGCCCCTCTCCGGGCGCTCCTCTCCACCGCGCGCACTCTCCTCGCGCTCAGCTCGCACGGGGATTCCTCTGTATTTTCTGATAGCTTGGTCAGTGGGTCAGAGAGGTTTAGTAGCCCCTTTCTCGTGCTGGTTACCAAAACTAGTTTCAGATGTTTATTAGGAATTAAAGAGTGCCACATTAAACTTGAAATATCAGTGTTTGAAATAACATATTAACCTACATTCAATCTGGGTTTTGGGTGACAGGGTTAGGGTTAGGGTGCCTTCACAGTACACACACACCGGCATGTAATTTCACTGGCAGGGACACTAAACCACTGCAAATGTCTATCTAATAATAAAATCTTCCTTGTTTGTACAGTTTAATATCGAAACCAACATGAAAACAAGATTAGGTTTAGGGTTTGATTTAAATTAACATAGCCATAAAGCTGTCAGGGGTGGCATTTTTCTATGTTTTCTGGCTGAATTCATTATGCAATTTTGAAACATTATGTGGAATGCTTTGTCTCTAGATTTAAGTTCTGTCACTTGCATTGTTTATTTTGAAGATGTGGATGACATGAAGGGTAAATGCATCAATATGCCATGTTAAATAATCAGTAATGGTCTCAATCAATCGAAACCCAGTTCATATATGTTGTAGGGCATTTTGCAAAAGCCATCAACCACAGGTCCTCCTTCTTTTCTATTATAAATAAATAATTATAAATACTACATATCTAATAATTCAAACTATATTTTTGTGCATTCAAAGGGATGATACGTGTGACCCCATGGTAATGTGACTTTGCAACTTTGAAAGAATATCAAGGGATGGCCATTACTGTCCAGTGACTACCCTTAGTGTTTAGAGAGCTGACCTTGTGGCCTAAAAGCATCAGTTTGGCTGACCATTGAGGTCTTTATGGATGAAAGAGGATACATGTCATCCCAAGAGCGTGTTTTCATTTTCATCAAACAGTACCATTTTATATAAAAGTAAAAACCTGCAATATGTTCAAGGAGATGCAGGCGTCAATCATGCTAACAGGATTAACAAGGTTAATGTTCTGGTGCCAGTGCTGAAACTAGATCCCTTGTGTTTGTCAGTTTGACAAACGATCACACAACAAGCTAATTCACATTAAAAGCTGTGCTAGTATTTCTAGGCAAGGGTTGAGTATAACCTGCTTCCTCTAGTCTATTACATATGTATGGGTGACCTACATGAAAAACTCTTTAAAGTTTTAAAATACAGTACTCCTCAAAGCCAAGGAAAGTGCAAAGTGGAACAGCATGCAACAGAACCATTGAAGTTTCTTCATGCGGTTATTAACAATCACCGCAGTTTCATGTGAAAACCCCCCTAAAGTTGCATTCATAGAGCCATCCTTCTTGAAGGTGCATCATAAATAGACACATGTCATGAGGCTGGCTGTTTCACGTGTAGCAAGGCTTACTGTCCATGCACAGTTGTAAATGTTCACATGTATCAGGACAGTCTAGTTGAAGTTCAGAGGGGGTGTCTCCTCCCCGGCATAATATGAGCGTGATGTCTATACAGTCCGCCTGCCATGCCATGCATGTATGCATGCCTGAGGGGTGGGAACACACGAGAGGGGAAGTCATAGGGGACTGGCAAAAGAAGGGGCGGTGGTGCGTTTTTGTTTATTCTGTAGTCCTTATGGCTCTGTGTGTAGCCACAGGTCACATGTTGTAACCTGTGCCTGCTTACAGCAGAGATGATATTCCCAGAGCTCGTTCTGGCCCCCAGTCAAACCAGATTCCAGGAAACGGTTACGAGGAGACAGAATATGGAATGTTATTATACCAGAGGGGCGGAGATTGTGAGAGCAGGAAACGGGTGTGGAGTTCATGTGACAACAGGGTGTGACCCTGTCCTCTGCAGGTGATACACATGCCCATAAAGCTTTATCTTTCTCACACAATCCCACGGAAAACATGCACAGGCACATGCAACATTTATGTGTGAAGTGGAGTCACAGGCTGATACAGGAGCTGCCACCCCACACAAGCTGCCAGGCCACCAGAGTACCTTGCATTCAGTGTTGACACGTGTGAGCAGTGGAATTAAGGAGGCACTAAGAGCTAAACAGAAACTCAGCACGTGTTTTCTCAAGGAGAGAAAGCACAAGAGACGAGGGAGGCTTTTCCTCAGATGATTCAAAGTCCTTGAGAGGAAATGTACACAGAATGACAGTGCAGACAATCCAAGGGTATTGTTAGTACTTGAGATAACACAGTCACTTAAGTCGGATACACTTCTAGTCACATCTCTTAACTTGACTGCAGTTACCTGTTATATTTGTATTACAAGGCTGTTGATTAAATGATTGTGAAGTATAAAATAATAGTCATCATTATCATTAGCAATCATCATATGAGCCAAGTGGTGCAGCTTGTGAATGAAGAATGTAAACAGCACTATTTCTGCACATGGGAAATTTATTTGGCAGGATTTTATGCCACGGTATTTAGACACCTGACACACTAATCTAATAGCAAACAAAAATCCAGGGCAAACTCTAAACCAAAGATGTTGATCACCATAAGGGTGGCATCCAAAATGAGCAAAAACATGTAAATTCTCAAAATCATTGATGTATCCAGTAGTAGAGACTTGGTTCTTATTACTATTTTTAATGTAAAAATCGAGATGTTATAAATGAAAACAAGTATGCTGGCATTTAAAAGTAGGTAAAGGAGTTTTCCCCTTGAATAAACACCTGTGACATACATGCATAATAACATGCTGGCTTTAATTGACTAAAACCCCAAAGCAAATTGTTTCAGTGTGTCAAAATAGTGGTTAGCAGCAACGTGACTGTTACCCTCTGCTCAGTTTCTGGTGACTCTGTGGAATGCAAAGAGGTAGCTGTGCCCTGCCTGCCTCCCCCTGTAGTCACAGCATTAAAGCCCTCTCTATTCCAAACGTGATCAGCTCTAGCGCTTGTTATTGTGCTGCTGCTGTTGTCTACACGGGACTGCGCAAAGAGCCTTGTGAGCCAGGCGGGAACTGTGTCAAGAGTCCATGTGAGCTCTCGGTCAGGTGGCTGGCGGATAGATGGGTCTGCAGGCTTGCAGCCAGAAAGGGGAGGGAGGGAGGAGGCAGGAGGGGGAGGAGGATAGAGAAGAAGGGAGGGGGGAGGAGGAGAGACACAGCTCTGAAAGCAAGTAAGGCAGGGAGCTGGCTGGCTCAGCCTGCACGTGAGGACGGTCTTTCATCTTAGAGAGGGAAGAACACTGTCTGCAAAACAACGGGGGGGCGGATGGGTGTTGTGTTAAGGGGCAATAGGGCATTTCCGACTTGACGTGACATCTCTACACAAAAGCCTGTTTAAGCTTTTTCTTTGCGCTCATAGTGAACATATATTGATTTATGGTCATGTTATTTTAAGTATTGCAAAATATTTTCTACTCTACATTGATTCACTCTGATATTTCTGCGGTTCTTGTGAAGTATATTTTACTAGATATGATTCATTGTAGCCTTTTGTATACAATGTAAATGAAATGTACTTAAATAAGAGAATTACCATATAAAACCACAACATATAATGTTGTTCATGGGTTAGTAACCCTCAAGTAACAGATAAGGGTATTTATATGACCAGGTCATTGTGTATTTAACATTATTTATTCACATGATACAATGGGTCTCCAAAATGCCAAAGTATCATTGTCCTGTTAAAAAAACAGCCCAGCTGTTGGCATATAAAGCCTTTATATTTGATCATCTAACTGATTACCGAAACCGAAAGGCTCGTCACAGATATCCAGGTCAGAGTTGTTGTTGTTCTGGCTGTGAATTTTTTTTTTTTTAAATTATTCATCAGATCAAATTTCTGTTGTCCCAACACGATCAGGGTTTTGTGTGCTGTCGTGGAAGTCTGCCAAGTAAGCTCACTGAATCAAAGTGGAGCATTGCTCAACACTTGCACTCCCACTCACACTGTGCATGTGAGTGCCGACCTAGATGAAGATCAGTAAACTGAGTTCCTGCCCCTCTCTTGTTCTTCTAGGTGGTGTTATCTTGTACGCTGGCTCGTCCAGCAGTGCCAGCCCGAGTCCTGGCAGCCCTTCCAGTGGATACCAGACCCAGTCGCCCTCCTCCCACTCGCAGCCTTCATCCCCAGAGGGTGTCTCCTTTCAGGAGATTGGGGCCCTGAAGCAGAGAGGGGAACAAGGGGGAGGAACTCCTCCCCCTCGTACGTTTTTCCAGTTTCCTGAAGTAAACAATGCCCCCGTCGCCCAAATAACTACGGTATCATCGGCGACGTACAACCATCCTACAGCGGCCAAAAGACCTTGTGGGTTCACAGGCACGTTCACCAGTAAGTACGCTCACTTCCCTCCTTCCTGTTCTGTGTTTACCTGTCAGCACTACGAGTGTTTTTGTATTTCTCTCTCTGATGATGGATGCTTGGCTCTTCCACAGAGACCGGAGGTATGGTGCTTCTCTGTAAGGTGTGTGGGGACATCGCATCTGGGTTCCATTATGGTGTGCACGCCTGCGAAGGCTGCAAGGTGAGGTCGAACAAAGATAGCACTATATCATGTCTTAGTGTTCAGTGTGTATAAGCACAGGGGTACTGCCACAGAGGACGCCCTTTAAAGTCTGTCTTTGTTCTGATGGCTTTTACAGGGTTTCTTCAGACGCAGCATCCAGCAGAACATCCACTACAAGATGTGCGTGAAGAATGAGAAGTGTCTCATCATGCGCATGAACCGAAACCGGTGCCAGCACTGCCGCTTTAAGAAGTGTCTGTCCGTGGGCATGTCCAGAGATGGTGAGAGACAGTATGGATGTCCTTAACGAAGATATTTAGATGTTTAGCAATGATAACTGAAATTATTTATCTGGTTTTTTAGTCTAGGGAAGAGGATTTAATTGATCTGTATATGCGGGGGTTACATGTAGAATCAAACCTTGGACGAAAAAAAAAATTAAGAAACTGTTTCTCATCATAGAATTTCATCTTCTTTTTGTCTTCTACTCTCTCCTTTCCCCTCCTTTTGTCTTTTACTTCCCCTGTCTCCCTCTCTCTCCTTGCCCCGCTGTCTGATTTATAGCAAGAGAAGCTCCACAGTCTCTGTAGTCATCAGTCATGTACAAACTGTGACAAATATAGTTTATTTTGGGAAAATGGGGCACAGTTGTTGATCACCCCATGGGTTCACCAACATGTACAATCTTGCCTATTTTTACTTATTTTTTCAACGCTGACATTTACAAACAACTGTTTGAGACATAATGTTATTCAGCCCGGTTAATCATGTAAACCTACAGTGCTTGACATGAAATTAAAACAATATTAATTTGTTAAATTTGCTCTACTGCTGTATTTTACCGCAGGACTCTGATCTCTTGGGATGCGGTTAAACTAGGTGATAATAAATCATGTTTTTTTTTCTGGAGCAAACAGTTTTAGCTGACCCAAAAAAGCCAAAATGCGGCAGTGAAAAATCATCTGCTTATTCGTCAGCATATAACAGAGAAACTTTTTTATATATATATATAACCATATTTGACAGTTTTTTTTATTTTGTGAGCACGCAAGAAAACATTATTTGTATTAACCTATGTGAGACACCCACGAAGTCACTATTCATTTTCACATCACGTATTCGGCCTGACAGCATGATATCTGCGTGCAAATTCATTTTTGATCACCCAGTTTTTTTCCACCTTCAGTCCCTTCAAATCACCTGTCCTACCTGCCTTCTTAGCCTTTCCACTTCTCACTCACTCTGTCGCTTTGTTAATGACATCATGCTCGGTGCTGTTGACCCAGTGACCTACTTCCACAGAAAAAGAGAGAGCGAGTTCTCAACTAGAAGACAGAGAGGGAAAGAGGAGAGAGAGAGAGACTGGGGGAGGTGGTGTAGCATACAGCGCACTATAAATAGTGCTGTCAGTGGAGGTGCAGAGCTGAAAAAAGGGGGGAGGGGGGGATTGGGAGGGCTGGAGAGGAGGATGAGGCAGTCGAATGAGATGAAGGCTTAAGCGTCCACATTGTACTGAAACAGCTGTGATGGACACACAGTAGTCAGGGACAATAGAGAGGTCTCAGCATTAGTAATCCACACAGAGATTACAGCTTGTGTGTCAGATGTGGGATCCATGTTAGAGGAGGCTGCTTTTCTGCATTGTTTGAATGGGGAAATCATTTCGCCTGAGTGTTTCTGCTTTAGGTATTCAAGTCCTGCCAGTAAGGAGCTGGCAGCCATATCAGTGCCTGATGCCAGTAAATCCTAACAGAGAATGCTCTCTTCTGCTTGTCCTCAGCTGTGCGTTTTGGGCGTATTCCCAAACGGGAGAAGCAGAGACTACTGGATGAGATGCAGAGCTACATGAACAGTCTCAATGAATCAGCCTCCATGGAAATGGAGGTGTCACCTCCCCCTGATGCCCCTTGCAGCCCCCAGAACCAGACAAATGAAGGAGCAGGCTCCATATCACAGTCTTACCGCAGCAACATAATAAACAGCGATGAGAAACCACTGAAGATGGCTGCTGGCAACAGCAACATTGGCACTTCGTCTTTCCAGAACAGTTCAGTACAAGAACCTTCCCTGTCGCACTCAGCATCACAGACCCAGCACAGAGCCCAGGGGGAGCAGGCGAACCTGGCCTCAAACTACCACGTCCCCACAAACTGCCCCGTTAACACATCAAACAATGAAAACTCTGCTAACACTAACCTTGACAATGCAAAGTACAACATCTCCACCAATCAGAACCAGTGCCCCTTCAGTGGGTCCCTATCGTCACAGTCCTACCAAGCCAATCAGAATGCTTATGCATCCAGGGACTCCCAGAACCAAAGTCCTTGCCCCTGGAAGCTAAATGGAGGAGCCAAAGTGCTGGTGAGACACATTTTCCCTTATGAATTATGTGAACATCTGTCAATTTATTGTCAATGAAAAGTCCACAACATGTCCCTTAATTTCTTCTCCCTGTCTCTCCCTCAGGCATGTCCACTCAACTCATGTCCTGTGGCTCCAGCCAGTCGCTCCAGCCAGGAGGTCTGGGAGTCTTTCTCCCAGTGCTTCACCCCTGCTGTTAAGGAAGTGGTGGAGTTTGCAAAGAGCATCCCGGGCTTCCAGACTCTCAGCCAGCATGATCAGGTCATGCTGCTCAAATCAGGCACCTTCCAGGTACATTCAGTTTGTTTGTTTTAGCTGTGGGTCTTTTTCTTTTCTACCCTTCTAATCTGCGAGAGTTTTTTGATGCTGACCTGGTTTGGTTCTATTTGCAGGTTTTGATGGTGAGGTTCTGCTCACTGTTTGACCCCAAGGAGAGGACGGTGACCTTCCTTAATGGGCAAACCTACTCACTGGCGTCCCTGAGGGCTCTCGGCATGGGATCCTTACTGGACGCCATGTTTGAATTCAGCGAGAAGCTGGGATCATTAGGTCTGGAGCCAGACGAGATGGCCCTTTTCATGGCTGTTGTGCTTGTTTCTGCTGGTAAGACTTACACTCATGCATACATGCACACTACAAGAAAGTCTATGTACATATTTCCTTGAGTTTAATTTTCTCCTCTCTTTCTCCAGATCGCTCTGGTATAGTGGAGGTGGGAGCAGTGGAGCAGCTGCAGGAGAATCTAATAAAAGCTCTCCGTTCACTCATCACCAGTCGCCGGCCAGATGACAGCACCCTCTTTTCAAAGTTGCTGCTACGTCTGCCGGACCTGCGCACCCTGAACAACCATCACTCTGACAAGCTCTTAGCTTTCCGCATAGATCCATGAGTTTGGAGAGCTGAAGCCAACTGAGGTATCTGCTTTGAGGAACCTCCATGCTTCCTCATGCAAGCCTGGCCTGCCACATTCATTCACTGGCCTATGCATGATGGACAGTTGTTGTGGGAGCTCTGCAGAGTCTGGTGCTGTGTGGAAATCATATCAGTAAAGGATGTAGGCACAGCAGGAGGCGGAGGCTCCTGAACTTTAGCTGATTCCTCCTCAAGTTGTTTCCAGGATTGCTGAAAAAAAAAAAAAAACTATGAAAACATAGACTGTGTTCTTCCAGACCACCAAGTCATCACTTCTCCCTCCTGGAGTTTGTCGGAGCCAGTTTTCTGCTCTGAAGACCAAAAAGAAGAAAGATCCTGTTGTTCCTTACCAGACTTTGTCCTCCCATCAGCAGCTCACAGTTAACAGGAGGGAGGCACTCTCACCCAACAAACATTCAATAACAATAATTTCTTACAGTATGTTCATGCTACAATGTGTAAAAGGGCACTTTCCGTACACTGAGAAGACCTCTCAAATCAATACATAACATAGCAATAGAAATGTCCGATACACAGTTGGGAGGACAGTTTGTGGAAACCCTGATGAAATGACATAAGCTATTTTCACAAAGTGTCACCATGTGGGAAATCTTTATAAAAATCACCCATTTGTGATTGAGAAATGTATAACATTTTTAAGAAATGAGGGCAAGTTGCATTGTATTGGTGTGTGGTAATCAAGGAGAAATTATTGGTCATTTTTGACCGTGTCTGATGGGTTGTATGTTATGGTGTTTTGCTGTAAATTTTGTACATAACCCTTGTTAGTTTGCAGATTCTTGGACATGTAAATGAAGTTAGTATTGAATTATTGTACGATGTCACAAATAACAGATTGTTCTGCAGACTGAAAAGCAGACTTTGAACCTCTGACTATAAACTTTTTATTTGAAGATATATATATAATTGAAATAAATGTATTGTCAACTGACTGCATCACCTTGTGAATACTTTGTAAATACTTTATGGTCACACAATAGAGTCCCATTATTAAATAATGTTATATACCATTTTGCCTCATGCTCATCTTTTTTTCACTTTCTTCCTTAATGTGATGCTCCCGTCAGTATTGCAGAGGCATACTATGGAGCCGTATCCTAGCAACAGAGGCAATCAGCCAATCATGCTCCAGGTCTGAGAGCCATCAGGGGCTTTTTCACTAACAAGAAATACCACTTGATTTTCGAGTATGTGATAACAAGTCATTTCAAAGAGCGACACACAAGGTGATGTTCTTCGCCACCAACACAAAGACCACAAGCAGCCATTGCGAGGGAGGTGCATCCTGTTCAGTGATAAATGCAAATATGGCACTGAGGGTTAATCTTGGATGCGAGTCTGTGAGCGTTCTGGAGGTGAACAGACAGGGTGCCAGACAGCACACAGAGAGTCCCTCACGTCTGCTATCTCTACTGTCGACTGGAAGGCCTGGGAAAGCTCATTAGTGTAAATGTTTGGGAACATTTTTCATTAACAGCTACTGCAGCCTTCAGAAGCCTCTGTACATGTTTGTGATTTGTATGAAATATACAGAGTATAGCTAAGTTTTGTATTCAGAAAATAAGCAAAGATTTGTGCTTAGAGTAATATTCCCTTTAGGGTAATAACGATTGAATACTCTCCCTTTTTTAATATAGTTAGTTTAACCATTCAAAACAAAAACAACAATAAAAAACTGTAACTGATTATATGAATATCAGGAAACACAAGCCCTCAAGCAAGGTTCAATTCAGCAAGTGGTTAAAGGCAATAAATCTCATCCACATCAGGTGGCAAAGATTTAGTGCTTTGCTAAGAGACAGTTAGTCTCTTAGCAGTAGCGCACACTTCCTTTAGTGCCAAGAAATGAAAAATGAGGCATCGGCCAAAAGCTACTGTCTGCCCTCCATTTATCTGAACTCTGCCAAACTTTCATTCTCAAGAAAAAAAAAAGAGGAAACACTGGAACTCTTCAGCAGTAAGTCTCACTGCTGTTCCTGATGGAGTTGCGACACATCCAGTGTTCCAGTCAATTCTATGAGTCAAGCTGCGGTCTACACATGCCACCTACTGGACAGAATGATAAGAACAAGAACACATTGTTTTATGAGAGGACAGGGCGAACTGTTACTGAAACCACATGTGAGATATGTTCGTACGTGCGTACGTGTGTGTACGTGTGTTATTGTACAACAAAGTGAAAGCATCTCTGTATGGCAAAGGATGAGCTTAAAAACCACAGCTGAGAAAAAAAAATTCTCTATCAGGTCTGTTTGGTAGCTGATCTGAAGCTCTTGATCATATCACGTGATCTACTGCAGAATTGCTATTTATAGGCATTTTATGGTGAGACTGGATATTATAGGATATTAACTTGCTATGCTCTTATATGAGATTTTAAAATGTAACTCAATTAGTAAAAACATTCTTGCTGTTCTTCCTGGAACATAATACAAACAGTGTATCTTTCTCATGCCAAATACAAATAACTATGAACAAATTGGTCATAATAGCTTTGTCTTGATAAAAGTCAAGACTAAAGCTCTGTAATGAAGAGTTCATTTTGTTTTCATCATCAGTTATTACAAATTTGTGGACAGTAGGGTCAGGTTGGGACTGAGAAGGGAGAGAAGCTTATGTGTCATCAATATCGGAAATCAAAGAGACAGACAGCATTTTTTTTGGTCCTATTCCCCCAGAACAAACGTTTTCTGATTTCATCTAAACAAATAGGCAAAGACAAAAATATCTGAGTAACAACATTAGTGTCTATCGTGTGTCTGGTGCTGGTACAGGTCCCTTCTTGCAGCATTATGCTAGGCAATTTATTGTCAGCTGCTGCTGCCATCTAGTGGCTAAAAGGGGCAAGCATCTACATAAGTACTTGACCATGTCGATTTGACATCTGAGGTGTCTGCATACACTTCGGCAGTGAAATCAAAGTGATACTTCATTCACATCATTATACTTGTATTTATCAGGCTTTTACTTTGTTGTTGTCTTCCTACAGTGAAGGTACTAACACTACGCTGTAAAAATACTCCACCACAAGTAAGAGATCTGCATTTAAATGTTACTTTAGTGAAAGTATGTAAGTATTACCAAACACATTTTAAGTATATATTGTAAAATATCAAAAGTAGAAGTAGTTCCCGCTTTAATGTGTTGAAAATTTTACCTTAAAATCAAAAGTTGTGCTAATTTGAACTATTTTTCATACTGCTGTCCAGTTGAATCAAGAGCAATGCATATTCTTTGAGATCATCGTATGCTTGCAGCATTATTGTCCTGTGAGAATCACAAGTAACCTTTCTAATGATTCTTAAAAAGAGTTTTCAGCTTTGTGATGATGCATTTTACAGAAAATGTAAGTAAATGTTAATACTGTATTTTAAATTTTATCAGTAGGAGAATTTTCTCAATAATTGAATACATAATCCGTCAGTTTATCAATCAATAAAGAAATAATTAGTAAATAAAATTTAAAACCTACAAATTTAGGAGGTTTATAGGTTTGATTGGACAGTGAGCATATAGAAAATTCTAATCTATTCTAATCTTATTGTGTACTAAATAATTGAAAGTAAACAGCGTTTTAGTGATTTCAAAACTATTCTGTGAGAACTAAGATCACATTTCTGCAATAACATTAAAACATGATGTTTCCCATTCTTAATCAGCCTGGTGAGACTTTTACAGTTACTTCCCCCTGCTGTCAGTGTTAACGACAACAACAACAACAACAACAACAATAATAATAATATTAATAATAATAATTTCAAAAACATTTTACATAATGAAGATAAAAGAGTAAAAGAGGAAATTGTTATAACAGTATAAAATGACAACAACATCTAAAAAGAAGAGAGGAAACTTGTGAATCATTAGCAGGTTTAAACAGGTCAGGAAACCATTTGAGTCCTTCCTCTGTGACCTTTACTGAAACAGAATGTATTACAAAATATCTCGTCTCTTCCATGCCCCATATGTTGTGTCTGTGTCTCTAACTGTCACTACTAGTTCAAAGGTGGGTGCTTGACCGTAAATCTCATTATTACTGTTTTTATAGTAATGTGTGTGTGCTCCATAATGATCTTAACCTCAATCTTGTTAGCCCTTTGTGCCTGTTACTAAACCAGTCTCTTACACAAAAACATGATGTCACACAGTTGTGATGCTAAAATTAGAAGAAAATTATTTAATGTGACACAAATAAATACTCTTCTAATGAAAAATTCTGTTCTAATTGTACACATAAAAAAAGAAAAAGATTTGATGAAAAATTAAGTTTGATAATCAAACATTATAAACTCTATTATTAATGATACATATATATTATTGTTTTAGGTCAAAATGCTAGTGTATAAAAAACAATTTACACGTGTCTGAATTATCTATTCATTACAGTATGAATATAAACTTGCCGATGATCAAATATCCTCCGCGGCTGAACCCCAATTTTTTCTCCTAAAGTGGAGCTGAAGTTATGTAATGCATATGTAATTCAGATATATAAGTCCTTAGAGTCTTTCTGAGGATGATTAACTGTCCTGGAACACTGTTGAGACGGTTTGTGCCAGCGAACAGAGACATAAACGACAACCCCTGTTTAGCAGCAGCAGTGGTACGCTCCGGCTCTGTCTCAGTGTTTTTGGGACGACCTGGACTCGATTGGAACGACCACATTAAGCTGAGGATGGGGGTGGCCTGGGATCAGGGTTAGAGGGAGATTAACCACATGAGGGCCTATAAAGCTTCAGTGTAATCCGCGCGCTGAAGACAGATTCAGAGCAACAACAACTCTACGAACAACATTTGCACTCGCAGCTCTCCGTGTTCCGGACCACGCAATCCTCATTAAATAAGAGGAAGAAGAGCAGAGAATTTACATATTTTGGATTATTAAGGCCGCCTATAAGCAAAGTATTTAACCTGTGACATCAGAATAGTTTTCAGCAGCAGCAGCAGCATCACAAAGGTGCAAAAAGGGGAACATCATGAAAAAGGGAAAGGTATGTTTTTAAATTCTCCATCTTATATTTATACTACAGCTTTGTCACACATAGAGCAGTGATTGATTTATAAAGATCCAGGATATTTTAGTGATATTCCACAAGTTAGTTTTTTTGAACTGTGATAGAAACTTAAATTATTTCAATATAATAAGCACCCAGAGAGTAAAAAGTCATCACTTTGAGTCTGGATTGCAAAGATATTTCTCCTCTGTTTCTGATCTCTTTCAATGGCAACATCACATCCAAGATCAAAAATCACCAAGCACAACATGACATAAAATTTAGAGGTTTTATGTCGTTTTTAATATGAGTGAAAAAAAGGCTCATTTATAAACACTGGTTTCTCTGTACTTAACTAAAGTAGATAACTGTGGTATTATCCATGCTGGCTATGAAAAGATGGAGGCCCGTCACATCCATCCTAATCCTTTGAACTCATCAAACATGGAGGCCGTTTTGTTGACAAATCTGTTATGGAAAACTGTCTGCAAGCAGCTTTAACAGCTAAATCTAATGTGTCACACACTCTGTAAAGCTAAATAAACGACGACAAGAGAGTGTTAGAGAGTAAACATGATTTTTTAAAAACCAATTAAGTGAGTGCATCTAATTAAAAACTGTAACGACTGTACTTCCTGTGGTCTGATCCCAGCAGGTAGATGAAGAAAATGAGCCCCCAACTTATCAGGAGGCGACTGCAGGTAAAAACTCATGTCTTTGTGGTTTGATTTTTGTCCTCCTTTCCCTTCCCTTACTTACACTTACCTTGAACATTTCTTTCTGGTTCAAGTCAATGCACAAGAATAAAATAAAAACTCAAAAACCTAGTTAACGAATGTTTTGTAATTGCAACAATATTGCATGTTTGTTTAGGTTTAATGTTACAACTTGAATGATATTTTCAAGTTAAGTCTAAAGTTGTAATCCTCGCGTCTCCTCTTTCCTCAGGCTACGATGACATGGAGGCCCAGTTCGCCTGGGATGACAAGACCATCAGGCAGACCTTCATCAGAAAGGTACAGAAGTGACACAAATGACACATGTACAAAACCACAGCCAGACCACCGATCTGACACAGTGTCTGTCCTCCTGCAGGTCTACGCCATTCTCTTGGTTCAGCTGCTCGTGACGGTGGCCATTGTCTCTCTCTTCTCATTTTGGTGATTACTCTTGCAATCATCTATATAATGATCTACATCTAAAGCTTGCGGGGTTTTTTTTTACCATCTAAATTTAAAACATGAACTGAACCCATTTATTCTCTGTCCCCACAGTGCACCTGTGAGGTTTTACATTCAGACCCATCCAGGCTTGTACATGGCATCCTAGTAAGTAAAAGCACACCGTAACTAAATTTACAATGCCATATCTTTCCTCATGCTTACTGAATAATTTTTGTCTGCTATTTTTTACCTGTTTGACAGCCTCATGTTCTTTGCCACATACATTGCACTGTCCTGCTGTGGAGACCTCAGGTAACTTTTCTTTGCAATGCAACCTAAAGCACAATGTTCTGTAGTAACACATTTGCTAATAAACTTGCTAATAATAATAAACTTCCCTTTTTTTCCTCCTAAACAGGAGGCAGTTTCCTTGGAATGTCATCTTGTTAGTTCTCTTTGTGAGTATTTCTGATTATGAAAACTTCCCATCATCGTAGAAGATGTTATTTACATATGAAGTCTAACTGTTGTCATATTTCTCCGTGTTTTCTAAAGACTTTGAGCATGGCCTTCATGATGGGATTTGTGTCGAGGTAAACACACTGTGATTCCTGTGTGTGTGTTAGTGTCTGATTTTATCTCATTCAAGCCTTTCCACTGTCAAAGACTCTGCAGTGAATGTGACTCCCCTCTTCTCTCCTCCTCCAGCTTCTACAACACCAAATCAGTGGTCCTGTGCTTGGGGATCACAGCTCTGGTGTGTCTCTCTGTCACCATCTTCAGCTTCCAGAGCAAGGTAAGAAAAACTGCTTCCAAACAACCAAACACACAGATTTTGCTTTTAGTCAAATAAATCCATCATCCTGTTTTCTCACTGTCTCTCTCTGTCCTGTTGCAGATCGACGTCACATCCTGTCAGGGCGTCCTATTTTCTTTGTGCATGGTCATGCTCCTCTGTGCCATCACCCTGTCCATCGTCGTCCCATTCGGATATGTAAGTTCCCCTCCTCCACCCGTCCAGCGTACACACACCCTTCTAGAAGGAGTCTGAAATAGCTGTGATTAATGATGAGTTAAAAAACAGTTGCAGGTTAATGCCTCAGGTGCTGCCGGCTGTGTGTGGGTTCAGGAGAAGGGATTAGCCTCACAGATAATCTAGCAAAGCCCTGCACTGCCTTTCTTCAATTAGCATGCTGCTGTCCTTCTTAACACTGTTTTGTAATGGCTTTTTTTCCCTTCTCGCTCCACAGGTCCCATGGTTACATGCCCTTTATGCTGTAGCAGGAGCCATCCTCTTCACTCTGGTAAGAATGCAGCCCAGCAGGTCATGAAAATAGTTGCCAAATGTAATCATAGGGATTCCTGTACATGAACAGGAAATGTCAATTATTACGGGTTTAATTTTTAAATGAAGAATTTGTGTCTGTGCATATTAATACTATATATTACTCCTGCATGCTGTATGTTCGCTATCCACCCAATCTATCTCTGTGCAACTCCAAGAAAAACACATGAAATCAATGTCCAGATCCAGATTAAAATTAACACTATTTAACAAAATGCTGTGAGGCCAAGTTGAAGTGAGAATCATTCACTTCAAAGCCTCACTGCCATCCAGCTGTTATTTTCACTTATGCACTCTCCTTCTTCTGTCCCTCTGTCTCTTTATCTGCTTCAGTTCCTGGCGTTTGACACTCAGCTGCTGTTAGGAAACAAACGCTACACTATCAGTCCAGAGGAATACATTTTTGCCACCCTCAGCCTCTACCTGGACATTATCTACCTGTTCAGCTTCCTGCTACAGATCATGGGAGGAGGCCGCGATTGAGACACCATGTTTTCCCAGCATACATCTGTCTCTCTGCTGCACTATTTTGAGCTCTTAACAAACTCAACAGCCGACTTCAATCCAGTATCACCCTCATGAACAAGACGACTCCGGGGCTGTACGTTTTTATTCTCATTCTTCATACATGCGTCAAAGCTATTTAAGCAAAGTGTTTGCTCTTTGCTTTTCGGTCATAAAATCCCGTTCATACAATCCTGCAGCTGCTTTTTGTCACTATGCCCTGCCACAGCCGACGCTTGCCTGATGATACCTTGTCGTAGCAGTTCACTGTCCTCCAGTCATTCCTGTTTTATTTGTTTTTATATTGTTCTGAGATCTACGATGTGCATTTAAACAGTCATTAGGCTCAAAAACAAAAAATCAGAGTAGAGTGTAATCAGTTTCCTGGGCTGCAGAACTGTGTTTTTCCATCATTGAGCCAAAAAAGGGAGGACT
This sequence comes from Acanthurus tennentii, assembly GCA_029783805.1. Lineage (NCBI taxonomy): Eukaryota > Metazoa > Chordata > Actinopteri > Acanthuriformes > Acanthuridae > Acanthurus > Acanthurus tennentii. The sequence goes on along the minus strand of JAPZDZ010000012.1, from coordinate 15,707,419 downwards.
GAGGGAATCTGCACTTTTAATTTGAGTGTGCTTTAGTGACTGACTGTTTCACAAACTGCTGTACGTACAGTAGATTCAGTTTGTTTTATACTTCTTTTGAAAGCACATCTTCATAGATGACAATTTAAATGTTAACTGTATGTGACATGACATGTGACATTTCATACTGACAGCTCAGCATGTGTGTTTCTTGGGGTCAAAACACTGCGTAAGTGAAACCTGAGTAAAAGGGTTTTTAACTAACATGGCAACCTCTGACACTGAAGCAAACATTAACCTCAAAGGGGGAACATGTACACTTTAACAATATTCTTTAGTTTTTAGAGATCAGTTGCAATTTCTATTGTAACTTTAATGTGGCCTTTGAGATGTGATAGAAAATTATAACTATTATTATTATTTTAAGAAAAGGTTTATCTGTGTAGTGGATAAAAGACGTGGTATGTTAATATTTTTTGTAAAGACAAAAAGCTGTGTCCCTTTGATTGTGATACTATCGAAATAAAGTTAAACATGGACAAAATCCAAGGCTTAGTGAATTCTTTTACTCTTGGACTTTGGAGCACAAATCAGAAGACAGTGACTCAGCCGGCTTCACAGGTTCTAGTTTTAAACCTCTGCGTAGTTCATTTTTACTGTTTTTAGACAGCATTGCACGAGCTTCTCTCATAGAAGTCGAATATTTGAGTGTTAATGGTTTCCTGTCTGTGTGTCACTCCTGTAACAGACGGGTAGCCTGTTCAGGACGTACCCCTCTGCCCCCCCGCCTCACACTTGGATAGACTTAAACATGCAAGTAGGTTTGACTTCAGAAAAAGCAAAATATTTTCAGGATGTTTTCTGAACCTTATGCATTTATATCTCACAATAATACAAAACTGAGCTGTCCAAATTTAAGAGGGTCCAAGGAAAAAGAAACTTATTTCAATTGATGTAATAACTATGAATGAAACAGTGCCAGTTTGAATTCACTCTTGTTGATACAGATCTCATACCTTATTGCAGATAAATATGTATGTATACTGTTTGCTG
>JAPZDZ010000012.1:15682276-15698900 GCA_029783805.1 Acanthurus tennentii | reverse complement strand
GATGGACATTGCGTGATCCATTGTTGGGGTAAGAACTGTACCCTGTGAATGCACAGAAACACACACACACACACACAGATTAATTCCAGCATCAGCAAATTTACATCCATCACAGAGTCTAAAGATCAAACTATGTGGCTGGAGTCCAGGTCATGTGACTCAGTCCCATTCCTCTCAGTAAAGCTGTAGGGAATGATGCTGATAAACATCTGATCAACATTAAGGCTAGAACGCATCTCAAAACCTCCTCCAGTACCTTCTGCCTGCATTTACATTTATCTTTTTGTCATCACACAACTATCTGATCCACCAAAGGCACATGAAGTAGTTTCGTGTAAATGAAGAATAAAAGGAGGTGGACACTCACAGCTGGCTGCATGAGGTATGACTGATGGTGCATCCAGGACGGGCTGTGTACCTATAGATCAGGAAACACATCATAAAAGAATTAAATCTAATGTTCCTTTTCCTGCTTTCACTGTCCTCTCTGAGCCCTCATTATGTAAGTTTGCAGAGGAGAGTAATGAGGCGAGGTAAAACCTGAAGAAATATTATCAGTACTGTGGGCCAAGGTCCTCCCTGAGTGTCTGTAAACTTACATAACATAGACATTATAAGGGCCTCGGCACAGGGAAGCAACAAAAAATTTAAAGCCTTGACATTAAAGCAGATAACAAAGTAAGTTTGGCTTTATAATAACAATAATTGGAATTCTAAATGCAATCCCACCTGGTAGGATGAGACAGGAGAATGCATGTATGGGGAGAGGGAAGTCTGGGCGATCATCCGGTTTGGAGCCAGACTGTAGGGTGAAGAGTAGAAGCTGGCGAACAGACAGAGCAAAGTGAGAAGAAAACACGAAGACCGCCACACCATGTCAACAATCTGCGGTATGTCTGCGACTAACATGAACGGCATCTCAGTGTTCAGGCAATGCCCAGCAGAGGGCAGCATTTCACTAGAATATGAGCACTGCTTATTTTTCCTGGAGGGTTGGGACTCTTTTCAGTGAGTTCATGCATACCACTCACCCATTTTGTAAGGCTGTGGGGTCATACGCAAGCGTCATTCCTCCCTGGGAAAAACAATACACAGGATTCAGAACCAGTGAGGTCATGCAACCCTCACTGTGCAGACTGGACTTAAACAGCCAGTTAGCAGACACTGAGAATCATCAATTTGACACTTTTAAACAAGTTCTTTAAAAAATCGTGAAGTGAATGTGGCGGTCTCACCGCGTCTCCGTCTCTAGCCCAGGGCCTTCCGTTCTGGAGGTACTTCCCCTGGTTCTGCCTCTTCTTCTGACCTCCGTCTGCAAACTTACATAATAAAGGCTCTGTGGGCACTGTGAAAGCAACACATCAAACACGAGAGTGAGTTCAATGATCACAGCGGGGAACGAAACCACTGAGCTTTGGCACCAACAACAACAATATCAGGTTCCTATAATACAAATACAAACACTCCACGCACCAGGCACTCCCGGTGGAGTCTTGATGAATTTGCCATTGAAATGCTGAATTATGGCCTCGCACTTCTCCGTGGACTCCATCCTGAAAAGCAGCCAAAGTTGAATTTAATAACCCTTAAGGCAGGATTGCACACAGACAAGTTTTTTTATTTCTAGCACCAACATCGCCACAGTCTGACCTGGCAAATCCCACTCCGCGGCTGGTCCCGTTGGCATCTCGGAGGATGCGTGTGGAAATGACCTGGCCAAAGGACTTGAGCATGCTCTCCAGCTCCTGCTCATCCATAGACACTGGCAGGTTGGAGATGTAGAGGTTGGTGGGGTCCTGTTCTTGTTGCTGTGCAGATAATAGACATGAAAGTCAGTTCACATTCAGACCTTTTAGCGAACCCTAACAAAGAGATGATTCTTTTTGTTGTTCCCCCAGAAAAAATCGGACACGACTTCTTTATTTATACCTAATTTTGTTTATTACTACAGTGCCTCACTGGAGGATAAACCTCAAACTACTTTGAATTGAATGTAAAAAAAAAGCCATCAAATTTGTTCAAGCACTTTCTAACATGTTTGCTGATGCATTTGCATTTGCAAATGAAAAATGTTCTCGTCACTTTCAACATCTTTTTCACACAGCAGAAACTGCTGTGTAGGCAGCAGTCTGACCTGCCTTTCCATCAACACCTGCCATCATTCTTGGCACATTAATTCTTCATCATATCTTTGCACCACGTCAAGCATCATTTTGCAACAGGACTCCATACGGATAAAATGTTTTTAAGCAATTAGTGTCCAAATACCCTGAATAATCTGTCATCCATGTGATGTATGTGTGATTGCTTCAACTGAGGCTGTCTGGGTTTTAAAAACCACACGCACGCATAAGTATACCGACACATGCAAATATAATTTTGCCTGCAAAGATTAAGTCCCACATTTTTGGGGGGTAATGTCTAATTAAGAGATCTTGATAGCTGCAAGTAAAATTAAAGAGGCGAGATTATTCAGAGACTTATTTTGCGGCACCAGCTTGAAAGTGAAACCTTGTGTGACTGTGCAGAAGCAGACAGGAAGCCAGGCATGAAGTCAAAGAGTACAGAGAGCAACAGGAGCCTGGCAACCAGGAGAAAAGAGGCTGGGCTAAAAGAGGGGAAAGGAAAACAGAGAGTGAAGGAAGAGGATAGAGCGAAGGGAGGGAGGGAGAAATGAGGAGCTTAAACGGCTGATATTTTGTACAGAAGGAGGGAACTGACAAGCTAGGAAGTAGTGGGAGTCTTGAGTAATTCTGGTGATGAAAAAAAGAGGATGAAAGGAAAGAGCAAAGAAGGAACAGAGGATGAAAGAGTGTCTATGGATTAACAGCCTCTTCTCTTTCATCAAAACAGACATCATATGTACCCTTTTTCCTAACATGTTTTGCCATCAGATAGCTCAGCAATGCACAACAGATAAAGCTTTTCAATGGTGCATGATAGAAACTGTCAGATGCACTGAGAACAGTTCGAGGGGTTATAATCTGAACTAGTCTAACCTCTCAGACAGGACAGCACAGCCAGGATCCAGATGCTGGTGCAGGTTATGACAGGAGTTCAGCCAAATTTTACACATGCACACTCCGTTTACTGATCTGACAATAAGATTAAGAGTATTTAAGGCATTAAAGTGTGTCAACGGCTATCTTAACTGAAGATTTATTGCCTCTGTTCTCAGCCGTGAGCCACCTGGCGAAGAGGTAACCTATTTTCTGTGATTGTCGTCATTGTGGGTGCGGTGATACGACCATTATGTAACACAGTGGCACTGTGCAGACAAGACTAATGGAGTACAAGGCTTAATAACAAAGGAACAACAACAAAAAAAAAAAATGCTGCCTTTTCTATCCTTTTATTTACCTTTTACCTCAGCTAGTGCACACAATACTCTGTTTCATACCCTAACAAACATTCACCCTGTTGTAGATATTAAAAAATTACTGGCTCCAGTCCAGGTGCATATGAATGGGATTTGCTGAGTAAATTTTTCTGTGTGTGCCAGGCTCAAGGTGAGCCATGTCTGCTGAGGTGTGTCTCTGTGTGTTTGTCGAATTTGCTTGCCTGTGTGTCCAGCAGTGCGTGCGTGCGAGGCTGACGTCTTAGTTTGAACAGGGAGGAGCTGGGAAGTAAGAAGGGATCTATTTTTAACTCTGCTATGGTTCCCCTGCCCCTGCGCTCTGGGCCCGCAGCCTGAGGGGCCGGAGCGGCCCGTTCAGGGACTGTGCATACTCTGAAGACAGCGAGCGCCAAGGTGTGGCTCATTGTGTTTGTGAGCACTCTGCAGCAGCTGTGATGAAGGTGCAAACAGGTGAAGGAGTTTGATGTTGAATGTATTTTAGGTTACTGCTGGTTCTTCCTGTCCTGAGCTAACCTGCTGACTCTGGAGCGGCTGTGTATATTTAGGTTTTTATAGTGGTTATCAACACCTCTGACTGAGCACATGTTGTCTGGGTCTTGTGTTGGTGTCCAGTTGCACTCCTCGGGTATTGAGATACACAGGATTGTGTGGCACTTTTACAGCGGAGGTGCAGTGAAGTTAAGACTCCGGGTTTGGTTGCACTGGACTGGTTCAGGCACGGTGGCTCCGTTACAGTTCTCTAGAGCTGAGCTGAGGGACACCCTGGTGTTACATTGCAGTAGGTGTTTGGGTGCAGGACATGGGGAAGGAGGCAGGGACACTGGGGTGGAGTGTATTAAGTGCTGGTGTCAGCCCCAGGCCTGGGCCCAGACGATGGACAATGCCAGCCCATTGTGCCTGTCCCATTGATAGTGGGTGTAGTGGCACCCTCCCTTGGGTTCCCTCAATGGGGAGCCTGAGAGCCAGAGGGATCAGCTTAATGGGCCGACAAGAGTTGCTTTGACTGCAGACACTTGGACAAAGAGCTCAGAACAAGCGCTACAACAGGAGCAGGTTAGCAACATACACAAGCACAGAGACAAGGGCGTGAGGGGAGCAGAGTGAGAAAGTGTCGAGGAGGGCGACGAAGAAAGAGGAGACGAAGTGAGAATGAAAGGGAAGGAAGTACAAGAATTAGCAAAGCAAGGAGAGAAGTGGTAACAAAAAATGATGAAAGAGGGAGCAATTCTGCTTGTAACAGCTGTGCTTTTTACTGTACATCTGTCCATTACTGGCACAGGTTCAGCCAATGACGCATAGCTAAGCACACGCCCCCCTCTTTAAACCACAGTTTATCTTGACTTTTTGCCAACAAGACACTTGCTGCCAGTCAGGCCACTGCATGTTAACAGTTTACCTTATACATGACGGGAAAAGAAAGGAACTGTGACTGTTTGTGGTGAAAGTTTAGCAGGTCGCTCTTTGGAGATCAGTGCTTTTTAAAAATTAAGGTCAGACAAAGCTGGACTGGATCCCTGACCAGGTAAACTTTAAAGCTAATTGGTGAATTCGGGGGCTAAAAAAAAAAAAAAAAAAGGTTAATGTACAACAGGTCGATCATGAGTTTGCTAATTTCTTACTTTGGCCATTTGAGCCTGGACCCCGCTGGACTTCAGGGCTGTAACAGCTTTCTGTGCTGCTGCTGGACTGTCAAAGTCCACGAAGCCATATCCTGTAAAATTCACAAACGAGCATTAAAACTGCCACAGTTTTACAAGGTTTGAAGTTAAGTTTTCTCTTGCAACAAGATAGATAAGAAGCTCAACACCAATCTCATTTTTGTGTGTTACATATGAAGCCACTGTCAGGCAATGGCTGGCCTAGCTTAGCTGGAAGCAGCTAGCCAGACTACGCAAAGACTTTTGTATGGCTAAAACAAATGATATCATATTAACTTGTACGCTTTGAAATTGCTAGTAGGCAGAGTTTCCTCTAACCTTTGAATAGAACCAGGCTAGCTGTCTCCATCTGTTTCAAGATTCAGAGCCTAGCTAAGCTAACTAATCTCCCAGCTGTAGCTTCATATTTAGCAAACAGGCACAAATGTGACATCTTCTCATTTAAGTCTCAGCAAGAATGCAGAAAAAGTGAAGATCCAAAAATGCTGAAAAACTCCTTTAACAACCATTTACACCAGTATGCAAACTCTTAAATTAAAAGGCAGAGTTAGAAGCCACATTAACTCACCTTTACATTTGTTGGTAGTTTTATCCAAGATGGCCTTGGTTGACACAATCTTGCCATACCTTCAGGGGCAGAGAAGAAGACAATAAAACAGGATTAATGATAGATGAGGTGAATGTGGGGCAACGAGAGGAATCTGCTCCTGCCATATGCATACCAATCCTGTCACACTTCCCCGGGCTGCATGACTACAGGCGTATACATGAACACGTACTCCTTCACGCAATCAATTGTGTCAATCAAGTGTCACAGAAAACTTCGCCTGCCTCCACCCTTCAGTCTTTGTCTTTGCTGTTGGAGGCTATTACAGTAACTCAGTTCCCTGGCGTTATTTTTCAACAGACAGAAGACAGAAGCCCAGGGACAAAAACAATTTTTTTCTAGACTCGTCTTCATCACACACACATGCTAACACAAACACACACCTCTCCTAAATACAGCTCTGCTATCGGGTATTTTTGGCTCAAATAAATCTTTATAGAGTTGTCAGAAGCAATTTCTGACTCTGTCAAACTGATACTGACTTTCAAGGGAACTTGTGTTCGCTTGATCTACACGCAAAAAAAACAAGTCACAGGGTGTATGAAACACAAGCTACTGTCCTCTAAACCTGTTATTTCAATCCAGACAATGTCAACAGAAAAACACGAGAAAGGCCGATCAAAGAGCATAATGCATCAACGCAGTCTCATAAAACATACATTGTACGAAAATCACCTTAAAAGCAGTAGAAGTGTTATGTAAGATGTGGAGACTAATGGAATGCAGTGTCATAAGACGATGCATCAGCACTACAGTATATTAGACCTGCCCTTGTCTGGTGAATTTAGCCAGTGAGGGAGGCTGGTGTTCCTCTGTTTGGGCGACATGGCGTCTGGGCGGAATGTACACTGTAACCTGATGCTTCACTCCTCCAGTTCGCCTTCCTTCCCACCACGTCCCTCTCCCTCTCTTTGTTTTTCCACCCTCACATCGCAGTGTGCCGCTGGGTCCTACTCTCCCACCTAGTTTCGACGGACATTTGCCCCCTGTGACTCCCATGTGATGTCACAGCAGAAACCTCTGTCATGACTGACCCCGAGGCGTTTCTACCAAAACTCTGGACTTTTCTCTGCCATTCCTACAATCTACATACACATTTAGGCTTACAGCTTTTTAGTAAACAAAAGTAGCACTTTTATAAATGAGTGCGTTGATCTTAATGACTTCTAATATAACAATTCAATTCATTTTACATAACAAAAATATAAATGCAGGAGTCCCTTATCCTGATAATTGTAACAAATGACGTGCAGAATAGAGACATAACAGAAACTTCCTCTCTGCAGACATTAATGATTCATCATCCATTGCCGTAATAGCCAGATGACATTTGCATAGGCTATGTTTATAGTTGCCCACTGTCATCTAATAGCTGCAAAGTGGTCATTAAACATGAAGAAATATGCAGAAGCTTCACATAAGTTAACCCCTTTAAGTCCAATTAAAAAAACATCTCTTTGGCTTCTCGGAGCACAAATGTAAGAAAAATTTTCAAAATTAATCAGGCACACAAGATGCACTGCTTACAAAATGTATGGCTGTTCAAGATACTGCATATAATGTGCAAAGATTTGTGGATAAACCATCAACATCATTATGACGTTCAAGTGTGTGGGGCTCAATCAGATGAATCAAATCAAATGAAGTTCCTCTTCGCTAATTTTAGACACAAGTTTAGTGAAAATGATTTGCATAACTGCGCTGGTTTCACTTGCTGACAGTTCTGAGAAAAATGTCTTTTCATTGATATTATTTGAAGCCTTCTGGTTTGGACTCTCTACTCTGCACATGGGCTCAAAGCTCTTGTCAAATGGGCTCTTTAATCACCTGCCGCAGAGCATGCCTATGCATCCCATGCCGATGTGTGATTTTATAAATCAGAATGCTTTCTGTCCCTCTTCTTTAAAAGTTCAGAACAACTTTGTGCCGCATTTTTTCTTTGGTTTCCTTAACAAATAAATTGTTTCTGGGCTGCAAGTCTGAACAGTATAAATGTCATGAAATATTCTGGCGTACAGACGACCAAAACTTGGAATCAGCATTTAATTTGATTTGTTTAAGTTTGCAAAGTAGCCTCAAAAGCCTGGAATACATCGTAGCAGCATTTTTCTGGCTTATACTTATTTGAAGTGTCTTGTGGTATGACACAATTGTAAAAACTTGCTTCATTCATATCACCAAAACTAAATGAGGGACCTTTAATTTGATCTGGTTCAGTTCAGAGTAATAACAGTTACTCACATGAGTTCCACGCTGGCTCAGATTTTCCTGATTTCAAGCTCAAAACTCCAGACTTTTAAAGTGTTTAGGTTTTCATTCAGCTAAGCAAAGAACTGTGTTTCATATTTTAACCAATCAGAGACGCCAGGAGGGTTCAAGGTCTGAAGGCAGTGACTGTGTGACCCTCCGCTTACCTCAACCCCTCTGCAGCAGAACAGCAGCCCACCACAGTGTGGAGGCCGCAGGGACTTTAAAGACAGCTCTGACCCATATACGGCTGTCTGACATTCTTTCCCAGCAGGCCATGCTACTCTTTTCCCTCTCTGTTAAGTTTCCCATTCAAGTGTGGCCCTCCCACACACCCTTAAAGCCTCAGTCCTCTCTCCACGTCACTACCAGCCCACAAAGACCCCTCTGTCCATCCCCTGCTTTTACTTTCCAGTTCCTGTGTTTCACATGCTGACCACAGATCTTAGAATTTCTTTGATTGTTCTGTGTGTGTGTGTGTGTGTGTGTGTGTGAGTGTGTGTGTGCGCGCAGTGCTCCGACACTCAAATATTAGCATGATTATCAGATACGAGCCATGTAAATTTGTTCTGTGGATCAGGAGGGTTTCCTTTTGCGAGGTCAGAATGGTTAAAATGGAGAATGAAACGCAAATATCACTGAGGGAGGGGCTGTTGGGTTAATATTAGAAAGTCAGGCTTTATTAGTTATGGCTGCTGCTTGTTCAAGGAGGCGTGTGGTTGCTGTAAATGACCTGTGCAGATGACTGATGCGCGGCTAAAGTTCACAAATCACTTCTGTGACATACAGCACCGTCATGATCTGCAGCGGCCAAAACCAGTTTGGGTGCTTTTTTACCTGGTTTTATCTGTGTGTGTGTGTATGTGTGTGTGTGTGTGTTGTGTGTTTGTAAGGCCGACGTGCTATAGAAGCTCGGCTGTTTGTCCAGGGGTGTTAGTTCACAGCTCCTGAGCCAATTCAGTCTCACTACAAGTGGGAGGTTAGATCAGGACATGGGGAGGCAACATGCTTCTGAGGCCCCCTCCCCTCTTTCTTTACCCCGTCCCATCCTTTCTGCATTAGTTCCTTCTTTCATCTATTTCCCTCGAAGGCTTCACCATATTGCTGACAAAGTCTTGTGTTCCTGTGATTGTCAAACTTTGATCAAAGTGACTTCAGTTGTGGTAATTCAGCATCCTTTTCTTTTAACAAAAACAGCTCCTTTATCTCAAAATGAAATAATGGCCTAAAACTAAAATCACCGCCTTCGGGCTGTGTACTTTCACCAACCAGTCAAGTTTAATTTACATCCATGTTTGTTAAGACCTTTTTTTTTCATAGAAATCAAAGTTATCACAATGAATAAATCATATGATTCCAGTTATACATTTCCAGTAAGAAACATGAACATGATGCAACAACAGTCAGCTGACTCAATATCAGCAGACGGCCCCCCCGTCCTGGTTTTCACCCATATGGAAGTAAAGAAGAGGGTTAAAGTAACTTTTGGTCCAAATAAAAACTGGACTGGACTCACAACACCGTAGCTCCCATTTACTTAACTTCATTTCACTTAGTTTGTTTTGTTCTACCGTCTGTAGGGTATCATAGTTTATAAGTGCATTTGAAAAAAAAAGGAGTCAAGTTGTTTCCGTTCCCATGCTTGGCAAATAAAGATGATAATGACAGACCACAATGCTGTGGCCACGACAGAAGAGAAGTTCTTCAAATAAAATTGTTGATGAGGAGAAGCCACACATTCTGGACGCTTTGCACACGTTTGCAACCCAGCAACACAAAAGGTCCTTACCGACACCACAGTTTTAATGTGGGCACCCGAGATTAGTGTCAACAAATCAGTATCCGACCAGATGTGAAATATGGTCACAAAGTATCTTTTTTTTTCTAAATTATGGCATTAAATGACTGACAGAGAAGTAAAAAGGTCATTATGATCCAACAGCGTAGTTGATCATTTGGATATAAACTGTTGTCATATCATTTTATCATTTTAGATATTTGGGTGAAATTTTGTCAAAATCTGTGCATGAATTCTTAAATTATGGCCAAAAATGTGTTAAGTGAGGTCACAGTGACCTTGACCTTTGACCTTTAATCACTAAACTCTAATCATTTCATTCCTGAGTTCAAGCAAACAGTTGTGTAAATTTTTAAGAAATCCCATCAAGGTGTTCGCGCGATAACAAAAGAATAAGACAGACGAATGAACTGACGGACACCCAGAGAGCATCACAACCGTGGCAGCTCAGAGGTTTAACAATTCAATTTCATGTGTCCAACAGATGAACAGCAGCTCCAGACAGCACAGATGTTATCTGCTCATGAGACCTCCTCTGCAATGTAGCATCAGAGATTACGATCTTAAGAAAACTTGTTCCAGTTAAGGTGGACTGGAATGTAACATACTGCCAGCTATAGTCTGACTAGAGTCCGATTCAGTGTTAACTTACAGCCACGGTTTCTCCTTTTCCTGCATTCACCCTACAGACGCTGAATAAAGTTCAAACCCCACAACTGTTATCATGTTTTAATAATGACACAGGACGCAACTAATGAAAAATCTTGAGTTTTCCAAATCCAGGTTAAAATACAGTTAAATAAAGTGGTATCAGAGAAATCTTTTATATAATACATAAACCATATTTATTTAACCTAGTTTCACTGTATGTTTTCCTTCCTCTCTATCACCCCCCCCTGCAGTGGCTCTATGCCACAGTTTAAGAGCTACTGACTTACAATAATGCGAACACTGTTGACTTTTTGATCCGACCAATGTTAAGCAACCAAACCTTCACATGTTTACTTTGTGTACTATATTAAACCTCCTACAGCTTTACATTGGTCATGTCCTGGGCTAAAATTTAACTTAAAGCTTTACTGCCAGCCATGAAGATGAGATGTCGAACTCTTTTTGCTTTCGTCGTAATGTAATTTCTACTATGACCAACAAATTTGCTCTGCTCACACATGCTTAAAATATTGGATCATCTGTATTTTGAAATTTATTATTTGAGAGATGATATTTAACTGACGCATTAAAGGGAAAGTTTGACACTTGGGGGTAACTATGTTTATTTCCTACAACTCAGGTGGAGTTGCAGCCTATAGATGAATTAGCTGAGCTTAGCAAATAGACTAACAGCAGGGCAGACAGTTGGTCTTGCTCTTTTCTGAATGCAAAATTCTGGCTGCCATCACTTAAAAAGTCACTGATATATGTGTGTGTTTGTATCCATGAAGAAACACAACAAAACTGAAACAATAAGTTGTTTATTTCTTGACAAAAAACACAGGGATAAATGTTTGAAAATCACTCACGGTTGGCAGAGCTTCACCAGGTCTTGGTCCGTGGTTCCCGGATGGAGGCCGCGGATGTACAGGTTAGTTTTACTCAGCTGTTCCCCTCCCCCGCCGCTGCTGTTACTACTACTGTTAGTGTTAGGACTGGGGGGCGCCATCTGATGGCCGGAGGACACATAGGCCTGCTGCAATTAAAAAAAAACAAAAACAAACAACAACAAAGAGAAAGAATCAGAATTAGTATACAGAGTCGGAACAAAGAAAAGCAGTCATTGCAAGAATGCTTCATATTTTCAACCCTGGCGAATACTGGACAAGCACAGCCAGGTTTGTTATTATTTAAAGAGCAAAAAACTCAAAGATGTTGATGGACAGAAAGTAATCCTGCAAGAGACAGATGATTATGTGGGAGCTGCGAAAAATGATATCATACAGGCCTCATGTCAACACTCACCAATACTGCTTTCTGAGGGGAATGTGGGGCCTCTTGGCTGCCTGCACCATATAGGGAAAAGGGGCCTCTTATGCTTTCTCCATGTTGGGTAACTTCTTTTTTACTTAAGGAACCACAAAAGACAATCTTGTGGTGCATATCAAAACCCACGCTCTTAAGATCTAAAACTAACATTTAGTCAGTCTGATGATGCAGAATTCAATAATAAACTGAGTGAATCATGTTTTTTTTATATATATACTGCAACTCTCTTTCTCTTGTTTTATATCTACTTATGAAAGCAGGTATATCTAAATTAATCACCACCATTCATCCAAGCTTGAAATTCTAGACATGGGGAAGCTTCAGGTTTAACACCGTCCTTCAGACATTTCGCTCTAAAAGGCGTCTGAGGTTCACAGGCTGAAATGATCCTGAGCAGGATGAGATGACAAGGGTTCACCTCAGTGCAACGCAGAAAGCAGGAGAACGCAAAAGAATGATAAACAACAACTTAACTGCAGCTTATTACTGACAAACTGTCTACCTCGTACTTCTGCTTAACTTCCTTCTTATTTCTTATGCCGGGTTCTTTTCATTTCATCATCACTGTTGGTGATTACTGGTCATAAAACTTTTGTCAACTAGTCGATGACTCACCGCCGGGGACATGAAAGGCCACTGCACAACAACCAGTGCATCATCGTCTCATCTCACTATGGGGTTGCGGCCCTCCTCGGAGAGATCAAACAGAAGATTGTGCAACCACACAGAGGAATATTTTTATTGGGATGAATGCGGTTTCATTATCACTTTGCCCGTCAAGAGGAAAAAAAGGCCTGTCTCTCTAGGAATAGATCTCATTGCTGTTCTCTAAATAAGACCCAGGCAATAAATAGCAACACTTAAGCACGGACAAGAACTGGCAAATTGTGTCTGTTTGCTGAGAGAAAATTACTTAAATTGCGGCCGTATGTTTTCATTCAATGCCACACGCAAAGGAATAGGGACAAATATGCTTTCTGAATGGGCCCGGCGCTGTGGGACTGGAGGGTCTCATTTGAGAGGCTGATTGGACAGAGGCGACAAGAGGACAATGGGTTAATTTCAGGAGAGAGGAGGGGGGTCGTGGATCAGACTGGTGGTGTTTAGGAAAAGCCCAGCAGGAAGTCGCGGTCACACCAGGACCACCAGCAACATCAACCAATCCCGCTAATTAGACACCATCCATAAGGCACGGAGCCCCCTCTATGACAGCCCCCCTGACCTCTGTTTTGCCAGCAGCAGGGCGGCCGATTCAGCAGCAGGCTCATTTCTCTACAGATAATCCCCTCTTCCTCTCCCGCTCGAAGGAGCCCGAAGAGTTTGCATGTGTTTGTTCATGTCAGGCAAGACAGAGACACGGCCTGCTTCAAGAAAAACAAAGAAAAGAGGCGTGTGTGTTCTTCCCTTTCATCTCTTTCATTCCAGGGATATTTACAAAGTCCACAAGTAAAAAGGCATCAGCAGCAGGATGTGCTCACAGACCTGGACACCAGATTCGAGGCACTTCCAATTACACTTGTGATGATATGTCAGTGAAATGGAAGTATTCAAAGCTGTTTGTCATGTCAAATAAGAACACAATGAAGGTCTTTATTTCTAAAATAAAAACTGATGTAAATCCATGAGGGATCTTGGCTCTTGAACTGATGGGAAGACAACAAATTTGAGTTTTTGTTTTTACTCAAAATTAAAAAAATGCAGACAAGCCATTTTTGCAGCAGAAAGAGTACATACTTTTCTAACACAGGTAAACCTACTAAAAAGAGGCAACTGACTTCTCTCCTGTTACCAGCAGACAAATTTTCTTTCTGCTTTTTTCTGCTGCGTTTTGTTCGACTTCACGTACACGTCGTAAACAGAGAACAGTAGAAAGCAGCATGGAGGCTAGTAACAACGTTACAGCAGTTACTATTTTAAATCCTTTACTTTAGTCTCTAATTCAAACTCAAAACTGACTGAATGGCATTGAAGCACTGCTTAAAAATAGAAATATGGAGTATAAGTATATCAAACATGGAATATATTGTTGCACATGGCTGCGTCTCTCACAATACGAAAACTTGTATCCTTATCTTTCATGCTAATGAACTGGGAGCTCTCAATTTGGTGTCTTTTGCATATGAACAACAAAGTCACACTTGCACATTGTTAACAGACTGAGAAAAGCAGAAAATGTTCGGTCAGAAGTTTTTTTTGTCCAGTCTGAGAAGGGTAACAGAAATTCTCACTTTAACTCAAAGCAACACTCGAAGCCGTGGCCAAAAAATCAGTCATCTTTTTGACAATGTCCGTAATAAGCTTTCCAAAGAATGTATTTGCTGCAGAGCTCCTGAACTGAGCAGCATTATCATGTACACGTGTCTTTTATTATGTCAACTGTCCATACTCTATAAATCTGGATAATAAACAAAGCACCACTTTGTTTGTTTCTGTCGGAGCTGAACATTTTTAGGAACAGTGGAGAACATGGAAGAGAACATAGAACGAAGAGGTTCATCCATTTAGTCACATTGTAGTTTGCGATAAACACGTTTTTGGAGGCGGCTTAGTTTTTACACGAAAGAGGACAAAACAGCAGAGACCTTTGAACTTATTCACACACTCTAAACCAGAGACAAGTCAAAATCAAAGTTCAGACTGCACCAACAGCAAAACACTGCAACAAAACCCTTATATCATCATCTGCAACCACACAAAAATGCTTTTTTTTTAAACATGCACACATATACACACGGTTATACTGCTGCGGCATGCTCGACTGCAAAAATTTTGAAGAGCTGTACAAAAGGAGTCAAAATTAATCATTTGTGAGCTTTGATATGAAAAGGAATCAGAACCTCTTGTTATTTCTTGCAAGAGGATAGCTTAAAGAACAAAGAAAAAAGATTTTATCACATAAAAGTGCACTGTTAGTGGCCTTATTACACTACTGGAGTGTTAATGTACTTGAAATGTTATTGGAGCTACACAGTTCAGTATAAACTCAGCTGCAGTCAAATTTGAAAGTACCAAAAGCCAAATGATGATTCCCAACTCTACTGTCCAATCATAGAGTCCCAGCATGTAATGTTTTAAATTATTTAAATTTTAAATAATTACATGATATAATTCACAATTGAAAATATCCTCAAACTGAACAAAGTGAATTTGAAGTGCAACACTTTCAAATGATCTTTGCTGCGCTGGTGATTGTTATTTACCTTTCAGGCTAATTCAGAGCTCTTGTGTACTTCATTGACATGTTTGCTGTTACAGACCGACACTGAAACACCAGTTTTCCCTCTTCTCCAATTAGTTTGTTCTTAGCTGCTGAAAGAGCAACAAGATCCCTGAAACAAATATATCATGTGTTCAATCTATGTTTCAGTGACAGTTGAGAAAGGATTTTCTAACCTCAACAGAAAATCCAGGCATTACTGTCAGACATTTCCCACCACTGACGTGACCCTTTGAAACCTGAACCTCAGAAAACAACAAATGGGTTTTTGGTGACACTCCATGACAACATGCAAAGTGAGAGTGTTAAATTTTAATAGAAATTAGCTCGTTTTCCCTACAGGAATAGCAGCACACTTAAAATTTAAATGCAATGAGGCCTTAAGATAACAAGATCAAAGACTGGTTCAGTTCAGACCGAAACAGGTTCGTCACAATCATGAAACTTAATACTCATGATACATATAATTGTGAGCAACGATTTTAATGTCTTTCTTATTCATTTTATTCCTCCATAAAGCAAAAAATGTGGTCTCACATGAGCTGAAACTTAAGAACCTGTCCAACAGCAGCGAGGTGCCAAGTTCATTTTTTCTCTCTTTTCTCTGACACTGGAAACTTGTGCTCACGCAGACAGTCTGCTTGCCTCAACCAGCTGAAGGAAGCGCACCTAACACACTATTTGTTTCAACATTTCTTACATTCCCCAGGTTTCCATCCAAGTGCTGCAAGTATTTAAGCCAAATTAAAGTTAAAACCAGCAAAATAAGAGGTGCAAAGTCGTGCGTGTTTCCTTCCTTTACCATTATGCAAATATTAGAACTCAAGCGTCTCAGATAAAAACAGTTAATGGTGCTAATTTTATTCTCCAGTATGAACCAAAGCAGAAGAGGAGAGGGCAACGAGATGAGCACCAGTAAAACTTTCAATGGTGAAAAATAAAGTGGAAATAGTGCTGGAAATATTTCTGTTTTATCTAGCTTTTTAATTAAAAATGCACAGAAACAATGTAAACAATTTTGCAAAATGAACGCATTCAGCATAGATAACAGCGATCAGTTGGTTATGTAATAACTGTGACAGGCCTGAAACTTTTTTTTTGTGATTTCAGCTGAAAAAGCTTGTGCTCCTCTGCTGAACTTCTGCAAATTTATGACAAAAGGCTCAAAAATATCACTAGATATTTTTGGAACAAAAGTAAAGATAAAAATAAAGAACATTCTATAAATACAACCATTTCCTCTATTTGATGTAAACTTTTAAGCTGCCAGGAACTGTCTTTCTCAAATACTGCATGCGGTTCTGAGTGACTTTAATCTCTAAATGCATCAAAAACCTACATTTTTTATTTCCTGTTGACATTTAAAATAAGAAGAACACTTCAAATGCTCCCTACTGTATCTATTTGCGCAAGTCTTTCTGTCGTAGTTGTCCAACTCTCTTTTCAGTGTTCTTCCACCTCTGTTTTTATCCCTGCCTCTCCCTGTGGGGCTTTTCCAGTCGACCCCAGTTTGACCCACAGAATTCCATGGATTTCCTGGCTGTTGGGGGGTCCGCCCACCTACCCATGTCCTGTCTGCCTGCTCCCCACTGAAGCGCCTGTCTTATCCTCAGGCAGGAAAGAGTCATGACTGTCTGACAAGCTGACCGACTTACATGCTAACGCACAGGTTTATAGCCTAGCTGAATGAGGGTGCAGCTTTCAGCCTGTACAGAAACACAGAGCTGCCGCTTTGCACCAGCTCCACTTCAGGAGCAAC
>JAPZDZ010000012.1:15662775-15682176 GCA_029783805.1 Acanthurus tennentii | reverse complement strand
ACAGATGTAATAATCTTATATATCTATGGAAAATACATAAATACGTCTTTTAATATTAGCCGAGGGTTAGACGAGGACTGTGTGTCTAGTAAAGCAGCAAGCTGCAGTCTGATGGCAGGCAGGAAATCCTCTGTGTCTGCTCCTGATCTTATCACACAGACATTTGAATGACGAGCTCTGCATTCCAACCAGGTGACAGGGACACCGGACTCACGTCCAGACTCGTACCTGAAACCTCCTTCCTTTCTGTCTGGAGCCCCTCCCCTTCCTTTTGTCTGTTTACAAGCCCCTATTAATCTTCAAAGTGTCTGTCTCTTAATGTTGTCGATCACAACTTGAGGAAAATGCAGATGCATGCATGCATGCATGTGTGGCTTTCAAGGCGGGTCAGGTGACCAGAGCCAGGGGAGCTTGGAAACAGATACCTATAAACACCAGCTCTCGGCTCAGCCGGAGATCTAACAAAATGTGAGGCACAGCGAGCGTCTGGCATCACTGCAGCACTTGGCGTCAGATTTCTGACAGCTGTGCTTTCTCCAAGGACTCAGTCTCCCACTCTACCTGTTCACCTTGGCTGGTTCATGCGGCTGGCACTGAAGTTGGGGCCTGATCCAAAACATCTGACACATTAAACAAAGAGATAGATAAACATATGCCTGGCTGGAGGCCAGAGGGACAAAGGTGACTGTGCAGGAGAGTTCAGCGAGGATAGACTCACTGCAGCAGAACACACACCGATGCAAAATTAGCCCAGCAGGGAGCAATTACTTGTGTATATAATGAAAAAAAAAATTATGTTTTGGAGTTGTTTAAACATGAATTTACAAACATTATTTTGTATTTTTGGTGTTTTGCTTTGATATTGTTTTAACCCTGGCGGCAAGTTTCCCTTAATTTTGTAAGTTTTTCTTAAAATGTCACCTCAATGCAACTTTTGGGTTGTTTTTTTATAAACAAACAAAATCTATCTGAATATTACAGTGTAGCTCTACAGTCTTTAATTAACAATGGATGTCACATTGAACTTAAAAATGCATAATTACTAAGATTTTGAACATATATGGTTGATCTTTGCGGTTGTATGCTTTTACTTAATTGTTCCTCTTTCACCTGTTTGCCCTGTGAAGAAAGTAAGTCTCCTTTTAAAATCAATGTTTTCATCAAGCTATCATTTTTTGGGGATTGGTGGTTTTCAACAGGCTTAGTTTTGATTGCAAACACTCATCCACAGAAAGATAGAAAAATTCAAATGTCTTGAATGTATGTTTGGCTATTTTTTCCAGCCTCACACTTCCTTGTCTCTGTTAAAAGGCCATTTCATTATTTCCGTCTTTGACAACTTACTATAATACACATGAAAGTCGCATTGCTGGTGACAAATTTGCAAAGTATAACATGCTTTTACATTGATTTTCTGCCTTTCAGGTATCAACTGGTTTCAGTTCTTGACAAAAAGAAAACATACTTGCACAGTCTCAACTTTTGGTAGACAGTGTGTTGGTACAGTAATCAATCATACTGAACATTTAGTTTTTTTAAGTCAATGTTTCACTGCCGCAGGGTAAAACAGATGCAAACAGGAACTGAAAAATCCTTGTCGGTGCATCTCAAGGACAGCCAAAAACTGACACGACTGATAATGTGTGAGATTAGACAGTGGCTGACAAAAATTTAGGACCGATACCTAAAAGTCGAACGCTGGAAATATCAGTACAGAAGATTCTGAGTGGTCTTGCGTTTTGGTGGTTAAACCATGTAATTTTTGGTTTTTTGGCTGCATGATTGTAAACAGAAAAAATGCAGCATGACAGGCTGTAAACTTAACCTTTTAAACGTTAAAACGAGCACAAGCTGTGCTGTGATTTAAGCAACGCATGACGTCCAACTTCAACAAACATCAGAGTTAAAAGGTCACACACAGGCCTGAGCGTAAGTGAGGGAAGCTAGCGTTAGCCTAGCCGTCAGATGATGCTCAATCCAAGACATGAAACATTTCTGAAGCAGCTGTCAGAGAAATTGAAAGAACCTAAAGAGTAACAAACCACAAAACTAACAATTATGGAGGTGTAAAAAGATGATAGAAACAAAGTTCAGGGCGACTCCAGTCTGTTTGTTCCCCCCGGTTCTCTGTGCTTCAGTGATGATAGTTAAGTTGGCTAAACTTCTTCCAAACTTTGTACATCCTTCTCTAATGCAGTCAACTGTAATGGCATCCTCAGCTCACAGCGCTGACAGCAGCCCAACAGCACAGACGATTTATGATGTGTTACCATTTTATAACTTAACTATGAGCAGGACACACACTTTACTTTCTCTGACTGTGTGGAAATCTAATTTTTTCACATCACAGATGACGTAGAAAGACATTAAAACATGAACTAAAGGAAAAATGTAAGACTCCTGACGACTGTTGTAGTTTAATGTGACGCTGAACTAAAAAAAAAAGGGAAGGAAAAGTTGAATATTTGTTTTTAACAGTCAAATCCAATGACAAAATTCTGAGTTGGGTACAGCCCTACATAAAATCTCAACATGTTAAAGAAACATAGCATTTTAATAAACCTTTATTTAAACAAAATGGTCTTACAAAAAAAGGGAAAGTAAGAGACAAATAAAAGGGAAAGTAAGAGTTTTGCCACGACTCACTTGAGCTCATTTAATTTTCTGACAATGTTCCTGTGTGAAATTACACTTAAATCATTTTTGAAAGTTGATATAAAATAATATTTCTTTTTCACTGATAAAGACCAACCAGTAACTCATAACTCATTCACATATCCACAGCAGCAGCTTTTTGGTTTTTAGAAGTAAAAAGCATTAAAGATCTACAGCAGCCACATCATGATTGTGCATGATGGTGATATCACACTTGTGCAACTCGTGATTGCCAACAACTTCACATCTTGCTCTGCAACAGCGGTGTTAAGAATCATCACTGCTATGGCTAAAATTATCCTCACAATGTTTCTGCTTGATCTGACATCACAGTTACTCATCATGTTAAGCAGCAATCCATTTTTGTGAGCAAAACTGTGTTCATTCATAAACATTTCTGAAAACTCTTACACATTCCTTTTAATCACACAAATACGTGTTAAATGTCTAAATTGTTTTTTTTTCCTCAAGCTACACATTAATTAAAATAACATAACCAAATGAAAGGGATTTATTAATAACGCAGCAGAGGGATTTAAATCTGCTGCTCCACATAAACTCTTGTGATCGGACGGTTTATGTGCAAAATGTTAAATGCATGATTTGACTCATCAGAGCAGAAGAGACAAACACAAAGTGTCAGTGTTTTTCCTCATTATGTTTTACTAAATGAGGAGGTCAAACTGTTCCAATTGTTATATGAATCTAATCTTCTATTCAGCCATGATTTGAGCTGATTACTGTGTCTTTTTACTCCTTACATACTCACATATCTCTATATTTATTATCACTTTAAAAGCTTTTTTAACAATGATATTGGTTTCGCAACTAAATGTGCCTGTTTATTCTGCCTACTTTTTAATAAACGCCTTTTGTTTGGGAAACCTCATTTTAAATTCCAAGAGTGCACTGCCACGACATACAGCAGTCAAACTGTGAACGCTGTCCAAGAATAATTTCAACAGAGTGAAAAATAAGTCTTTCAACAAGCTTTTGGTTCACACGAGGCAAGAATTAGGCAACACTGGTGACGTTTGAAAGCCTGCATGGCAGACTTGTGCAATTCCGTCATGTCTGAATGGCTTTTTTTAGTGAAACCTTTTTAACGCTCCAGTTAATGTATTTCTTCCGTTTCTTTTTTTATATCTAGTTGTGTTTTGATCCAATAGAGTATGTGTTGAGGCACCCAGATCTTTAAATCTCAGCAGTAAGTTGACATTTGTTGAAAAGGACTCCTGCCAAGATGAGAACAAAAATCTGATTGACAAGTACAAAAACAAGCCACTGGATGAGGCCCTGAGCGAGACCCATGATACCTTGAGAGGCGACAAGCCGCCTCCTGTTATTTTTGAATCCAGGAAGCTTTACACGGAAACCCACCAAATTTGATTTGAGAACATTAATTCTATTTATTTGAGGGAGGAAATGAGGTGCTGAGTCAGGGGAGGAGCAGCTGGCTTTAAGCACAACAGAAACTAAACACCTTTTAGCAGTCAGGCTTCAGTAATCGACTCGCACGCACAAAGAGCGCCTTTCTCACCCATCTGCATGTTTATTTTGCGACTTTTATTTTGTGTACTTGTGCAGCTCAGGTATGGCAGAATGTGAGTCAGAGATAAAGAGAAAGAGATGGAGGTGGGAGGAGGAAATGTTAGGAATCACAACATAGGAACTTGACCTTACTTTGAACTTTCACTACACAAAAAAAGAGGAACATGGGACCTTTAAAACAACTGAAGGAGAAAATTATATTTTAATTTGCAGTCTGTGTTTAACACCTTTTCATTTCCTTTAGCTTAATTTGTATGTGTTAGACGTTCAAAACTGTTTCAAGTCAAGTCAAGGGTTTTACAATGTTAACAGCCTACAACACCCTCCATGTTTATCCTACACATATTTAAGTCAAAGCTGTTCCCTTATGTAGGATGAATTAACTTTATTTTACTTTATTTTATATATTTTACTTGTTTTGATACTATTATACTTTTTATTATACCTTTTAAATTATACTCTATCATACTATATCGTACTAGATTATACAATGCGTTACTCTTTATTATATATGTGTGTGAGTGTGCATGTGCATGTGAATAATTTCATAGGTAGTCTGTATAGATGACATGTTATCAAGGGTTTAGGGATGAACCTTTTTCTTTTTTCTTTTTCAATTTTTCTAATAAGTTTTCAAATGAAGCTTTGAATGTCTGTCGTCATATCTTGTGGTGGACTCAGTTCCCAGCCTAAAAGAGGTAAATTTTCACCTTGTGTTACTCACACCAGTCTGAGCATAGAACCATTATTGTTTTTTGTCCCGAAACATACAGAGTGGAGTTCACGAGCTGTAAGCTAATAAGCAATTGCAGGCACCGAGGTTGTGTATTGTTTTCAGTTCAGCCTCTGACTGAACTCGGTTATTTCAGCTGTTTCCCTTGAGAGGTCAACTAAACCGAGAGACTAGTCAGAGTCCAGGTTGACACTCTGTAACTTGTGCCTGCAGACAGATTGAAGAGAAGACAAAATCCTCTTTTTAAACTCCAAAGTTTCAAAAAAAATAAACTCTAAGCTTCAGATCAGAGTAGAATCCTGTGTGACTCAGGATGTTTACTCCTAACCCTGATCCTTGCATGATATTCAAAGCTGCATAATACCAGCAAGAGCCCACTTACTGTTTGTCTGACTATCAGTTCAATATAAAAGTACATAGAGATGAAGAAAAGCAAAATCCTCACATTCTGACACCAGCTTTTCTGCTAAAAATAACCAAAACTATTATGGGATTACCAAAAAGGCTAGAGAACATATTTTTTTCAATTGACTGAACTACCTATTAACTAGACTTTGTAACACAAATGCATACAGAACGGCATTATTTGGTGAGGTGTTACCATTGCAATACAAAACATTTAAAAGTGGAATCTTGTAAAAACATATAATAAATTAAAATATATAAAAACAGGAAAATCAAACAGATTCCTCTTTCCTATTACACATTAATTATACCTTAAATCAGAAAAAGCAGGGACTAAATTAAAACAAAGATGTCATGAGTGCTGAAACTCCAACATGATCTAATTTCAACACGTCAAACATCGATGCAGCTTTAGTGAAGCTCTTTGAGTGTCATGTAGATGCACAAATTACCCTTGAGCATCTGATCCACAAAAAGGTTTGTGTGTTCATGCTGTGAAATGGTCACAGTTTAGAAAGGTTCAGGCACCAACGATACTTAATTAAGGTAGGGGAAAAAAATACTGAGTTAGGTTGAGGAAAGATCTACATGGTTCACTGCTTGAAACCAAAGCAGTTTGGTTGAGTTTATACACCAAAAAAATACTTGGTTAGATTGGGGAAAAGATAGGAAAAGATGTTTTCACAAATCAAGTTTCACTTTCAGTTTCACACATATCTTGAACCCTAGTCACCTGGATGACTGACCTGTGTGTGACCCACCACTCCACCAAGACCTCTGTGTTTGAGTTAAAAGCCTGATGCGTCTCATACAAACGCTATGAAATGTCAAGGCGTAAAAAAGCATCAGCATTTAACAAGCAGGGAATGAGACCAGGCTGGAAACTCACAAGACTGCCCTCCTGATTGCTCATACAGAGCACTTCCTTTTAAAAAGTGACCGAACATTTTTTATTGGTCCCTCCCTGGCGAGCTAAAAATGGTTTGCTTTGATAGTTTAGGGAAGGATTTGTTTGTCAAATAGTCTCCTCATGGCAATGAAAAATGAGGTCCAAACTAGTAACAGCTCGAGTTAAGAGCTAACAGCAGCATATATATGTACATTTGGTAAAGCTGCAATAAAAGTCCATTAAAATAAACTGCAAGATGTGTGTGTAAGTGTTTGCATGTGTATATTTGTGTGGGTGTGTGTGCACAGCAACAATTCAATGCTGTTTTTCTCACGCAGACAACAGTATTGACATCATATCTGGGAGGATGAGCAGCCAGGTGGTGCCCAAGATCACAGAAAGACAATATGTCAACAGACATTTTCAAAATGCCATTTGGAGTTCAGGAGAAGACAACAACACGGAGCACAAGGACGGGAGGAGCTACTGCCAAGCCAGCGGACATGAAATCACAACATTAGATCAACTATGGTCCAGAGAGAAAATGCACATTATACATGCAATCTCACATGAACGAGTGGAAAAACACAACTCAGAAAAAGATATTTTAAGGAGTATACTTTTTTTAAAGCGCAAAAAATGCAGCTCTGCCATTACTAACCCAAATAATTAAGCATCTTTAAGCAATTTTGTGATTACGCCAGCCTGTTTTATTTGTTTTCCTGCTGTCATCAAAACCTTGTTTCGTGCGTGTTTCTGTAAAAGTAACCTTTCCTCACATACTGGCAACAAAAGGTGACAATGTCAACACTGAATGTAACCACGAGAGCGCGATTCATAATTCTGGGAATAGTCATCATGGTCTGGTGGGATTTTTCGAGGGGTGGGGCATATTCCGCTTTCAGATGGGAAACGAGGAAAAAAAAAACTTTGCAAACTTACGCGGCAGCGCAGACAATGAAGAGCTGATTTTAACACTAGATATGAGAGTCCGGAGCTCACGGAGGGAAAGAGGCAGAATTCGTTTTGTAACATGTTTCCCTCAGCTCCGCCGATCACCCTACCCCCACTTCCACAAACACATCCAGGACACAGACGCGCTATCCCGACACGGCACAGTTACCCATAAAAGTTGCTCTTCCACCATTGACTTTTACAAATGAGTGAGCAGAGCCGTATCGACATCCTTACTGTACTACACACGCACAAATACTATTAAATAAAACCCCCCGCCGGCCAACATGACAGGACGGAGCGGCAGCAAAATTCCCACCTACACACACACCGCGGAGCTCGGCTGCCCTAAAACTGTATTTTCACTCCATGAAGTCTTAAGTTAAATTCAGTACGTTTCGCTTTTCAAGGACACTGCAGTTCACTGTCACAAGCCTTTTTTTGGTCGCGACTGACACGGGTGTGTTGCCCTGCAGGGCGAGCAAGCCGAAAAATACGGGAAAATCCCCAAAGCGTTTACCTTTTTGCTGTTTCTGCTGTTATAGCCGTTGTATGGGTTGATTCCTGCCCTTGTCGGTACGGAGAGCAGCATTTTTCTCGGCGCTATGTCCGGAGCGGCGAGCACAGCCCAGGCTGCCAGCTGACGTCAGCAGCTGGGGAAGTGAGAGCCTGGAGTCCCGCTGCTTGACTGCAAGTGGTGCTGCTGCTGCAGCAGGACGGGGGCCCCCACTGCTGGCCCCTGGGCTACTTCAAGGGTCCTTCACGCGGCTCCAGGGGGGTCCACGGTGAAGAGGGGCGGCGGGGATTAGCTCAACTTCATTCACCGCCCACTGTTATTTCTCTCGCCGGGGTGACTATGAGGAAGAATAACGAGAAAGGGGGGGGGCTCTCAAAACTGTGACTTTAAGGACAAACCGCTTATTAAATCAGGTTATAGTTAATCACATTTTTGTCTGGGGGTCCTCATTTCGCTTCAGTTCATTAGAGGTATTCATTAAAAATCCTAATCAGTTTTATTTGAATTTAAATTCGCAACAAAACCCCTAAAGCATATATCTAATAGGCCTATCCTATATAATAAGGTATATTGGAATATATAATTACAATAAATCATCAAAAATACTCTTTACTAGGCCCATTGTCGACATTTTGTAATTTCGGGTATGAAAAGCACACCCAGAAAAGGAAATCTTTGCATGTTTTTGGAATATATTAGATAACTTTACATAAATAAGTTAGTAAATATGTTTTTATCTGTATTAAACATATCTGACTGTAAGGGGATACCTTAAAAAAATTCCAGCCCCCCCCCAAAAAAAGATCAAAGTAACTTTTAAGCCAACATTTAATAATACAAACATACAAACGAGAGTAAGGTCATTAATTAAGGATCTGCACAATGTCAGCTAGACATATTTTTCCAAGTCGTGTTTTCTGCCTTCTCTTCAATCGTATTGAGTCAGTGCAGGTCTATTAAAAGGCTGATTTAAGCAGACTCAGACTCGTTATCTGTGATAAGAGCATAGAGGTGCATAAAAACTCCACCACCTTTAAACCCTAACAGAGTGTGTGTGTACCCTCTTTGGTTTTGCCGCTGTCCTCTTCTTTGCTTGTGTAACCTTCCCTCTGTGTTTGTTTGTATTGATTGCTAAGCACTCTTTCAACCTTGTTGTAGAATGTGATATAAGAAGTCCAAGTTGAGAGTTCAGTTCGATTAAAGTTCTTAATAAATCTATTTGAATGTAAAAGTTCAGACAGTTCATACAGGACTAATCAAAGCCATGCTATGGTGCATTTGGAGCAAATTCTACATAAAACGATGACATCACATATCTCTGCTTTCTATTTTGACTCGTTCATGTCATAGCGATGTGTCTAATCCGTGCCATAAAATAAGATTTATGAACATTCTTCCACTTCATGTCTTAAATTGCCCTTTAATTGAATCTAATTTTGCAGCTGAGGCCCATCTGATAACTCGAGACTGCCAAAGTCTACAGCACAAAAATAGTGTGAATGTATGAAATCGGCTTTACAGTGTACTGTAGTCATTAGACAAATCATTGCTGCAAAAGAAGATGGCATACTAATGAAAGTCAGTGAGAAAGCACTTGTATAATTGAAAAGATGAGATTAGTGTCCCAGACCTACTCAACCTTTAAAATCTTCAAACTGGCACAGAGTAGGAAAAAATAGAATCATAAAGTCATTATTAAGACTTTCCTTTACCGCTGCCACTTCTTTTCCAGGCATTACCTCATCTGTACCTTAAAAATGAAAACATAGCAAGCAGCAAAAACACAACAATTAAGGTATCTGCTATGCAGGCTGAGGTCCTCAAATAAAATTTTGGTCCTGTGTGAAGAGAGTATAAACATGATCCACTTCTTGTCCGTGTCGTGACTGCCAGCCTTGCCATGGCTAACTGGCCTGCAATAGATGACACAGCTGGTTTGCATCTGTGATGGCTGTAATAACAGCCTATATTTTCAGATTTGATCTGTTAAAAAGATCAAAAAGCTTTATTTTTTATCTAAAGCTCTTCAAATTATACACTTATTACAAGTATTTATGTAAATAAAACTCATAAAAACTCTGAGCTTTTAAGTAGAATAATGTTGTAGCTTTTCCTTGGGGTGTAATTTTCTCTGTGTTTTTGCCTCGTCTTTTAATGCACAGGAGCAGCCGATGATCAAAAGTCGATCATATGGTTTAGTTTAGTTCTGCCCGAGATCAAACCTAAGCTGCTGGTGTTCCTGCTGCTTTCCTCTCATGCAAGACATCTTTATTTATTTAATTATGAAGCACAACACTGATGCAAAGCAGTCTCACATGACAGACATTGAATCAGACAAGGTGAACACTCACTGGGGTGTAGTCAGAGAGAAGCACCAGCTTATTACAGAGATAATGTCTTGTATATGGTCAAATATCAACTTCTGCACGATCCGGTGATGTGGTGGGCTAGCCGTGGTGTGATGCAATTGGACCGGTGCTTCTGGTGCCAGCGCTGACGACGTCCTGCAGTTTCCACTGAAGGTCACAGACTAAGGCTGTTAAACAGCAGACATGGGGTACTAAACCTAAACATTTGCCACTGGAGTGTGAATGAGCGGTGTCCCGAATTTACCTCTCACATCTGAGCCATGGCTGCCTAGTCGGTGACTGGCTTCTTATCTACTTCTGCTATATTTAAATACCTTTTCACTTTCTCCTGTTGCCAGTGATTGGCTGGGAGATGAATCCCAACACAGATGGCAGCTGAAACCTGATGCTTAAAATGAAGTGGCATTCAAAATAATCAGCACTGGTTGCGCTACAAAGCAGTGGGTATTAAATACACTACCAGGCACTCCTGTTACTCTTTCTCAGAGTGGCCAGATTATGCAACCTGCTATTCATATGCACCATCTATAAGCCATGAACTGCCTACTATGAATGACTCAAAATGTCATAATGTTAGTCCTAAGAGAGAACAAACATGCTACAAGCGCAAAGTAGCACCAAACACAACTTTTGCATAAGAAAGGAGACAGCTGAAATAAATAACTATAGTCTCACAGTGGGTTTTATATCTCTACAACTGGTGTGCAGAAGTAAGTTTCCGTTACAATGCATATGTGTCTGTTATTTAAATGAGGGAAGTGAGTTGGACTGCCTCATGGGTCCTCAAAACTAAAGTATGTCTGTGCAATTTGCAGTGTGTAACTCAAAAGAGATGCAAACAAGCAGTTTATATTGTAGAAGATTGATTAAGACCAGATTTTTGTCTAAATAAGGGCAAACAACTGTACAATTTAAGTTAAAAAATTCACAAAAAGAATCTTCTTGCACATTGTCCTTATAGCGCCGTAATCACTTTGTGTCTGTCTGTGTTTCATTGACTCCGACAGCCTGTCTGTGGGCTGTTACTCTGTCTGCTTTTGGGAACAAACCAGTGACATTGTTGCACTGAGCAGAACCTCAGTCTGGCACAACCAGCCACTTTGACGACATGAACATTGTTTGGACGTCAACAGGCTCGTTGCTAGGAAACCCAGCCCCCTCCTTCCCAAGTGTTCTGGCCTTATTACCTCAAGGGTAGCGAAGCACTGTGTGCATGTGAACGCGTATTACTCATGTTGTGGGGACATAATTCTGTTTACACAGTCATATTACACACATTACAGACACAAGTCCCCATAATGTGAATCATTCAATTTTGGGGTTAAGACAGGGGTTAAAGTTAGGGTAAGGCTGAGGGTTAGGAAAGCATGGTGGTTATTATTAGGTTAAGACTCCAGGAAATGAATGGAAGTCTACGTAATTTCCCCAAAGGTGACACTGCTCTCTGTGTGTGTTTTGTTTTACCATATTCGTGGGGTCCAAAAAATGAAGACCTTAATGTCCTGGGATCAAATCATCCTGCAGGAAACAAAATATTGGACCCCACAGTTTAAGTGACTGTTTGAGGGTTAAGATTTGGTTTAAGGGTGAGACCGCCACGTAAAGTACACAGCTGCAGCTCCAATGAGGCAAGGGGCCCGCGGTGGGCCCCTGTCAACAACTAGGCAGCCATGATTGAAACATCTTTAAAGTGATTTTAAAAGTCACTGCTGGTCCTTCTTTGTTGTATGAATAAGACACCATCTGTTTGTATTGAGTTCAAATTTGTCCTGTTAAATTTAATTGTGCATTTGAAATCATAAGGAGGCTATCATCTCAATTAAAAAAAAATGAAAAATTTTTCCTGCTCTGTGCTGCAAAAAAGAGGCCTATTCTTGGTTAGTAGCATTGCGATGCTGGTGTTAGAGTTAGAGTTAGGTTAAGATAAAAGTTTGGGTCAGGTGCTTGTTAAAACATCATTTCGGTCCCCACAAAGATAGGTGTACAGAATTTTGTGTGTACATGTTTTTAAACATGTGCATATACTATTGTATATGTAAACTCTTGTTGCTGAATTTCCAAATGATGCATATTGATTATAGAGGAGATGGTGCATTGCTTACTTGTTTTTTGTTTAATAAATTAGTGCCTTGATGTGGGAGTGAACTCACATAGAACATAAGTGTGTGTTTCAATAGACATGTCATAGGTCAGTCCATAAAAAATCATTGTTGTTACATAAAAAAAACTAAGTCATATGCAAAAATTAATCTTAATTTGCAAAGTTTAATTTAAAACACAACAAAACAAATACAAATACCACCCATATACAGCCTATTTCAGGACAAAAGCACATGAGGAAATACCACCCTTCCACCCTTTGCCTGCTTTAACAACCAACACACCCACCCACACACACACACACACATACAGCATCAATGCTGTGGGGGTGAACCTCTATCATCAAAGTGAGCTGTTGTTTTGGAGGAAGGGAAGCCTCTGTGTGTGTGTGTGTGTGTGTGTGTGTGTGTGTGTGTGTGGAGGAAAGTGGATATGAATGGCGTGGACGAGTTCAGGGAGTTCATGTGTGAGTGAGGGGCTCGGTCATTGAGACTGTCAGTGTGGGGTTCAAGGTCAGAACGGCTAGCAGAGGAGTGAGGATGACAAACGGCGGCTGTTCACACAAGTGGGTGAATGGAGGGAAAAGGGAAAGGTTTAATTTTACACACTAAAATGTAAAGTTATTTGGTGAAAGTTAAAAAAAAACTTAAAGGGACCTGCACTTTTTTTTGTATTTCCTTCTGCTTTACATCAGAAACTGGTGACACATGTGACTTGTCTAGAAAGAATCCCAGCAAACATGACAAACCGTAAAAGTTTTATTCCTGTTTATCCACAACAGTTATTCTTAGACATTCATACCAAAACAGTAGTTTCCATTTGCCCGACTGGTTCGTGTCAAAAAATAATGATGTGAATTTAAAAATAAACTATTTTTCAGGATAATGAACATAGAACTTACAATACCACATACTGAACTCATTAAAAGTACACTTGTAATTGTGCTGTTGCTCAACAGGGGCAAGATATTCTGGCACTATTTACATCCCTGTTGGAGTAAATAAGAAGCAGTAAAATTCTGTGTATTGGAGAGAACAGACGCACAGATGGATGTATGCGCTTACTTCACGTGAGAGAACTTACTTTTACAGGTCCTCTTAACAGACCACACACACACACTCGCACATACACACACCCTAACACACACCAGACAATCAGTCAAGCATTCCCTGTGGTTGGAATGTGTTTTTGAAGGAGGGTGTGAAAGAGGAAGTTATGGTGGGAGGCTGGAGGGAAATAGTGAAAAAAAAAAGTTGTTAGCCTGTTTGGACAAAGATGAATCCAGCTTGTAATTTAATGAGTGAATGTGAATGCATATGTATATGTTTATAAATTCCATTATGATCTCCATATATACTCGGCAGTGCTTGTTATTTATTTACCATGCTTTTAGCAAAGTAGGCACACTTGTATAGGCAGCACGAGTCCCATTTCTTTCATCTCCTTTTCATTGAGGCTCCACAGAAATGAAGCAAAAGCAGTTTGGATTAAATGCAGGACCCCCTGCCCAAAAGCCTCACCACTCTTCATTTCATTCTTATGCTGGTTTCATATTAAGGCTAAACCTACAGAGCCCATCTTTAGTAGACCTGTAGTTTCGTTATGAGTTTAATGTTAATAACGACAAACACAAACACGATGAGTTAATTTTATATGAAAATTTGTCCAAAATAACCCTTGATGAAAAAAAATAAAATAAAACACACTCTAATTTCAAATGACATAAAATGATCCGTCTGTTTTCAAAGCTTTCTGTGTCTGTTTAAAGTTTGTCGTACTAAATAATATAAAAGAGATATGTAACGCTGTATAATGATGTAAGCGAACTGGTTTTGCATTGCATCAAATTTTTTTCTATTTTAGTGATGGGTTTTGCTGGATATTTCAAATCTAGTGGATGGAATAATCCATTTCACTAACACTTGTGCATTTACATTTTGATCAATGAACACAACCTCTGGAGAATACATGGAATGAAATAACATTACACTTCACATTGTATGACCTCGAGGAAGCACTAACCCTACCATATGACACTGAAGCTTTTCATTTCTGTTTCTTTTGTGAAATCATTGGTAAAGTCAAACAGTCACTGCTTAGATGTTAAAACACATAAAAACTCATGATAAATACATGAACTCTAGACTTTTATAGGATCTATATGTAATAATTCCAGTAGAATTCTCTCTTAAGACAAATTAAAATCTCTGGAGAGTCTCACTTGTGGTTCCTCTAATTAACTTTTGCTTAATTGTTCTGATTAGTTAAAGTATCATGTCATAACATGTCAAACCTAACCGGCGAATTGTATAACTAAGAAGTTGCCACACAAAAGCTGTGTGTTTGTAAATCGAAGAATTTCTAATACTTTATAAATGAGTAATAATTTGTCAATAAAAAGTTCTGGCCCTTTTCTGGCTCGGCATCGCAACTATTCCCTTTAAGTTCTGCAAAGCCTGATAAGGGAAAATAATTCAGTTTTTTAAATGTTATGCTAGTCTTTCCTTTTAGAATTTTATTTTCAAGAATTTCTTGAGTGGGCTATTTACCACCAGCTGGAAGTAATCTGAGCAACAGATTTGAGTGTAAAGAGGCAGAAAGAAAGCCTGGAGATGGAGTGGGAGAGAAGGAAAGAAGGGGACGAGAGCAGGGGGAAGGGGAGAGAGAGCGCAGCGGATGGGGGAAGGGCTGTTTGTACATGCCTCAAATTCCTTAGGTGTTATCAGCATTGCCCGCTCCATAATTGTTCCTTTCGAAGAGGAAAAAAAAAATACAGAGACTGTACAACATTGTAAAGCCTCCTCTCTGTCAGGAGATCTAAAGGGGAGCGGTCAAGATCTTTGAACTCTGATTCTGCCATTTCTGACTTTGCTTTTCTTGCACTGATGAAGATTAAAATCAAAGAATATGTCGGGCTTTCTTTTTTTTCCCCTCATGATTAATGATGCACTGTTTAAAAAAAAAACAAATGTTCTAGATTTCAATCATATCACGACTATTTTTTCAAGAGTAGGTCAAGGCTGATTTTGTTTTAATAACAAAGCTCATATCGTTCCTCTGTTTAAAAGTCTCTAAAACGAAAACATTCATTTCCTTTCTTTCTCTGTTAACTTTTGTTGCTGGACACAGACCTGTATCAACTTAATTAAATCATTTATCTTTCGAAAATTATGTGTATTTGCAAATGAAAAGCCCTCATCTTGCTCTGCCTTATTATGTTAGTCTAGTTTGTCCTTCACAGCACCCGTGAATGGTTACTGACATCCATGATGTGTTAAGCCACCCAGGACCCCCCGGACATTTTTATAATTATCTCATACAGCGTTAAAGAGGCTTTCGTGCATGGGCAAAATTATCTGTTTCCTGTGTGGCTCCTTCAGAACGAGCGGATGAATATGATAAAGTGATTACTTACCATTTTTTATGTTACAAAATGGCTGCAGTGAGTGCCTCATACTGTTTTCCTACTGAACGGAGACACTGCATTGGTGGGACACACACACACACAGGATGTAATTCTGGGAACTTTGATTGATGAGGTAATCCATCTGGCTCTGAAGCGAGGGAGGGGAGGAAGAGAGCACCGGCAAAGGGAGGGAGACAGGGAGTGTTGAAGATGAGTGATGGTGTAGGTCCAAATCATGATGCATTTTAGAGATTTATGGATGTGTGTGAAGGTGAGTTTCGTCCATGGATGGCTGAAAATACCAGATACTGATATCAGTTCTTTAAACCGTCTATACTTGATTGCTTAGATAATTAGAAGCGTTGTGTTTCTTCTCAGTAACGTAGTGAGAGAACCAGCTCTGACCTGTTATTCCTCTCTAGAGTTCAACCTGACTTCCATCACAGCTGCAGCCGACTGGGCGGAGGTGCATTGTGGGCCTTAGCTGTGGATGAAAGAATGACGCATGAAATACTTGCTCCAGTTATGACACAAACCAGATGAATGGTGTTTTCACTTACTCCGACAATAAAATCTCTCCCTGGAAAGAAACTCACCAGAGGAGCAGGAGAGGTCTTTCAGCAGGAGACAAATAACCGACACTTGTCTGATATTTAAGACTGAAGGGTTTCCATCCTGTGACGTGAAAAAAAATTATCTCACAAGGAGAGGAATA
Organism: Acanthurus tennentii; assembly: GCA_029783805.1. Lineage (NCBI taxonomy): Eukaryota > Metazoa > Chordata > Actinopteri > Acanthuriformes > Acanthuridae > Acanthurus > Acanthurus tennentii. The sequence goes on along the minus strand of JAPZDZ010000012.1, from coordinate 15,665,882 downwards.
ACTCAGTCAGTTTCAAACCCTTAACAGAGATTTATAAGGAGGAGGTGAGAGATGTTTTCTTGCAGCAGTACGTTGACAGATATCTTATTTTAATACTTGGTGTGGTATTTTTGCTGGACGAAGAAGAACACTGTTCCACTTAGCAACTATTCTGCTGACTACATCTCACAGTTATTATTAAGGTTTTACTTGAAATTACAAATGTTAACATTTTGATCATTCAGCTTTCACACTGTGGCTGTGCAGTTCTGTGTTTTCATTTGCCGTAATAATATCATTTAAAGGCTCTCTGATAAGATAAAAACTTTAAAAACAAAGCAGGGCTATGGAGCTGAGTGACTTATCTGGCGATCGAGACGATAATCCTGAGAGAGGGAATTAATTTTGTCCCTCCAAACTACAGTGTAACACATGAGTCACTTTACAGATACAGTATGATGTTACAACATGAAGCTGCAGAGGCCCAGATCAATAAACAAGAGCTGCAGATGGATAAGAAAATTGCACAGAAATGGATCCAGTGACGCATTAATGCTGCACAAATGTCAGAATAATGAAAGATGTGTATATACAGTATTAGTGAGTCACTTTCTAATGACTGCGGGTCAAACATCAGCATAAGCCATTAGCGCGCATCTCTCTTAATATGTCTCTACTACACACACATACACACACACGCACAAACACATGCACACACCAGGCACGCACACACAAACACACGCATGATTTATTAGTAAAAGTGAGGATGAAAAAGAGTAGGTAGAAAAGAGTAATCCTGACTTGGGGAGGTGGAATTAACTGTGGTGTGTGGCAGGGTTACTAATACCAGATTACATGGAATCGGGATTTTGTGTAAAATTGCTAATAATAAGTAACTATCAAAGGTCCAGATTACATTTGAACAAAATGTAATTAGATATAAGTTATATTGGTAATGATAACTTGATTTGTATTTTAAACAACATATGATAACAATGTAGTTTCATGATTTTTGAACTTTTTTCTGAAAACCAAGATGAAGAGCACAAGCAGCAGCAAACCCTTCAAAAAGTCTTTGTTTTGTAATGATACTGCCAACTTTGCAAAGTAATTAATATGTAGCACAAGAACATCAATGTCGAGCACAATTTGTGTAAGCTACAATAAAGATTTTGCTATCCACCAAGACTTTATCTTTGTATCTGAAGAATATCCATCCTTCTCAGTTTGCTAAACAAAGTCAACCAGCTAATTTTAGCTAGCTAGTGTTACAGAAAAGTTTGCACTGTCACTACGCAGCTCATCAGCCCATGTGTTTTTGCCACTGCTGTATGAAGGTTGCAATATTTTCAGGGTTTGATTTCAAGTAAAACAAAAGTAGTTTTAATGTGTTTTGATTAGACTTTTTTGTAATACAATGAATTATGTTAATTATGGGAAAAACTGTGTTGCAAACTGGTAATTAGTTATTTGACCCAACCCTGGGTGTGTAGCACATAAGCTATAGCCACAAATGATGGGCGTCAACAGTCTTGATGTCGTCAGTTTTCATTATAAAGAGGCTGACAGACTTGCACCTGATAAAGGAAACTAAATGTATGGAAATGTTGTCAGTGATTAGAATTATTACATGCAAAGAGATAAATTCCTCCTTTGCTTTACTCTTTACTTTTACACATTTTTTTGGAAGCGAAGAGATTCGGTATCTTTAAAGAATGATTAAAATAATGCAGTAATATACAGTTTTGAATTTGCATAAGAGTGATTTGAAAAAGAATTAAAAATTAAAGTCATGTTTAATAAAATCAAGCCTGCTCTCTGTCAGACTGTCTCTCATCTGTGTTATGCTTCCATCTGCTGGTGGATTGTGGTAAACACTACTTCATGCCTGACTGACACAGAACAATATTTTCCTTTAGATGAGCCAAGGAGTGTTTGGAAAAGAAGCAGTGTTACTAAATGGTCTTGTCCTCTGTATTGGTTCAAAATGTGTTCTATGACTTTAAATAATCAAGAAATGCTTGAAGTCATTGGTTCCTTTTTTTTTTGCACCGCTTTTTTTTTTTTTTTTTGCTTATGACTCCTTAACATTACAGTAAATCTTGTGTTTCGCAACTCTTCAGCACAGGTTGTGTGTCCAGGTGTTGTGTCCTTTCATAAAAGAGTAATCTCTTCTCAGATTTGTTCCACTTGATTTGTGTTTGGATGTGTTAAAATTAAAAAAAAAGGTTTTGTAAAGATGACAAAAAAGTATAATTTGTGAATGTCGTGGCAGAGTTTTGTCTCTTTTTTTATTTTGTGGTTCATTAGTCATCTTGTTAACCCTTGGATTAATCTGGCATTCCCTTGTGGGAGTTCTGGACTCCCATGTCTGAATGCACAGCCTCACATAGTAAACATTTATGCAAGATAAAGGACAAATTATACAGCGCACATAACATAAACACACTTAACATAAACACACTCAACATAAACATAGTTATGGACCATTACAGCGATAAAACAAGTACTGCAGACACTGTGGTTAAAAATGGGAAAAGTGAAAGACTTTTATCCCAGTATGAAACATGAGACAAACTAATGTTAAACTGACAAGGAAATTTAATTTCTTTCAAACTCATTTGGTTTGATTTCAGTTGCATCTGATCCCTCTTTTTCACTGTCTGTGATGTCTCCCTCCTCTTTCTTTTGGAATAACTTCCTTGATATATTCACCAAACAGAAAAAAGTGTTTGTAGCCTGGCTGACTATAAAATAAATGTGATGAAAATCAAATACTAACCGCATCATAAAAGTGGCTCAATTAAATTTCGCACTGACTGGTGGAGCTGTTCTGAAAACAGAGATAAAAAGAAACAAAATGGTAAAGCTTTTACTATTTTCTGCTGCAATAATATTCCGTTGAAATCAGGAAAACAGGGCCAACTTGCTGCAAACCGGCCACAGAATGATGTTAAACACCTCTGTGTGCGTCACACTTGTGTGCATGCCTGTGGGCAGAGTATTTGTGTGTGTGTGTGTGTGTAGGTGGGGTGGATTTGCAATTTACGGGACAAGAACCAGACCCAAGATTAGTTGACTGTCTAACAGCTGGTGCAACTGGGAACCACATCCATGTATTCAATTGG
>JAPZDZ010000012.1:15625268-15638460 GCA_029783805.1 Acanthurus tennentii | reverse complement strand
AGGAAAAAACACCTTTTGTGAACAAGAGGAGTGATCACAAACATTTAAGATTAAAATTTAAATGCCATTTTATGTTCAAACTGAAGGTACACGGCTGGTATACTGAGTGCCATTTGTAGTTGTATTGTTGTGATAAATGTGCTCTTTGTGAAGGTGCTTTTGCAGATGCTTCTGGTTGAAAGATGCATGAGAGAGGTTTATTTATTCACTCATGTGGACGCGGCTTCACAGTGGCCTTTGTTAGTGTGTTGGCTATTGCCGGGGAAGTCAGCCACTGTCCAGTGCAGCTGCTTTGCCCTGCTGTGTAACCCCCACAATGCTGTTCTTTGTAGCTCGGGGTGCTGGGTCAGACTGGCATAGAGGGATACTGAAAGGGTAAAACAAAAACAAAGTGGCTGTCTGGGCATATGACCTTTTTATGGAACTTTGATCTGCATTCCTAATCAATGAACAATTGAAAGCCATGCAGTGATAATAAATGTGAATGTTATTTGCCTGGTTCGTAGCCTTCAGGTAGGGCGTAGACTGCCGCAGAGCCACCTTCTCCTCAGGCTGTAGACTTTATTGGGGTCCTGATATATTCCCACGTGCAGTGAGTGTGTCCTGGAAACACAGGAAGTGTGTAACACTGAAATGACGTCCTCTGCCCGTGGCCTGTAATCAGGGCAGTTTTACAGACAGTTCCCACCTAAGCTGCAATTAGCTTTTTAGGAGATGAAGTACTTTGGTAACAGCCACTTTCAGAGGGGGTGGAAAACATCATCTAACATGATGTAATGTGCATCTCACTGACTCCTATCAAAAGAAATGAAAGGCTGCCTTGACAAGAAATTAAATCTGATGAGTTCTTATCTTTAATCAAGATGCCAGATCCGCTGTCTGTTGTACTACAACGAAAGGGGTTTTATTGTTTGGTGTGTATGTGATCAAAACAAGTGTCTATAATGTTCAGACATACAGGAGGAAGTGATGCAGCTACTGTCTCCCAAAGGCAGACACCACCCAGTCCAGATAGCCAACAATATATCGAGAAAAAACATCTTTGCTCATCATGAAGGACACCGTTGCCTTGCAGAACCTTCATCCTACAGAAACCTGCTGCAGGTGTTGGTGCATGTGCACCCAGTCTGCCTTGTGTCTGACTTTTTTTTTTACACTTGGGGGCAACACAAAAGCTGTAATACAATATTGACGTATTATATTAATGATCATATGGCTATCTTCTTGCGAAACAGTTGCCTGTTTACAAATGCAGCAGATAAGGAGCTGCATTACATGTTCCTGACCCACGACGACGTGACACTCATTATTACTCTTTTGCTGGCTCTTTGTAGCTCTCCATCATCCATCTTTAGCTGCTAAATGCTCAGTTATGAGCCTTGTTAGCTATGTTGGCTAGCAAAGTTTGCAAGGTGAAAAGTTGTTGCAGGGTTTCTCTATGAAAACAGCTTCCTCCTGCAGCTGGGAACAGAGTTCTCTACAGTTCTCCAAAACCCAGACGATGACCTGAAAGATGCTAAAATGTTCCATCGCCATTTTTAAGCCTCTGTGCTGTCAACAGCTTTGGCAGGAGGGTGTTTTTTATTTTAAATTTTCCATCTACTTGTCCCTCTATCCCCTTCTCGTGAACATGATATCATAGGAAAGTCCGAAGGAATTTCTTCAAATTTGGCACAAATGTCCTTTGGGTTCATTGGTTATACCGATATTGAGCTTCAGGTTCCTGTTGTACCATGTGACAGAGCTCTTTATTATTCCTCTGTACTCCTATGTAGGTTCTGAGAGAAGACAGCAACCTCCTTACTGGAAATTATTCCCTTGAATTATATGACTCAATATGGTGACTATAGTAACTTCCATTTTCACCTCTAAATAATACACTTAGGCCTTACAATTAATTCCTTATAAGTCTTTAGTATTTGAACCTACACAGTTGTGAACTGCAACTTCATTGGTTCAAAGAGGCGAATAACTGCAAGGCTGTTATTATAAGTCCAGTTATATTAGTAAATTTTATTGTTGATGTTGTATAATAGGAGACTGATATGGATCATTCATGTACTCTTGTATTAAAAAATGAGCTACCCTTCGAAAAACCAAAGCAACCCTTGATTTCAGATATTTTTTAAATCCATTGTCACCTTCTCCTCCATTCTTTGACTTAATCCAACAAGAACAGGAATAAATTACAATAAAATGATCTTTTGTTAAAGCTCATATTATAAGCAGTGCCAAACTAATGCCTGTTAAGGATTCACAGTGGTTTTAAAAGTAGTTATTAAATACAGAACTCATGCAGCAGTAACAGTGAAGATTTATAGGACAAAGCATAAATCAAAGAATAATACATATGAATTGCCCTTTATGGGATCAATAAAGCTGTCTGAATTTGAATATACATATATACGATCTATTTTCGAAGGGTGTGGTGAGCCGGATGTGATTCACAAGCCACCAGCTGGCCATTTTTAGATGAGGAGCTGAGGTTGGGGCAGACGAGAGGGCAAAGCTGGCCCCTTGAAGCAGGACAAGAGAGCCCAGCCTGTGTTCAGCCTCGAAAAGCGTGTCAGGGATTTAAATTTTAAAAAGACCATTATGTAATCTCAGCAAGGCTCTCTGCAGAAGGGGGTGAGGCAGGCCAGAGGCACCCTTAGGGGGGGGACTGGGAGCAATCCTCAGACAAGAAGGGAGTGGGGTTGGTGATTTGGGAGAATAAGAGAGACCAACAATAAAAATATGATGATTTGGGTGATGTAAATCCCCAACCTGAATCTTGAAGGTATGGACAGATGCTGAACACCTGGCAATGCCTTGTGGCTGCTCTTTCTCTCTGTACAGCAAACTGGCGTGTGTCTGATTAGTCTCTGTAATAAATGACTACATCCTTTATGTAAGAGTACATTATTGAACACACAGCTTGTCTTCCGCAGTGGTTGTTTAACTTTGCTCTCATCTGGCTTCTCAGCTCCTATGATCACTTCCATCTCCTCTCCGATCCCCCTGGGCTTTTAGCTGTTTTTCAGTGTGATAATAAGAGCATAAAAAACTAATCCAAAGGACAGATCACTATGCAACAAATGAAAATGACTGCCTGGAGAGGAGTTTGGTGCTTAATTATGATGATTTAAGATAGTCTCTAGCTTTCTGGGTAGGAAATCAAACCTAAAACAGATAAAATGCCTCTCAGATACATGTATTTAGTCATTCTGATGGAGCACCATGGCCCCCTTACAAGAAAAACTTGCACAATTGTAATAGTTTTAAGCTAATCCTCAGTGCATTGTGAGGAAATAAGAGGCGAATGAATCAAATAATGAGTCTGTTCAATCTCAGAAATAGAGTCGCAATGTAAGAACCTCTCTCAGTAGGCAATAGGTCTACTTTTCTTTTCTTGTCTGTATGTGTGTGAGAGAGAGAAAAAACTGGAAAAAGACTGAAAAAGTGTGTGTAAATCCACCTGCATGATGACAAATGAGAAAGGCGTGTGTTATAACTTTTATTATCCGTTCTTTTATGCTTCAGCTTAAGGAAATAGGTGAATGGCATAACTTCCACATGGTTTTCACCATTGATTTCCTTTGTGTGCATTCATTTACTTCTCCTCTTTCATAACCAATACTGATACAGGCACAATTTATTTATTTGGTTGGGGTATCTGGTGGTGTTGTTCTGTCTGAATCTTGGAATTTACTCTGCTGATAGAACTATTTGCTCAGTGGTTTCTCTGCCCCGAGGAGCAGTGGTGCTGCTGTGTTTGGAGAACGCTCAGTTTGTTGTGCTTTCGAGAGCTGGATTTAGCCTTCCTGCTTTGCTTGTCGCCCTGCCAGCCACCCCAGAAGCCCCCCAGGAAGGAATGAAAATGTGGTGTTGATATCTTGGAAGAAGAAGGGTGAGCATGGAGCCAGATGTCCGAGATCCAACCATCAAGTGCAGAGTGCAGAGTGCAGGCAGGGCAAACAGTCTGCAAGAGTTAAAGCCAAAGATAATTGTAATAAACTGCATTTAATGCTAAATTATGTACAAAAACACAATTTAATTTGGTTAAATCTTAACAAAGGACAATTGGGTAGCTGTAAATAAACACACTACTATTTGTTAGGCATTTGTTAGGTGTGTTTGAAGTGGCAGGTTAATGTGTTGTGTTTCACCTGCAGGGTAAAGTGTTTTATAAGCTGTTAGAAATAAACAGCAGGTATTGTCCTCATAGCTGTTGCAATGCCTTTTCTTCTGCTGCCCTCGATCCTTTCAACAACGCAGTGGTAAGTTGCAACATCTATATACAAGCTCCCATGTTGGCCACCCGGTCCTCTCTCAGGCCTTAATCGAGCTCTGGTGTTGTTGCATCTTGTTTTTTCGGTGCCATGTCCTAGTTTCATTTGGAGTTTTATTTCTTTGGCAGGGCAGTGGATGGTGGTGGTGGTGGGGGAGGGGAGGGTGATGGGGTGCTGAGGGGTCAAAGGGGGCCTCGAGGCCTGCTTGGTCAGGATTCGGATGCTCCGTCCAAGAATGTGTCATGCGGGCCAGGAGCATGACGGAGAGGGCCAGCTGGTCCATGGGGACGTGGTCATCAGTGGTCAGAGGAAGCCAGTATCAGTGTGTCATTAAGGGCTGCTGGCATTAAAGTGTTGCAGCACTATTTATTCATGAGGTATATTTGTGGATAAACATGTTAAATTATTCATCTATATCCGGATGGTTGATGTCTGTGTAAAAAGTAGCAGGAGTTTTGATTATCTTACGCTTGTTAGTTGAATGTGCTCTAATAGTTTTGATCTGTATTTCTAACATTGTCTCGTACGCCAAAGCTTCTGTAGGATTCGTAACAACGTTGAGGCAGTGGGTAGCTCCGCAGTTGGCCTCATTTGGCCCAAAAGAAGTCCCTTTTATGTTTCCCACTGGCACAGGCAGCAACTAGTTATTTGTTTGTGTGTTTGTTATTGGTTGAATAAGCTTTGTGTTGACCAGCATAAGGGGGAGGAAGCATGAACTAGTGAATGGAAAATCCCCAAAGCCTAACAAGCTTTGGGCTCAGGGACAACCTGATCCAGACCCAGATCTTGACTCCTTCTCAGTCAGCTGGGCCTCTCTGAAATACTGGAGAGGAAACACAGATCAGAGAGACAGTTTCCGAGATGAATCATTCTGCAAAAGCGTTACGTGTGAAAGGAAAAAAAAAAAAACCCCTCAAGAGTTCTGAAAGTATGAAAGGCCCTAACTGAGGAGTATGCATCTTAAAATATTTATTCCAAAACAGCACATAATTGGAAAGCCCCAAGCCGCTCTTTCATCACTGCGCCCCCCGTGGCCCTCGCCATTTCCCCGTGCTCTGCCTCCAGGTGGCTGTGCCGCAGTTCAGATCAGGCTCGGCACGTGACGCAGCTTACGACATGGCAGCTCAGCCTGCTTTGTGCGGGACCACAGCCGATTTGTGTGATCCAAACAATGGCCTCAGTTCTCCTGTCACCCAGTCACCCAGCCCCCCCGCCCGCCCGCCCCACCTCCCCACCCTATTGCCACCCCTCTGCCCTCACATCGTCGTGCTGTAAAAGTACATGTGATCTGCTCCTATGTGTGGCGGCTTAAAGACTCCAACTGGTGCAAGGTGTCTGAAATCCAGCATGCGGCTTTCTTGTTTTGATAGATGCTTAGAGAAGAAAGGCTTTGTGGAAAGGCTCCAGAGGTGACTTGGTCGCTTGCAGGAAAGTAGCCATCAGACGCTAATATTTCTTCTACCCCACGACCTCATACATGTGCCATCATTTTGTTGAAGGTTGAGGCTGTTTGTCCTTTTCCATACATCCTCAGACACATTTGTTAACTTGCACAGACATATTAAAAAAGTAAAATGTTCTGATGTAGTTGATGGAGACACCAGGAGAATATTTTTCCTTTTCCTTGGTTGCCCTTATTCAGCTGCAGAAGAGAATAGTCGAATTTGACCGAGCCAACATGTTTGGATCTCAACTATTTTACAAGCAATGGAGAGAAATAGAGCGAGCAGAAACTTCCTGAAGGGAGAAAGTTAAAAAAAAAAAAAGGTTTGGGCCCGTTAACCAAGTTCACTCACAGTAGAGGAACCTTGAATAAAAGACCCTGTTTAATTCAAATTAGCAATGCCTTTTCCACCGCGGCCCCGCTGACCGCTGCCAGCTCGCACAAGAATGAAGCCTTGTGGGGCTCCGTCCACTTCCTGTGGATGAGGTGATCCACTTGGTCATCTCTGTCTGCTTCTTGCTTCTCCAGCTTTCTTTTTCTGTTTCTCACTGTGTTTGATTTCAATTTCCATTAATACAATTACTGTAAATGGGTCAATAGATGTTGGAGGCAGAATGATGGGAGGAGAAGAAAAATGGAGGAAAAGCGAAGGGGGAGGAGGGATGGAGATGAGCCCTGCAGAGGAGTGATCAGTTTCAAATGAGGTTCATTAATCAGAAAACGAGAAAGAAGGGAAAGGAGGGAAGAGGTTTATGCATCATGACATGACAGGACAAGAAGACAAACTATTTACTGTCATCGAATGTAATTCCTGAAACATTTTGTAATGTAATAGTTTTAAGATTCCAGTCCTCATTTTTAATGTTGACATTTGAATTCTAAAACAGATTGAAATGTTGGAGGACAGACAGTGGTGAACATGTGCTCAGAGACAGGGGGCTCTGCACATTCACTCCATACTTTATATGTTGTGATCCAGGAAATATACAAGATAAATAAATCACTGTTGTTGTTATCTTGGCTGCCATCTTGACTGTAAGGGAGCCAGAAGACTGAGTTCGATTCAACTCATGTTCGTTTGGGAGGGCAGAGGGAGGCAAACACTGAGATTTATTTTTTTTGCCCTGGTTTGTTCCAGAAAAACGCTGCAAAAACCAAAAAACAAAATGATCTTAATAAACAACATTTTGATTAGGAAGTTTTAGGTTTGCGCTCATGGACATTACAGTATTTCTACATTAGAAAACTGAGAATATACAATATGTAAACACTTTAATAAAAACTTTCCATACATCTACACAAGAAAACTTAAACTGTACTGCTGGTTGCATCTGCCAGATGTGGTGTCATTGCAGTAGGCCTTCAACATCTGTCACCTCATATATTTTTCACTTTCCTCTGTTTCAGCCAAACATGAAGAACTACACTTTTCTTGTTAAATACTTTTTTTTTTTTTTTGCAACTAGTGTACCAAAGTTCAGTCACTGTCTTTAAACATCACATTGTTCATTAGTCATGTTGCAGCTCGTAGACTCGGACACTGGTGACAGGAGTTTGGAGATGCAGCACAGAGTTCTGGGCAACATGTCGACTAGTTGGGCTCAAGGACAGAAGTTGTGCTGAGTCATTAGTCTTTCTGTGGCTTAAAGACTGGCCAAAGTTAGAAGGCAGGAAAACGCCATCCAAGAAGTAGAGTTCAGTAAAAAGGTCATTAAGGAGAAAAGCCCTTGCTGCTGGTCTAATGATTATAGCAGGTATATTATATATCAAGTCAAAGCTGCATGGATTTACTGTAGCTTCTTGGTGGGAGTCGTTTGGGCCGAACTCACCCTGGATGAACATGTTTTCTTTCCCAGGGATCCCGAAGTCCTCTCTTAGCACATACTACAATACCAGGCTTGCATGCCAGCAGGCTGGCGTGCTTATTGTCAGTGTTTTGCCTCTGTAGCGGATGTGTGTGTGAGCTGGAGATGGAGCGAAGGTAGTCATTTGGCCAGGCCCAGTTAGGATAATGCTGTGTTTGTCATTCCTGCTAGTTTTCTCTAGTGGCCATCTTTTGATGCCATAATGGTTCTTTGAATGTCTGCCTTGTGGTTCTGCCTGCTAAGTTGGCAAGAGGAAAAGATGGAGAGTAAATCCGTTATGGATGGGAAAGGGAAGACAGATTTATCAGACAACAAAGTAAAGGAACAAAACAGCAGGAACAAAAATGGCTGCTGTTTAAAAAAAAGTAATGATTTTAGAAATTTTTGAAACTTTGTCTGTTTCACGGAAATAAATTTTCCAGATTGACAGCACATGCAGGCAGGGTTCATGAGGACCTTTCACAATGTACAGTTTCCCAACTTGTAAGAGTGTACAAAGTTTTCTGTTTTTTCCGACATCTCACCATGCAGCTCTGATTAATTGCTGCAAAGTGCACGTACATTGAGACTGATCCCCACTCTGCTGTGAGTCAGACAGATGCTGACGCATCAGTCGAGATATGTAAACTTTGTTCCTTTTTCCTCTTTAGAGAGCCTGGAAGAAGATCTGATTTACTGTCTCAATATGAATTTAGCTAGAAAAGGGCCTCAACAATTACCTCACTTTGTAAAAATAAATATTTAACCATTATAGGGAACCACAATTCTGTATTTCTATGTGCGCTCATTTAGCACACTGAGATGGACATAAATGCCATGCTTATACAATACACACAGTTTCACAGGCTATAAAGTGCAATGGTAAAGTGTGTGGTGGTGTTTGTACCAAATGCTCTCAGACAGTATGCAATCTTAAAATGTATTTGTGTGGTTGAAAAGGAGAAACTCAGACCCTGCAGATGATAAGCAGGATTAACTCTTGAGAAGCAGCAGCTTCGGAAATCTATCATACCAGAGCTTTCAGTACAGATGGGATCAGCGTGTCTCTGCTGCCCTTTGCCTGTCCGTTGTAATGTGGCGTCATCTGGCAGATAGTGACTACACACCTTAGCTTGTCCTTAAACAGGAGAGAGAGAGAGAGATTGTGGCAGTTTGTTCATCTCTTCATCGGGAATGACTTTCAGACCTGAAGCATCGTTGATCTGCCATTGATTCTCGATGAGAATTCCCCAGAGGGATCATCGATTTCAGTCCTGATCATCCCTGTATTTAATGTATTCATAGCTCAGTCGCTTGCTGCACACCCTCTGCAGGTTACTTCTGTCTTGTATCTGTGCGTGTAATCGTGTGTGATGAGATTCGCCGCTGTGGTGCCATCCACAGATATGAAGGAGCAGACAGCTTGATATGAGCTCCCCGTGGAAGACGGTACAGAAACATTTCTGCGTCCCTTCAGTCTGACAAATATGATGTCAGCCACACACAGTGCCCCCTGTCTGTTAGGAACTCTGTCATCCACAGGCAGAATGAAAGGGCGGCTTTCTATAAAGATTGATTTCAAAAGCATCTCTGCTTCTCCTGAACCGTTTATAGTCGAGACAAAATGGATGAAAGAGAGAAAGAAGGGAGGCACATGACAAAGATCTCAGGGTAAGATCAATCTTAGGAAATCACATCTACACAGTGCTGTACCGTATGTGCCTTCATGGCTCCAAACAAACAAACCCTGTTGCAGGCAGTGTTTGTAAAGAGACGCAGCTGGAGCTGCATTTACATATAAGTCAGCACACTACAATTTTGGTATTCATTTTGGCTGGCATTGTACTTGCATTTCTGCCTGCTGAGAATGCATCTTTCTGCAAACCCAAGCCGACGGAGCTGTTTCAGTCCTCTCCAAAAATCCAACCAGAGTATTTTGAGTTTTGCATCTTTTACTTTGACATACAACTTTAATCTGGAACACATTCAATATTCATCACATGGCAGTTGATAATGGGGCTAAGAAGGACTTTATGTGAGTTAAATTAGGGGTTTAAATTTGAACCGCACTGTCATATTCAACAATATATGACGTCTAATGTGTTTCAGTTTAATTAGGTTAATATATGTTGCCATTTTGCAGGAATGATATGTTGGATTACTTGTAGGTCAAACAGCGTGTGGAAATTAATAAATGATTAAATGCTCAGTTAATGGGAGAGTTCCTGAGAGCATCATGAACTGAGCACAGGCTGAGGTTCAAAAGATTATCCCTGGAAACAGGATAAAGTTTTTTTTGTCCTGACCCTTTTTTAGTTGACCGTCTGCGTTTGTCCTCCTCAGGTCCTCACAGCACCATATCACGATGCCCTCCCAACGAGTACCAGTGTGGAGGAACAGAACTCTGCATCCACATGAGCAAGCTGTGCAACGGGGCTTCAGACTGCACCGACGGCTGGGACGAGGGCCCACACTGCAGAGGTATCACTGTCTCACACACACACACACACACACACACACACACACCGTTATCCAATGAGGACATGTGCATATTTTGGATATGCACTGTGACTTTGTGCAGGTTGATAATACAGTTGATTTCTGTCGTTCTGTTCGTCCCTTTCTTATCGTTCGGTTCTCACCATTGAAATGTCCACACTGCAAAGCGTTGGTGAAGTCACGGTGCCTGCTTGATCCACGACAGTGTGAAAATATTAGATTCTTCCGTGTTAAAACTTGAGGTTTGCATCGTTCTTTTTCATCAAGCCACAGTTCCGCAAAGCAATATGGAGACACAAGCAACCGTACATTAGACCTACTGTATGTACTCATGTACATGTGGAGCGAGACAGTTATTCATTATTTTCTGGCATTAAATTAGAGAAGTTGTCATTATGAAACCAGAAACTAGGAAGCAATTTATGATGAGGCTGAAGATTGAAATGCCTTTTAAAAGAAAGTGCTGATCAAGTAAACCACACTGAGAGCAAGACGGAACTTTATTGTGCAAAACAAAATATTTTCACCAGAGAAACAAAATATTACATAAGGGTGAACTTAAACATAGTTGAGAGCTTCCTCCATTGAGAATTTCTCAGAAGGTTGACGACAGCTGATGATAGACAGTCCAATATTGGGTTTAAAAAACTGGCTTAATCCTACCATATGAATATGAATGCTAAACTGCCCAGCAGGCTTTGTGTCTGCTGAATAACTTAGTGTATATATACACTGAAGTGGGTATTACTCTTGACCTGTATTCATTATAGATTTTCATTTTGCTTTATACATGCCGAAGCTGCCTTTCTCACCTCCAGTCTGTACAGGATCCAACATCTAAGGCTCCGACTGAACCAAAACAAAGGTTTTAATTAGTATTCTGTCTCCAGGCTCTCAGATTTTGAGTGGTACGGCTCATGCTCCTGTCTCTTCTCATTTTTTTTTCTCCTCCTGACTACACCTCAAGTTAAAAAATGAGTAATGAAATATTTATCAAAGAAATAGTGGAGCAAGGTATGAGAAAGGACATCAAATTTTCATACACTTTTTTTAAAGGCTGGCTGGAGTTTTAGTTGAGTTCACAGGCTTTCTGGGGACAAACACGGCTCCATGACAGCTGATTTCAGGGTTTAAATGCGCGAGATGTTATTTCTGAGGCTGGAGCTTTCTTACTCAAAAACAACGGAAACAAAAGAGGTAGTTTGATGAAGTTGTGAAATGTCATGGGATTTATTTATTTCATTCTGAAAAAACAGCCACCACTGCAAATGAAAATCTATCTGACCGAATCGGGCAGAAACGTTCACAGACAAGGTCACTGTTACCCAGAATAAAATTATAGATCTCTGAACAACAATGGAGACATTTGAAACCATATGAGTGCACAAATAAACAAAATTTATAACAATAATGTAGTTGTTTTCAGACTTTTTAGAATGGAAAAACAACTTGTTGTGCGTGTGGACTTGGTTTTATGGCTTAGGTTAGAGTTGGGTTAGCTGTTTGGGTTTTAAAATGTGTGAAAGCATGTTTATGTGTCTGTAACACACATCTCTTGTTGACATCTTGTGTTTTTAAAAAGGTTAGGTGTTCCAGTCAGGGGTCATCTTACTGATACGGTCGGTTTGCATTCGGAGTCAAAACAGAGAATCTCATGTACTTTTATTTGCTCCAAAGTAAATATTGGGTGGTATGTGTCGCGGTGGGTTGTTGACATTGTTGCCCATGTTGGTTTTCTAAACACATCTCAGTTGTTCGGTGCTCGGACTTGTTTTGGAAAATTCCGGGCATGTCTGTAATCTGAACTGTGGTTGTCCCAGCAGGCCTCAGGAGTGCAGGATGAAGGTTTGTGTACTACTGTCTGTAATATTCATGCATTATATAAGGTTCTGCAGCAGGTCAGTGGCTTTGGGGAGCAACTCACATGAAGCAAATCTCTTAAAAGTCCTGAGGTGACAGCTGAAAATGCACTGACTAAAAACAGATCTGCTGGTTTTCACTGTTTAGTTTTGTGTTCTTGCTCAGCAATTACAGCCGTTCAGGTTCAAACTTAACTTCAGTTTTGATTTAGGAAAGTAATTT
This sequence comes from Acanthurus tennentii, assembly GCA_029783805.1. Taxonomy (NCBI): domain Eukaryota; kingdom Metazoa; phylum Chordata; class Actinopteri; order Acanthuriformes; family Acanthuridae; genus Acanthurus; species Acanthurus tennentii. The sequence continues at coordinate 15,626,320 of JAPZDZ010000012.1, read as the reverse complement.
GGTTCATGGTGAAGAAAGGCAATGTGCTCAGTACAGGAAAACACTAAAACTTTGGACTTCTGTTTTTCTTATATCTCAAAAATGATCTTGATCCCGTCTTCCCGGAGATGTTGTGTTAGTGTGAATTGTCTGCCAGCGTCTCTGGGCAAAGTGAATCACTTGTAGCTGATGGATCTCAGCCTGGGTTGACATGACTGTGTCTGTTTGACTATGACTCACTGTGTCTTGATTTAAATCTCACAGGATATGCGGCGCGCTTTCGAAAACTCTGCTGAGATTCCATTATGTGTCGGCCAGCTGACTGGAAGGTGTGATTGCAGTGTGTTGTGTTTGCGCCCCTCTGTATTCGATGTGTGTGTGTGCAGCCTCAGAGATGGATGAGGTTAGCAGGAAGGTATTGATCATGAATGCAGGGCACAAGTATTTTTTGACTGTGTCTCCGGTCTTCCATTTACAGACTTTTTATCTAATATTCTTTTTACCTGAAGGAATAATCCAATTGAAATCATCTCAAAACTTATGAGGACGTCATGTTTTACTGATTTTCAAATGTAACAGTGAGAGTCATGTTGCACAGTTGTTGCTCACTCATGATCCACTTGTTGGTTTGAATGACTTTTGCAATTTGCAACTCTTCACATTCATCAGTGATGCATTCTGGCTGAAAGGATGTTTTTTTTTGTTTTTCAGGGACAGATCTAGGCTTTTAATGTAAGAGCCTGTCATTTTCTTACTGCTGACACTTATTGGTCCCTTTTTATTTCAGTCCTAATGCTGATGATGAGCTGATGGGTACCTGAGTTGAGCACATACCATTTATATGTGCCCTACGGTCGGGGAGGAGGCTGTCGAGAGTATAGTTCATTAATTTAGCCAGACGTATTAAATATTTATGCACTTCAGTATCAAGCTTTAGCAGCACCTGCTTCTGTTTCCTGCAGGCATACGTCTGTCAGTGTCTTCATCCAGCAGGATGAATGAAATGAGTGATCACAGTATAATCTGTGTTACATTCAATGGATTGTTACATAATTATGCCCAAATCTAGCTGC
>JAPZDZ010000012.1:15607896-15625168 GCA_029783805.1 Acanthurus tennentii | reverse complement strand
AGAAACTTTTAATTGCATTGGTTAAAGGCGCTTGTAAATCTCAGGGACATAAAGGTTATTTTGCGCAACAAGCCACCCTTAAAGATCATGTTGCCTGAAAAATGTTTTTTTTCCCCCCAAGTTCATGTCCCCTAAATGTCAGACCTTTACCATACAGACTTCAATTAGTCTTAAAGTTTGTCAACAAAGATTAAGAGGTGTTTTCATGTTTTCATTTTCATTCCTCCACTGAAGGGGAAAATATCTGTGCACAGAGCAAGCGAGATTTTTAGTATGCGAGAAATTTAAGAGTAATTCAGTGACAAAGAAACTAGAAACTTTCAGTGCGGAGCAGGAAGTGAGAGTTTGAATAACACAGTGTCAGCCCTGCCAGCTACTAGCTAACTTACACCATAAACTAAAAATTTTATGCTAACTACACCTACTTTTCTGATATGTCTGCTAGTCTCTGATTTTGTTGCACAAACAGACTCCTGATCTGAGTCTGAATCTGACTGAGGCTCAAACATGTACAACTAGATCTCTTTAGGTTTCCTCTTATGCTAACATTAGCCTTCTTGATGGAGACCGCTTTTTCAACAGTGACGTACAAGAAGCGGTGGTTTGTGGTTCACAAAGTCTGCCATTGACAGATGCAAAATACCTCAGTGAGGAAGAAAAAAGAGGATATACTTTCAGTCTCTTCAGGATTTTTTTTTATGGGAAAACTTTATTAACAAAATATTAATCATAACAGAAAAAGGAAAAGAATATCTTGTGTCACTGACTCAGTCTGAGCAGGAGACAGTATGATTGCTGAGTAAAGCAAATAGAATCTGACATTTTATTATTTTATTTGCTTTACTGTGTTCATAACAAATTTTAAAGTGGAATTTGTTGTTTGCTTTACCTGAGCATGAAGCCGTCTGTTCTCTCTGTGGTTCAGATTTTGATGAGTGCACTGTGTATGGGACCTGCAGTCAGTCCTGTACTAACACTGAAGGCTCCTACGCCTGCTCCTGTGTGGAGGGTTACCTGTCCCAGCCAGACAATCGCTCGTGCAAGGCCAAGAATGGTAAGCACCAGCACACGGCGGTGAGACTATACAAACACCAGTCTGACTGATACTGTATGAATGTTCTGTTCCTGCTAACTGCTAACTGCCATGTCCACGTGACCTTAAAGTGCCAGTGGACCGTCTGCCCGTCCTGCTGATCGCCAACTCTCAGAACATCCAAGCCACCTCCCTGAGTGGCACCACGGTCCACAGCCTGCTGTCCACCAGCACCAAGCAGACCACGGCCATGGACTTCCTCTACGCCGAGGAGACCGTCTGCTGGATCCACGTGGGAGACTCCCCCTCGTCCACGCACCTCAAATGTGCCAAGATCCCCAACCTGAAGAGCTTCACAGAGGAGAGAGTCATCAACATCTCCCTCAGCCTGCACCGTGAGTACACAACAGCAAAGTCATGCTGGAACATTTGTAGACTACAGTGAAATGCTTCTACCGGTGTTTAGTAAACAACACTGTGATGTGAATAGCAGTCCACAGGCCTGAACACATAAAACATAATACAACAGAAGTAAAAGTTGCCTCACTCTGCAAGAAGCTACGGTGTGTATGTTTTATGTGTATATATGTGTGTGTGTGTGTGTGTGTGAGTGTGTGTGTGTGTGTGTGTGTGAGTGTGTGTGAGTGAGTATGTGTGTTGTCATTTTTAGGATATTTCGTTTCATAGATGAACACATTAGATGTTTTTTCTGCAAAGTTTAACAGCCTCATAGTGATCTCCCGAACATCTCATGATTTTCTCATCGCATGCTGAATTTTCTAATTTGCATTTTTAGTAAGTGCACCTGTTAAAAAACACAGACCTGCTCCTTTCTGTGTTTATAATTTACTCACAAGGCATCTTCAGGTCCTAATGTGATGTGTGTTTGGATCATGTTTGAGGAGCAGTTGCACTTTTTCTCTTCCTTTTGTATACAAACGAGCGGGAAGGATGTCTGTATTTGTATAGCATTTAGTTTAGAAAAGTACAGTCTTTGCCTCCATTATTCACGTAAGTCTGACTAATATGATGCATAGTGATGAAGCATAATGTAAACAGTAAACTACAGAACAATCCAAGATGACACTACAAAGAAAAGCAGCACAGCAGACGTCACACAGCTCCTGCAGCAGGTGGACCTTAACCTTAAATACTGTTGAACGAGCAGGTTACAATTAGATTTGAACGTGTTCTTATAGCCGCACAGTAAAGCAAATTAAATTGGATGTTTTCAGGTCTGTTGTTGTTCCTGTTGCTATTTAGAAATGAATGCTACTATAATCAGATGTCTGCCTGTGTGAGTCACCAAACAGATCAGAAATCAGTCTGATTCACATGTAGTTTTTTTTTTGGCTTTCCAAGGTCTTTCCCATCAGATAGGTATAGTGAAAGTTCAGGCAACAGGCCTCAGCTGATCCTTACCTTAAAGAACTTGTTTTGTCTGGTTTGCATCTTTTGCAGATGGCAGTTTTTTCCAGACATGTTCTTGTACACATGTGGAAACGTATCAAATATGCTCTAAATGTAAACAGATGGGCAAAACATGTCCCACAAATGAAGTCAATACTAAAGTGAGCATCAGCACCTGTAGAATTAATGTAAGTGAATGAGTCAGAGACATTGTGGCAAGAGCCGCTGTTTTGTTTTTTCCATGACTTAAGTTTCATTTTGAAAAAACACTCAGGAGTCTTTTATCCTGTAGAAACGAAACCACAAAACAGCGGAGATCTAATGAGTGTGATTGAAGGCAGGCATGTGGACCTGTGTGTGTGTGTGTGTGTGTGTGTGTGCTCCTCAGTGTAGACAACCTGCGGGTCAGAAGCCATCACACCCTCATCCCGCTTCCCCTCCCTGCCTTTATCACTTCTTCCAAGTTCATGATGGTGTCGTGGCCTGGCTTTTGGGCAGCTCCTCTTTTCTGTGAATAGAAGGGAAACAACCCATTTATCCACACGAAGCTAACAGGAATGCATCAGTGTGCCATCACTTAGGAAGCTGGTTGACAGATCAGGTCTACATTATCACGCTCATCTGCAAATGTTCATTAAATCACTCTCCCTTAAATTAAAATTACACTGCATTTCTCCCTAACTTATGTATGTAATTAAATTCTTGTCCTTCCCCGGTTCTTCCTTTTATCCTTCTAATCTGTAAACAAGACTGATATACTGCAGAAATCCTGTAATTGTATGGAATCATATAGCTCAGATTTAGTGCTCTCATTTCCCCTTTTTTTTGTTTCATGCCTGCCTGCAAGAAGTGTGACTGATCACATTCACAGTCTGCTCAGTGTGCAGCAGCTTCTCTCCATTCACGTCCCTTTTCCATGTGACTAGAGAATGCATTAGCATGACAGAAATGACTTTTTCAGTGCGGACCATCAGAGACAATGAAAAGACCAACTGATGACAGTCTGGCAGTGCTTTCCTCCGCATGCACGCACAGTGTGGTATTGCTGTCATTTGGAAATATGCTCATTTCCAACCAGATGATATCAGACAAGTTCTGTATAATGAAAATTATGGATGAGGTATTTTGGTGTCCCTCACAGTTCTAAAATAATAATCACGCCTCATGCACTCCTTTCTGTCTGTTTTGGGCCTTGTTAACGCCACATCTGTTTTCTCGCACATTTTACGAGTGCAATACAACCCTGCATGAACCTGAAATCAATCAGCCTCATGCTGGAAAAAAGACATCATAACACTCTTTCAAAAATTACAGAAATAGTGCCACGTTGATAGAAAGATTCCTAGTAGAAAGACCATGTGTTTGTGTTTAATTATTATTAATCAGAGTAATTAAAAGAATAAGGATCGTTATGCAGCGTTCCCCAGAGCTTTGACTCACACTGGAGTCTTTGGACAGTCGAACAGTTTAAAGACCAGAAGAATTTGCAGGAAATTCCAGCAGCTTCAGCTGGTTTCAACCACAGCTGTCCCCCACACGAATAAGCAGACCCACACACACATACACACTGTCACAGCGCTCCTCCACACAGACATATGAGCGCACACACACACACACATGGACAAAATGGAGTACTGGTTGCACTGAGGAGTTTAGACAGGATGTGCATGACTGATGGCAAAGGATTAGAGCTGTATTGCTGAAATAAGGAAGCAATTGAAGGGCACTTCCTGTATCTAAGTGACAACATACTATTTTCATGTCACTGTGTGCAGGAGTGAGACGGAGGAAAACGGTACAATTTTGGGGTATTTTATTCATTAACGTAGCAAATCAAATCGACACAGAGAGGATGAAGTCCCTCGCTTGACTTTTTTTGTATAATAAGAACCATATTTGAGGAGTCAACAGGTGCTGGATATGTCACAGAGCAAAGGAAAAAGAATAAACCTTCATATTTACGATGACTTAGACATACGATGTCTGGAATATCAGCAGTATTCTTTGGCCACCCGAAGGACTTCAGACAGCGTAATGTCAGCGCAAAACATATACGACACAAAAGCCCAGATTCTCCTCGTCTGTTCCAGCGTATAGTCTGGCCCCACAGCAGAGTCTGTGTTTTGGACGGGCTGCTGGCGTGTGAGTTTGACAGAATAGGAGGAGCAGGTTTATGCTTACAGTCAACAAGGAGAGAGCCAGCAGCACCCGATGGCAGGGGTGAACATACAGGAAATGATGCGTGTGGTTGGGTGACTCATGACCTCAGTATGCCACAGATGAGTTGACCAGATGTGCCTCCACACCCCCTTCACACTCTCACTCTCTCTCTCTCTCTCTTATTTTTTATTACAATTCCTTTCTTTTAAAGTCCTGCTTTAAATTCCTTCATTTCAACATACACCTACTCTCATTCTATATTTAAAAGTGTGCGTGTCTTGCCTCCGGTAATTATACCAGTTGCTTTAGATTATTGTCAGACACTGAAAAGTGGTGATGTAAGTCCCATGTCACGATTAAAATTGTAACTTTTTTTCTTCTCTGCTTTTAGATTTTATTAAACTAAGTAAAAAAAAACAGTGGTCTATTATAATTAAAAACCTTTTAGAATATTACGTTAAGATCAGTGCTGACTATATAAATGCTTGCTAAAGGTGCAGGAGCTGAGATTTAATTGTTGTTCCAATAAAAACACATTTCAGAAATGCCTTAGATATTCCATAAATGGCTTAATCTGTTATTAGCTAGTGCACAAGCTGTTGCACCAAGATGGCACCATGCAATTCATTTATTAGCAACAGGACCTCACTGTTACTCAGCAGAGCCTAAACGCCTGAATACAACTTACAAGAATTTTTACTCCTCAAGTACCCAACATCCATAAGCAGCAAACAACTTCTATAACTTCAAAGTACATCCATAACATGGCATTCATACAGGGTCAGCAGCAAACAGCTTTATAAAGTTTATGTAAATGCATATATATTTTTTATGTTATCAGATCAGTAATAAGTAACACCAGAAAGTTCATGTGTTTGAATCAGTAGAGTGAAGGAAAACGTGGTATCAGAACATTTGGATTTGACTTTAGTGAGCATCTGCACACTTCAGTCAGTGCAATAATCATTTCAATACTGCAAAAAGAATAAGATGCTGCAGTCATGCTGGTAGAACTGTAAGCCTGACATGTATGCTGCTCATCATTTCCCAGGCGAAGCTTCTGAATGAGCAGTGTGTATCAAGCATCATCTATAGTAATCTCCAGTGAGAACTTCCCAGTTACTTTAATCAGCTGTTTCAAACACATGGGTGCAGGGTGCTTCCCCCGGTGGGAAAAACCTGGAATTGAGGCTGAGATTTACATTCAGTAGTAGATGCTGATGCTCCACGCTATGCACAGGAGGGCTGATCCCAGAGCTGTCACTAAGCCTCCCCTCCCTGCTTGTACTGTAAGAGCCTCAGGACCTGCTCCTCTGCACAGTGAGCCACAGTGAGCCACAGTGAGCCACACTGTGCTGCAAAGCACAGACACTGGCCTGAAATCTCCTTAAGAGGTCATGTGCTGTTAAAAGGCAAAGCTAGTCAGCACATTTTCAAATCCTTCTCTCCATTCAACACGTAATTCAGCTTTAAGTCTCTCACTCTCTCTCTCACCCTATGTCACACACACCTTTACTCATACACAGAAACCATAAACTGTGAAATTCATTTCAGTCTTAAATCAACATTTTATTCCAACAAGTCATCCGCTTCCTCTCTGAACCTTAAGAGAACCTCAATTTCAGCCAAAGGATTTTTTTCCTCTATTTTTGTGTTATTTTTGTATTTTTCTCCCCTCTGCCTGTGTGTTTCTGCTGTGACGCCTTCACCAGATGCTATAGGGAGTGTTTCGGAGGTTGGCGAGGGGAAGTGGGGGTTGGTGTCAGAGCTTCAATCACAGTTTGAAAGTGGTAGTTCAGAGGTATTGAACCCATATGAGCGCCATTTAAAGAAATGCTGCTGATATAACTACACTATTGATCCCTTGTGTTAGTGGTGTAGTCGGAGCAGTGGGTGCCCATGGAAATAAATGCCCCCTATTTGTAACCTATGTGTAGCTGTTGTAGCAAAACACAGCCTTGTAATGCTCAATATAGCGATAGATTTTAGATACATTAAGCTGACATCCATGGGCTGTTTATAGACTCACGGAAAGCAGAGGAATGATAAAGAAAAACTGTAGAAAACAAGTTGTTTAGAGAGAGCAGGACAAAAAAATGAAGAAGGCAGTCGTTTCTGTTTTTACAATTATGCTCTGTTGTTTTTTATAGCTTAGTTTGAGACAGACAGAGCTGCAGTTAATGAATCCAGACTGTTTTTCCACCTCTGGGGAACAGACAAAGGGGAGGGATAGGGGGATGATGCATGGAGGAGGAGGAGGAGGAGGAGAGAGGAAGAGAGAGAGCAGGAGAATGGGAGGAGATAGAAAAGTCTCCGGCTTTGCTGAAGCCATTTCTGTTGAGCAGAGGTGGAGTAAAATGGTGAGAAGGGGGTGGACATTTTTTTCAGGGCTTTCAGTAAACTTTTTGGACATTGCACAGTCTCCTTTTTTTTTTCTTCCTCGCCCCTTTGTTTATTCCTTGCTTAATCAGTGAATCAGAGTGTTGTGGTGCAGCTGGAAGTGTTTAAACAGAGAACTCTGTGTTAAAAAATTAAGAGCACCTTTGGGAATATGGCCCCTGATTCCCATAAACCTCAGAAATGCTGCTGCACAATGCCCAAGTTTCCTTAGTGGAAATCAGATCTCTTTTCTCCCTCTCTCTCTCTCTCTCTCTCTCTCTCTCTCTCTCTCCCTTTTTCTTCTCTGTATTTTTCTCATTTTTTCTTCTTTTGCTCTCTGCCCATCTACATTTTTCTTTTATCTGTTTTCTGCTTTTTTAGACAACCCAAAATATTTAAAAGTGCTCCCCTCCCTCGGCCCTCCTCAGAAAAGTGTGTCAGTTTTCCTAAACACAGAGGTCTCCTCTGGTGTTACAGTCAGGTTTATTGGTCCAGAGCTGGTTAGCTTTCACTATGCACACGTTTATTGGGCTCTTTTGCAGAGGAATCTGCTTGCTCATTTCCCCCTGCTTTTCTTTCCTGGTGAGAGGAATCGATCCTCTGGTCTTCCCTAAATCACCACCATGAGCCAAACACTCTGGTAAACGCACCAAAGTATTAAACCTCCACCCTGAGGACCGAACACTGCATGACAAAGGACTCCTGCAGCACGACTTCAGCCCCATATCTGAGGTGTTTGTGTGCTAGTCAGTGTGTGAGTGTGTGTGTTTGTGTGTGTGTGTGGAGAGTTCAGTGAAGAGCCAAGCTTGTGGCAGCTGTGAAAATACAGATCTTGTGGTTTGTGAAGTCCTCCTCCTCACACTCGCTCTCTCACTCTCTCTCTTTGGGTCGATCATACGAAGAAGTGAAGTTTTCGTTTCTAACATTTTTAAAGATGCTGCAGTCGGTGCTGAAAGTATTCAGGTCCTGTAATTAAGGAGACGTAGCAAAAACCACAATGCAGAAGTGCTTGGTCACAAATTAAAGACTTAAAATGTTACTCAAAGTGATATTATATAACAATGAACCGCATGAGTTCAACGTGAAAGGGGCTGTTTTGAAGTGATGAGCTAACAGGCTTATTCTCCTGATTCTCCTCGGCTGCAGAGGGTGCTTTAGCTTCTTCTAGCTCATTGTTTTGAGCTGGTTTGGTTTTGTTTTTAATTTTTTAATACTATTTTTGGCATTTAGCCTCTATTTGATATCTACAGAAGAGATAGAGAGGGAGGGAAACAGAATATTTATCCTCTGGAGTTCACTTAAACCAAATAAAATAAAGAATGTTGATGTTGCTCTGTGTCTGATGTTAACTCAGCAGCTGTTTGATAACATCAACTTAACCATCTTAAAAAATAATAATGTGTCAGTGGTGTTCTCAGCTTGTTTCTGCTGCCCCCAAGTGGCCTAAACTGAGATCCTCTGTTGCATGGTTATTGCATTTTTATCAAAAGTGCTGACTGTGCAGGCAGAATGACCTCTGGCTCTGTCATGTTATTATATATTTTTCACTGATGCACTGTGTTTGCATAATCTCAATGTTGTGGTGGTAATGGATGAGACTAGGTGTAACTGTTAAAAATACCGTTGATTATGTTTTATTATGGATGACATTTTACATGCTGGTTATAGATTTTTATCTCAGTTTTTCTAGGTAACCACTAACTGCAGCTGTAAGATAACAATAGTGTTGGAAAAGGTACAATGTTTTCCTCTAAAACAAAATGGTGTACAAGAATAGACTTGCATGAGATGAAAAAACAAATGTAACAGCAGTATGCAGCTATAGAACAGTACTTGAGTAAACTTACCTAACTACTTTCTACCACTCGCCTTAATAAGTTGGTCATTCTGGACCTTGTATATAATCACATCTCCTTCAGCTTTAACAATAGCTTTCTGTCTCTGATCCTTGGCTCAGACCGAGTGTGGCTGAGCTGGTGTTTGAGGAAAGGAAGGAAGAGGAGGGAATGAGGGACCAGGGAGAGGGGTACATTAAAGCTTAATGTTATTCTTTTTCACTACTTTTCTTCTTTCTCAGTCACTCCCTATGTGGTCCTGCTCAGAGCAAGGGTATTCCACTTTTTTTTTCCCTTTTACAGCCTGGTTTCTGTTGAAGTTATTTAGTCCGTAAATGTTCCATAAAGTGCATGTGTGATGCCATGTGCACGCATCCAGTTGTTTGGCTTTCTTTGACGGGTGGGGCACTGGTCTTCCCCATGAGCCGAGCTTCGGGAAAATAAACACAGTGGAAACAACGAGCCCGTCGTTACTTAGCTACAGCTACGGCAACATCGCCCTCCATGACGCAGCGAACAGCCTGTCTCATATTCTGCCTGTCCGAGTGACTTTGAGTGACAGACGGATTACCTGACACCTGCTAATTGGATGTTGGCTGTCATCTTGTTTGTCAGTCAGGAAAACGGCCCCAAGTTCAGACCTGAAAAATCTGGACTGTCTGTGAATATTGAGCGAAAGAGAGCAGTGAAAAAATGGCTGCAGCACAGTATTGTTGACTCGTTTACCTCATCACATGACTGTGACTCAAACTCTAAACACATCTGTTGCAAGTATGTGCAACAGCATCGCACGCTCAAGTTCATTTCCAGTAAAAATGAATCAATTCAAGCACTGAAAACACTGTTCTTGTCTTTTCCTTACGCCTCCTGTGTCCCCCCCACCTCACCCCGCTGCCCTTTCTCTCTCCAGATGTGGAGCAGATGGCCATCGACTGGCTCACCGGAAACTTCTACTTTGTGGATGACGTGGATGACAGGATCTTCGTGTGCGACAAAGACGGACAAACATGTGTCACCCTCCTGGACCAGGAGCTGTACAACCCTAAAGGCATCGCCCTGGACCCCACCATGGGGTCAGTCTGATCTCTTCCCCTCTGTCTCTTGCAAAAACACACAAACACACACACACACGTGAGGACAGATACCCACACACACACACACACACATGCGAGGACAGATACCGTTTGTGTGCTAGCTAGTTTTCCGAGTGCACCCATGCAAAGATCCTCCTCGAAGTGCTTCACACAAACTCATAGCCCCATGAGAAAGACTGGAGTCAGTCTTCTGTCATCTTTCCATGTCACAAAACTTCAAAACTACAAGTTGAATCGGGGTAAAAGGCAAAATTGAGGTTTGGACAAGGAGGTAATTGGGTACAGATGTGGTGTTTTTACTGTGGTATGCTGACTGTATAGGATTTGAGTGTAAAAGAATGTTTTTGTTACAGCTCTTTTGTTTATGACCAGACTTTCCAACCGAATTCCTGAAAGTGTGTGTATATCTGTGGTGCATGCTTGCGTAAGAGCGTTTGTATGCGTGTGTGTGTGTGTGTGTGTGTGAGTGTGTGTGTGTGTGTGTGTGCTTGTGTGTATGGAAAAAATTAGCAGCATTAATGTGAAAACCTGCGCGTGTGTGTGGTGTGTTTGTGTTCGTGCGCTTTCGCTCGTAGACACATGGTTCGTTTTCGTCCCACGCAATTTCCGAGGCTGTAATTAGTTCTTCTAGTATTAAGGTCAGGTAAAAACATGGAGCGGATTCTCTGTGGTCTGCAGTGCCATTAGAGGGGCAGAAGAAGAACAATAACAACAATCTAACAGCAAATATCATCTGTTGTTGTTCTGTTGAATCTGCGCCCACAGATCTTAACAGGAATCGCACACTGACGGTTTACCAAAGAAAGAAGAACTGATACAAAACAATAGTGTTTTTATTTTTCCCTCATCCATTGGTCAGTTGTTTCTCTATAACAGAACTTCATTGGATTCAGTTAAGAACCGAAATCTCACGAAAATCAGTGAATGAAAGAGTGCGGATTGTCTTTTCCAGCTTTTTTAACTGACATTTTGCAAAAAAAGATGTTGCTTGCTAACATGTTAATTTACAGAAACTGCGAGCCTGTTATTTGGAAGCCATAAATAAGTCACAATTTTTGTTTTGGCTGCAGTGGTGACCTTAAAAATAATGATTATGCTGTGTCACACTGTGTTTGGTTCTAAATCTGGTTTACAGTAGGAATGTGTTCCTTCAGAGAACTGCAAGCTTATAAAACTACAAATATTCACAAAGAAACTGCAGTATAAAAGAGTTACTGAATCCAAGTTGAGGACTTGATATGATTTGTTTTTTTCCAACCAACAGTCCAAAACCTGAAGATATTCAGCAAATATTCAGCATTACTCCTCGACTTAATCAATGAATCCTGCTCTCTGTCTGCTTTCAAGAAACTTTTCCTACTTTCCTCCTCCTGCCTATTGAAAATATGATTTTTTCCCCTCTGAAGGAAAAACTGTGATCAGTCAATAAAACCAAAGCCACATGGATGAAAATAAAACTATTTTTTTTGTACCTGTGCATCCGTTCTCATGCAGGCCTGATCCCTTTGTCTCCACAGGAAGGTGTTCTTCACAGACTACGGTCAGATCCCGAAGGTGGAGCGCTGTGACATGGACGGCCAGAACCGAACCAAACTGGTGGACAGTAAGATCGTATTCCCACACGGCATCACGCTGGACCTGGTCAGCAGGCTGGTGTACTGGGCTGACGCCTATCTGGACTACATCGAGGTGGTGGACTACGAAGGCAAGAACCGGCACACCATCATCCAGGGACTCCTGGTGAGAACGGCTGCATTTTCCTCCATTAGTAGGAAGATAATCCCTCAGTCCTGGTATCTGCCAAGCATTATGATCCACAAACTCGAATGTTTCTAAGGGTTCCCTCTGTATCTATGATCCACCTGGTGTTCCTCCTGCGTGCTCCTGTAACGTCTTCTCGACATTTGCCTTTTCATTAAGGCAGGTGATTAATGTTGTCTGATACTAACACCGTTGATGCTGAAGCGCTGATGAAGCACAGCGGCTCTTAAATGTGTTACCGCAGCTTTAACTGTGATCTGAGGAGAAGTAATGACTTTCATTTACTCAATGACCCTTAGGGCACAGACACGCACATACACACACACACACACACACACACACAGAAACTACCATCTTTTGCTTTGAGTGTGTGAACCTATAATAGGGCATTAGTACCTGCGCATCCTTTGAATAAAGTGTGTTATTAATGATGAGGAATCTGGGTGTTTTGTTAGAAGTGTGTGTTTATTGTGGCTTTGCTTGGCCTCTTAAAGCAGCATAGGAACTTAATTGTGCAGGAATTCAGCTTTCAAAGTTAAAATCAGGATATGTGAGTTCTTGATCGGAAACCTGCCTGCTAATTGAGACCCTTGAGTTTCATCACATTTGCACAAATTAATATTTGACGTTCACTGTGCGCAGTTACAGCCACTTTGGATGTGAAGTGTGTAAAACCAAGTGTATTGTTTTTCTCGTGGTTAGCGTCAATCTGTTTTTTTCTGGTCTGTGTCTGTGAGTTATGGTGAAATTGTGCACAATCATGTTTCCTTGCAGTCTGATAATAATAAGTTTCAAATCCACCGTGTCACCTCAGCTCAACCTCTAACTGTAACCCCATTTATATCCGTGTCCTGCCATGGCCCAGTGTGCTGCACACAACCGGCTGTGAAAGACCACAATGACGTCTCAGTTTTTATTCAGCTGCACACAAAGCCTCATGGGACACTGATCCTCTAGCCTACAACTGTACAGATGTGAAAGTTCCTTGCATTACTCTTCCTCCGGATTCTGTTTAGTAGACGCCGGTTTGTCAGTGATCTCTGCCTGTTGAGGTCATCTCAAGTTTTCCAGGTTCCTCTCAGTCACTGCTGCTAGACACTTCAGCACCTCATAATACCTCTCTGTGCTTTGGCCACGGAAAATGCTGGTTTCTAAACCACAGGCAGGTGGTTGTATCAGGACACCTCAAAGAGACTTTTGGTAAACAGTTAACCCACTGTTCTGCAATACAGCACAGGATTTACTGTGGGTAATCATGGAAAAAAAACTATACTTAAAAATGATCAAAAGAAAATATTTAATACATGGGGAACAATTCAGATGGAGCCTACTTTTTTTTCTGGTAAGTTTCTATAAGTATGAGCACAGTATAAACTTGGCTTTCCAGATATACAAATGAATGAACTGGAATGGTAGATAGCAGTGCAGCATCAACTGTAGTCCTTTATTTTCATATGTATAATGTAGCGCTCCTATTATGCTATCACACCATATATAATTCCCTTTGCGTATGAACAACATACTGAGGATGAACCAGTGTGCATCCCTTAAAGTTTGCACATCTGAAGTGAAACAATCAAAGACATGCTGTTCACTCTTTAGCAGACTTTGTTAGCTCACACTTAAAGAGGAAGCTGGTGTGTGTTTTGCCTACAAAGCAACAACAGAGCAACAGCGGAGCATACGAAACTCTTTATCAGCTCAGAAAATACAGCACAGCTTCAGTATTTCTGAATCTGTAAAGACATTCATTGATCAGTTGGTCATGAAGGGCAGCAACAAAGAGAACATGTAGAATTAATATGCAACAAAGAAAACATCAAGTCTTTGCACTCCTTCTCCTTCTCTTTTACTCTCTCTTAACCCTTCCATCCTCTCCCCACTTCCTGTTTCCTGTCTTTAAGATCGAGCACCTGTATGGGCTGACGGTGTTTGAAAACTACCTGTACGCCACCAACTCAGACAACGCCAACATGCAGCCTAAGACCAGTGTGATCAGGGTGAACCGCTTCAACAGCACAGACTACCAAGTGGTAACAAGAGTGGACAAGGGAGGAGCGCTGCATGTCTACCACCAGAGACGCCAACCTCCAGGTACACGACACAAACACACAAACACACACTTTATATCTCATGCATATCCGAATACTGTGTGCTCCTGATCTGATACTGTAACTTTGCTCGCTCTCTGGTCGTCCAGTGCGTAGCCATGCATGTGAGGTGGACCAGTTTGGGAAGGCGGGAGGCTGCTCGGACATCTGTCTGCTGGGCAACGGCCATAAGACCCGAACGTGCCGCTGTCGCTCTGGATTCAGCCTGGGCAGCGATGGCAAGTCCTGCAAAAGTGAGTAGGACTATAAGTGTGAGGAGACAAAGGCTCTTTTTCAGCAAATCACAAACCCCAAACGGCCTCAGTACAGTTCAGACTTCCAAATCAATCTCAGCATTGACAGTTCAATTGATCAGTAGCTCATCTGCTATGGCGATGGAGGCATGTCTAAAGAAAACAGAAGGGAACCTCTTGCTCTTTGGCGTAGATTCAGCACATTCAGAGCTGGTGTGTGCGTGCTCTCAGCCTTTCTTTAAGTATTAACTGGGGAGCCGCAGTGATTCAGCTCTGTTGACCTGAAGCCAAGGGCAGCCAAGGTTGGATCGGGGGATGCGGTTCTCCCCCTGGGCTGCAGACTGAGGTAGAGCTTTGAGCAAAGTAGCTGAGCGATGCCATAACTTAGTCTGACTCTCCAGCTCTCGGCTGACCTCCACGTAAAGCTATTAGGCTGATTCAGCTTGTCCTGAGGAGTGTTTTAATTTTCTTTCAAAATAATAGCATTATATTGATCTGCCTCCTGAGAATAAAGTGTCCTTGAAAATGACAAAATTGATTTAACTAACGGCAATCCCTCCCTCTCTCCCCCTGCCTCTCATTGAAAAACACTTAATTTTCATTTACGGCTTTTGCTGATCTTGCATGATATGTGCTTGTTTAATCAATACACATTATTTGGGAAAATTAGTAATGACTCAGCGTCTAATATTTTGATTTTACAACAGAAATGATTAAAGAACCGAAAATAAGCAGGTGAAACTGTCTGATTTGAATTCTGTACTCGTCAGTCAAATCTAAGCTAATGTGTTTTTCCTGTTTTTGTTGGTTTTTTTGCTGCAGAACCGGAGCACGAGCTCTTCCTGTTCTATGGTAAAGGTCGCCCCGGGGTCATCAGAGGGATGGACATGAATGCCAAGGTGCCAGATGAGTACATGATCCCCATAGAGAATCTGATGAACCCCAGAGCTCTGGACTTTCACGCTGAGAGCGAGTTCATTTACTTCGCCGACGCCACCAGCTACATCATCGGGCGACAAAAGATTGATGGAACAGAGAGGGACACCATTGTGAAGGAAGGTAGGGAAATGACAGAAAACAAAAAGTATTGTTGAAAAATATGAGGGCCAAGATATGACTCAGTGTAGTTTTATGCTTATGTAATAATGTTGGGTTTTTTTAACATCACCTTATGCAAACCTGAAAGTCTCTTTTTATACTTTCTGAATTAAATTTATGTACTTTATATCAGAAGCAAGGTTACAAAAGATAAGGGACACACTTAAGGATGAAAATGACAAGTATGACTTTTGGCTATTAAAGGAGGGCAAAAGTTCACAGTTTTAAATACATAGAGAGCTTTTACACATTTAACAAGGGCTGATTAACAACTGCAGGCTTCAATATTATTTCACAATGTCAGAGTCTTGCAAAATATATCTGTTCTGTTTAATTTTGCTTTAGCCGGGTTGTTCCATTGAAAACAAGAAATGTGACTGAATTTTAATACAATTTCAGATGGAAAACATTTAAAAGTCCATGCCCTTAAAACAAGCATCTTTGTCAGTGTAATGTATGCATCAGTTTAAAGTAATGTGGTCAAATTTGGATTGAAAATTATGAAAAAATGTTGCAGCCAGTAAATGTTTACATCTGTTGAAGCGATAGACTTCTCAGTAGCCGTGTGTGTGTGTGTCTGTCTCAGGAATCCACACAGTGGAGGGCATAGCTGTGGACTGGATGGCTGATAACCTGTACTGGACCGATGACGGGCCCAAGAAAACCATCAGCGTGGCTCGGCTGGAAAAGGCTTCGCAGACCCGCAAAACCCTCATCGAGGGAAAGATGACTCACCCCCGCGCCATCGTGGTGGATCCTCTGCACGGGTAAGAGGGGTGAGGGTGAGGAGAGGAGACAGAGGGAATCACTGAGCTTATGTCTTATTTCAGAGAGAAGGGATGAAGGTGGTTGAATAAAACCCAGGTTAATATGCAGTTGCACAGTTGGAGGTTTAGGCTGCAGTTAAAATCCCAACTTTGAGGTGGCTGTTAAATAAAGTCTGATGCATGGATGTCGCTGTGTGCTTATTATTGGTCAGGCACCCCGCAGTTAGAGAAAATGATGGGTGGTCACTCCTCCTGGTCAGCTGTCTGATGACTCAGCTGCTCTGTCGCTCACCTCTCAGCAACCCGTCTTACCTCTCACGTCTCATGAGCTGTTTTAGGGGTTTTATTACTCACCACTTGTGACGAATGTGGGTTTTTTTTCCCCTACTCTCTCATCTGTGTCTCTTCACAATTTCCTGCTGAATTTTTTGTCTGTTTATTTGACCATTACCATGATTATTCTAATCACACGCTGTTAATTAAAACTAAGGCAGAGTTTCAAACATTTCGTAATAGATTTTGTCCACAGCCGTGTGAGATCTGGCTGAGCTCCCTCTCTCTTACAGCTTTTCAAATGGCTCCTGAGAAACACATGCTTAGAAAACACACACACACTCTTTAAATTTCTAGTAACAGGTTGATGTGTTTCCACACTCTTCCCAGAGGAAAGGCACTCGCCTCCACTAATGCCTGAAATCAATCAGGCTCAGGGAGAAAAGGAAGGAGGAGGAGAAATTTGCAGAAATAGGAAAAGAGAAGGAAATATCAAGTGTAAATGCTAATGTCAGTCATATTGCAGCGAGGGAGGATTGTGTCTAGTTTTGCGCAATGTTGCAGACAGCCAGCTGCTCACAGACTGAGGCTGGATCAGTGGAGAAGACTGACAGGCACTGAAGTACCTGGTTCGCCTGTGGGCAGATCAGCATTGTGAAACGCTGCCGAGCCACCTCAGTGGATGCTCTGATGATTGTTGTGCGCTTTAAGGAAGCCAGTTGAAATGTCATTGCTTTCATTAATGCCAAAAGATTTTGTCAAAATGCTCCAAGGTATTCTTCTTTTCCTGTCTGGCAATCACATTTCATTCATCACTTGTATCCATGACTGTCCTCTTGTTGCTTCCTCAGGTATATGTACTGGACAGACTGGGAGGAGGACCCGAAGGAGAGCAAACGGGGTAAAATCGAGCGAGCCTGGATGGACGGATCCAACAGGAACGTGTTCCTCACCAGCAAAACGGTGCTGTGGCCCAACGGTCTGAGTCTGGACATCCCACAGGGCATCCTCTACTGGGTGGATGCCTACTATGACCGCATCGAGATGGTCTACCTCAACAGCTCCGAGCGCAAGGTCAGCACTCACTCGCCGCCGTTGGGATTATTTTACTGCAGCAG
>JAPZDZ010000012.1:15580266-15598355 GCA_029783805.1 Acanthurus tennentii | reverse complement strand
GCAGGATACTCTTCTGGACCGACTGGGATGCCAGCCTGCCCAGGATTGAAGCTGCATCCATGAGTGGAGAAGGCAGGAAGACCATCCATAAGGAAACAGGCAATGGAGGCTGGCCGAACGGACTCACTGTGGATTATCTGGAGCGCCGCATCCTCTGGATCGATGCTAGGTTAAACAAAAAGGCCACGACACAAACACTCTTAAGCAAACACCTTTATTTGATGCATATACGGAACCTGTAAATGAAACCCACTGAAAAAAACTGTGTCCTCCACAGGTCCGATGCCATTTATTCAGCCAAGTATGACGGTTCTGGACTGATCGAGGTCCTGAGGGGACACGAGTATCTTTCACATCCTTTTGCCGTCACCATGTATGGAGGGGAGGTTTACTGGACGGACTGGAGGACAAACACACTGGCCAAGGCGAACAAGTGGACAGGAAGCAACGTCACTGTGGTCCAGAGAACCAACACACAGCCCTTTGACCTTCAGGTCTACCATCCGTCCAGACAGCCTCAGGGTGAGACACACATGCATCAGAACACTTGTGGACTTGTTAATATAGTTTATGAAACAACTTCTCCTTTCACCTTATGAGGTGCTGAATTTATGAGATGTTTAAGCACGTCTCTAGAATTATTTTTCCTCACTCACCTCTTCCCAGCCCCTAACCCGTGTGCAGCCAAAGACGGCAAAGAGCCCTGCTCTCATCTATGTCTCATCAACTACAATCAGACGTTCTCCTGTGCCTGCCCTCACCTCATGAAGCTGGGCCCCGACAGACGCACTTGCTACGGTAAGCATGAACACATTCATAAAGGCACTCATTGTAGGAAGCACAGTCTTTGATTCCTATTCGAGCCAGCGGACAATTTTCCTGTCTGCTTGTCTTGGCAACATTTTCATTGAATGCCACAGTGTAATCCCTGTCCTTGCAGAATCGTTTATTTCCATTTGTGTATTTGTGCCTCTGTGTGTGTGTGTGTGTGTGAGTAAGAGAGAGGGAGCACGAGAGAGGATTAAAAAAAAAAAAAAAAATCTCGACTTTTTTTCACTTTGAGGTGCTGTTGCTGTGACAGCTTTGGAGCGCGCAGAAGTGTCTGTCTGTGCGAAGTGAGAGCGGGGCCTGTTTATTCAGCGTGTGGGTTTAGTATTCAGGGCAGCACTTCCTATTATCTTCAGGGGTAATGGAATGGAGAGCCCCATTCTGTCTCATGCAGGCATCAACCACAACCCTCCACATCCACCACCTACTCTGGCTTGACCGATACAGCCAGACGCTGTCATTACTCCTCCCCTCTCTCTTTCCCCTTCCCTCTCTCCCTGTCCATCATTTAAGCTGCACACAGTTAAATGACGACAGGACTGTTGAGACCAGTGCATTTGTAACGTATCTGCGCTGATTGAATTCACTCTCCCTGTCATGGCTGTGCTATTGAGTTAGCCAGTTTAACACAACCATTAGTGTCAGGGATGCAATTGAATTCACTGTTTGTTCAAGTGGCAGGAATAATGTGCAGATGCACCCATGTGTGCTGCACCTACATGTCCACACAACTCTGGCAACAGAGTGCAGCCATGCATTTGGTTCTTGACTCAAAGCTGCATTTAACTCCTGATTGCTCTTATTGAATTCTGGGGCTTTTGGGCTTTACTTAAGGATGCATGTCGACATGTTTCTCACCTCACAGAGTCTCGTCAGTTCCTGCTGTACGCTCGCCAGATCGAGATCAGAGGGGTGGACATCGACAACCCCTACTACAACTACATCATCTCCTTCACCGTGCCTGACATCGACAATGTGACCGTGGTGGACTATGATGCTCTGGAGCACCGGATCTACTGGTCAGACGTCCGCACGCAGACCATCAAGAGAGCTTTCATCAATGGCACTGGAGTTGAGACTGTGGTCTCTGCTGGTATGGAGGAGGCAACAGTGTAGAATAAACACCGTACACAAGGCTCATTGTTTTCAGTTTGTACAGACTTTGCTGACAAAGAAACAGATTGGTTCAAACAGCTTTTGCTTAGATGGCATGTCCAGACACTTCTGAGAGTTGGGTTTTCTGCTCCAGGAGAGCACTGTGCATTACAGTGAGGATTTTCTCTTGTGTTTAGGTCACTCAGGAGTGTGCTCATTTAAGTAAGGAAGAGATAGAGATTTCAACCAATTATCCCTCACAATAGTGCCTCACTAAATAAGAGGATAATTTAATATTTAACAGTTTTCAAATTTTAACTCAATTTAATTTCGCATTTAATTTCTTTTAAATCAATTTTTACTTTCTTTTAAATTCAAAAGAATCTGCGATAAGTTATATTGAAAAACAAAAAAGTATATTGCATTGTACAATATTTTGTTGTGTTTATAACTTTTTTGGTAAAGACATGCACTGTTTGTTCAAATCTTTTTGCTAACACCAGTTATCCAGTCATAGCTTAGCAACTGCAACTAGCAAAGCAGTCTACATGGAGCCTGTGGATATATAAATAATGAAGCCCTGGTGAGAGCAGTTTGTGCACTTAAAGTGTTTAGAGGGCAGCGACTTTTTGCTTTGGACATGAACCTTTAGCAACAGTCTGAAAGTGTGATGTCATAGCGTGTCACCATCAACTGATTATTCAAGACCCTTTCATATCGTTATTGATTTCAGTGTTCAAAGGCCGCAACTTACAAAGCTAGCTCAGCTTGCTAGCTACAGCTACTGAAATTTGTTTGGGACAGTTAGCATTTGAACTGACGAAATCAGTGACTGTATGCTAGAGACAAGCAGCCTGTCTTTTTTCTACTCCTGCTCAGAGGCCTGTGGCTCCAAACACTACTCAGAATTTTGATTAGCATATCTAACAGTAACTATAAAAGCCTATGTTAGGACAGGGAGCTTTACAGATGTTTTAAATGAATGCATCTAAATGCAAAAGGATTTTTAGTTGTTATTCAACATGACTGAGAGAGTTGACCAATGACTGTGTTCATCTTTCCTCAGATCTGCCCAACGCTCACGGCCTGGCGGTGGACTGGGTGTCCAGAAACCTGTTCTGGACAAGTTATGATGCCAACAAGAAACAGATTAATGTTGCCAGACTTGATGGCTCCTTTAAAAATGCTGTCATCCAGGGCCTGGACAAACCACACTGTCTGGTGCTGCATCCAATACTGGGGTTAGTCATCCTCACACACATACAGACACATCCAGACACACACACACACACACACACACACACACACACACACCCACACACTAAAGCTGTCACACTTAGTCAAGATGAAGCTTTCAAAAATTACTCTCGGACACCCTCTTGATTTCACCTTTGACCTGCGACACATAAACACAGAAGTGGACACACACAGTCACACACACACTCAGGCGATGTCTGGCTGTCAGGCTGCCTTCTGCTTGCAGTCAGCGATGACAAGCAGAGTAGTTTGGTGAGGATGGTGGCTGACCTCTGACTGTTTCTTCAATCAGGAAGTGGTTCCAATTTTTTCTCCCCTAAAATCATCTTCCCTCCTTCTGTAACTCCTCTGTCCTCGTCTCGCTCCGTTTCTATTTTTAACAGACAGCCTCTGAGCTCAGATAGACTATCTATGAATTATTTACGACCAGTGTCTCTGTCACTTTCTGTCGCTATTTCAGTTCCAATGTTTATCTTACGTTCTTTCCCCTTCTGCCTTGTTTAGCAAATGTCCATTTTTCCTTCCCGTCTCCCCTCCTGAAACCTCAACCCCCCCACCCGCCCACCCCCCTGCTCCCCAACAGAAGCTTGCCTCAGCTTCTCCTTGTATCAGGAGAGAAGAGACAGACCATCTGAATTTATATGTGTAGTTTTGTCCTGCAGGCATTTGTGTGCTCTTGAGTATTTGAGGGGGATCAGGGAAGGATATTTTCTTAAGAAATGTCTCTGCCTCCTCCTTGTGTTTTTTTTTTTTGTTTTTGTCTGTGTGTGTGTACTCCTTCCTCTCTTTCAAAGACTTAGCCCACTTATGCAGAGGAATGTTTCCGATCTGAGCATTGTTGGCATGGGGGGAAAATGAGAAGCAGATGCCGGATCCATATGCCGGGGCCGTCTCCTCTTTCTGGCGTACAAACAGACGGCCCAGAATACGTCAAGGAGTGGGCGGGTGCAAAAACAATCGGAGAGGGACAAACTCAAACTTATGCCAGTGTGTGTGTGTGCAAAAACACAAAAATGTGGGTGCTTAAATGCACCAGACACTTTATTTAAAGGCATGTTAACAAACAAATGAAGGGTGTGGTGGATGTGGTAGGATTTAACAGGAAGTGGGTGATGGGGCAGAGGATAGATATCCTTTAAACATAGGCTACGTGCAGTCTAAACACAGTGAAACACAATCACATCGTCCTGTGGAATCCACGGGTGTTCAGTGAGGACCCGAGTTCAACGAAGCTGAAGGCAAAAGACAAGTGTTTATGAGAGAGAGAGTGTGTGTGTGCGTGTGTGGTGTGGGAGAATGTGGGTGTCAGCAATGGGATGATGATTCAGAGGTCATTTTTCAGCATCTGCTGAACTTAAGTGGGCCTTCAACGAAAGTGACTTATTGCATTTTTAAAAATACTCTAAAACAATTACTGAGAGTCAAAAATATCACATGATCAAGCTTTAAAACCTTCGAAGGGGAAAGGAAAAACTCTCCAGAGCTGTTTGCGAGTCATTTTATTTTAAGCGTGGGCAATTATTGTAGTGTGTGTTGTATTTGTCAGTCTTATTTGAGGTTTAATGAGACAGGAGATGTAAGGTGGATCCCCCTTAGCACAAGAGAAAGCTCAGGATGACAAATTGATGTCTTTATTGTACTTTTTTTGTCAATAAGAAAAACCTTTCAATACTGCAGCACACTGAGGTTTGCATTGTGAGGCACATCAGTGTTACTGGGTGGCTTATTGAGTAGGATTAGTCACCTTGACAGATTGTGATGTGCAGAAAATAAATCAAAGTTCTCCCTCTTCTTTACTTGTTTCCTTCAGGAAACTCTACTGGACTGATGGAGACACCATCAACATGGCCAACACAGACGGCAGCAACCGCAGCGTCCTCTTCACAAACCAGAAAGGCCCTGTTGGTGAGTGACATGCCGTAGCATTTTTTTGTGTGACTGCATGCAGGACAGCACGCCCTACTGACTGGGCAGGTCACTGCACTTCAACATCTGTTTTGTTTCTCCAGGTCTCTCCATTGATTTTGACACTGAGCAGCTGTACTGGATCAGCTCAGGCAACAGCACCATCAACCGCTGTAAACTGGACGGCTCTGGCCTTGAAGTGCTTGAGGGAGTGAAGGGGAAGCTGACAAAAGCAACTGCTCTGGCTATAATGGGTGGGTCTTAATTTTTTAGCCAGTTATTACGTAAAGAGAGTTAAGCCATATTTGCGTAAGAGTTATTGTAGTGTTCTGGTGTGGTTCCCCCAGAGTGTGTTGAGCCCTCTGTTGTGTTCTGTATTGTTCAGGAGAGAAGCTGTGGTGGGCCGACCAGGGAACCGACCAGATAGGAACCTGTGACAAGAAGGATGGAGGCAACTGGAAGGTCCTGAGGAACAGCACATCCCCCATGATGCACATGAAAATCTACAACGAAACTGTGCAGAAAGGTGCAAAACCAGCCGACACACACCAATTCTTTATAAGCCTAGGCAACATTTGTTTTGGTGACATAACTTTGCTAAAGATAAATTTTAAAAAAACCTGAAGGTCTGTTTTTCTTGCTGTGCGTAACCTGTTTATCTATGCCAAAGCACATCTGTTTATGTCTCTGTAACTCGTCTTTGATTTGTTTTGTGTATTTCTCCTCATGCTTTTGTGTTTCCAGGCACCAATCTCTGCAGTAATAACAATGGAGACTGTTCCCAGCTGTGTCTCCCCACATCCCCAAACACCAGAGCCTGCATGTGCACTGCAGGATACAGCCTGCGCACAGGGCAGCAGTCCTGTGAGGGTACGGCACATTTATACAAATAAAGTTTTCTTAAATCAACCAGGTTTGATGAAAATTATAAACATGCAGTGCAAAGCCAACTCTGGGCTGAAAACGGGGGTTTTGTGTGCTTGCTGCAGGCGTCGGCTCTTTCCTGCTGTACTCTGTGCATGAGGGCATACGTGGTATTCCTCTGGACCCATCAGATAAGTCTGATGCTCTGGTGCCAGTGTCAGGCACATCTCTGGCTGTGGGCATAGATTTCCATGCTGGTGAGTCTTTTACAGCATTTTTTTTTTTCTTCAGATTCCAAGATAAGAAAAAGTAATCTGCATTTTATATGTGTTACTGTGTACGGTAACAGGAAAGTTTTGTCCAGTCCAACTCTAACCTGCTGTTTATTTTAACAGACAATGACACTATATACTGGGTGGACATGGGCCTGAGCACCATCAGCAGGGCCAAGAGGGACCAAACCTGGAGAGAAGACGTTGTCACTAACGGCATCGGCAGGGTGGAGGGCATCGCTGTGGACTGGATCGCAGGTGAGAGGGACACCTCAAACGTGTGAAAAACAACGGGTGCATCACCATGAATTTGGAATTGGAACAATATCAATCATACACACTGATGAACTGTATTTCACTTCTGCTTTTGGTAAATGTGTCATCTTTGCAGACACCGTCAGTTCCCACGCAGTTTAAAGGGAGAATTTCCTCAGTAGAGGAACTTTTGTACTAACTGAGAAAACAGAAATGAGATACAAAAGAACAGAAACACAAGAAAGGAAAACAAAGAGACCCCAGAACTGTGAAAAAGAAACCTTTTTATTGTCACTTTAGTTTCCAAAAAGGAAGGTCAGACAGGTGTTAAGTTGTAATGCTAGCCTGAGCTTGGGATTAATCCTAACCTAAAGGTTAGCAAGCTGGTATGGCAGTACCTCTCTCTCTATCTGGAGGAGTATGTTTATAGATTATTTATGTCTTCTGTGACCAGCTGTCTCTGAGCAGGAGAGCTCTGTCTGCCAGCCTGTGCCTCTTTGTTGTTGTTAGGCTTAAGTAAGTAAAAAAATTTACAGTTTATGGTGGTTGGTAAAAGAAAACTTCTTTCATCAATCCTTTTTGTCTCTACAAACGTCCGTCAGTGTTGCGTCTTGCAAATTCTGCTCACCTTCTTCAACTCAAACACACTTTTCATCCTTTTAGCCCCCCTCCCAGGGTAAGCTTAGTGGTTGCATAAATAACTTGGAATTAAAAAAACACAGCAGCACCCCTCGGTGTATTGTCAGAAGGACCCTGCCTCTCTTAGCCTGACTCATTCCTCCTTCTCAAGAGACACTTATCATAACACAGGATAAGTATCTGCATCACTTAATGTGTATCACATACTCAGGATCAGTCAGAGCGTCATTGTTTCCTCCCTCTCTCTCTTTCTCTTCTCTGCAGGAAACATCTACTGGACGGATCAAGGCTTTGATGTGATCGAGGTGGCCAGACTAAATGGCTCCTTCCGCTATGTGGTGATCTCCCAGGGCCTGGACAAACCTCGCGCCATCACCGTCCATCCTGAGAAAGGGTGAGAGAAAAAACAACACTGGGTTTCAGTTCCGATTAGTGCTGCAGCTGTCTTTAGCTTCTGCTTCTGTAATCTCTCACCTTATTGATTATTGAGGGAATTTTTGTGTATGTGTGTGTGTGTTTGTGTTTTTTTTAGCTACCTGTTCTGGACTGAGTGGGGTCAGTACCCACGCATCGAGCGGTCTCGTCTGGACGGCTCTCAGAGGGCCGTCCTGGTCAACGTCAGCATCAGCTGGCCCAACGGCATCTCCATCGACTATGAGGTGCAGTGCAAAAGATCATTGTTGCATTTACATCACAGTGTTACAGTGCAGAATGTGGACGTTGCATCACAACATTTTATTAACTGTCTGGGCACATACAGGAGAACCTGCTGTACTGGTGCGACGCCAGGACGGACAAGATCGAGCGCATCAACCTGGAGACCGGAGAGAACAGAGAGGTGGTGCTGGCCAACAACAACATGGACATGTTCTCTGTATCTGTGTTTGAGAGCTACATCTACTGGAGCGACAGGTCAGATATAACCCCCCCCCATCAGTTCTACTCATCCTTTCTTTTGGATTGAAGATTTTCTTCATCTGCAAACTTATTTGACTATGTTTTGTCTGTCTGCCAGGACACATGCTAATGGCTCCATAAAGAGAGGCAGCAAGGACAACGCCACAGACTCTGTGTCTCTGAGGACCGGCATTGGAGTGCAGCTTAAAGACATCAAGGTTTTCAACAGGGCCAGGCAGCAAGGTAAGGACTGGATGATGAGCAAATTTTAAAAGAATACTTATATAATACAAAAGCTGCAGTAAAAGCTGTAGGACTCTCACACATAAATGAGCATCTGTGACATTCAGGCATTTTTCAAAAGAGTTCATACATTTCAGATTAAGCCCGTCACTACCAGGTCAGCCTGTGTTTTCAGCGTATAGTCGAGTTTTTTAATCGGGTGTCAGTGCCGAGTTTCATAGTCAGTTGCACCAAAAATGTGTCTTACATCTGCAAGCAATACTCGGTTTGCAGAGGTGAACAGTGGGTCACAGCTATGGTGTTGCATAAGCATGTTGATGGTGTTTGTGTAATTGCTCTCACAGCCAGAGGGGCAAGAAAAAGGTTCTGCAGTGCATGATTAATAGTCACTTAATTAATTGCACATAAAGTTTGCAGCTACAGTTAAATTTTTTTGGTGGTTCAAAATTTGTTAAATTTGATATTTAAATTTGATAAAACTCATATCTTTGCACAGGGACAAACATTTGCAAAGACAACAACGGCGGCTGCCAGCAGCTTTGTCTGTTCCGTGGCAACGGGCAGCGTACATGCGCCTGTGCCCACGGCATGCTGGCTGAAGACGGCCGCAGCTGCCGAGACTATGACGGCTACCTGCTCTACTCGGAACGCACTATACTGAAGAGCGTCCACTTATCTGATGAAAACAACCTAAACGCACCCATAAAACCGTTTGAGGATCCGGAGCACATGAAAAATGTCATTGCGCTCACTTTTGACTACAGAGGAGGAGGAGGAAAAGGAGCCAACCGGATCTTCTTCAGTGACATTCACTTTGGCAACATCCAGCAGATCAGTGATGACGGATCGGACCGCAAGACTGTGGTAGAGAGTGAGTATTCAAACCTCAGACTGTGCAAACCTTTTCTTAACATGCATAGTTGATATTGGAGCTGCTATTAGTCATTTTGGGTTACCCCATTTTTTTTAGTGAGTAACTAAGAACCTCTGTTGTAAACATCAAACCCTGCTTTGAGAAACAATTGTGGAGGAAAAACAGCTGTAGTCAACATTCTGACAGATCTGAACACTACAAGAAAGCTTGTACTCTGAAGTTGTAACCAAACCAGGAGCAAAAGGAGAGAACTTTTTTGTTTTCTCTGTTCTGTGAGAACAGAGAAAACAAAAAAAAACATAAAGAGTCCTACAAACGGACCTTCACTCACCTCATCTCAGCAAAACAAAAGACAGGTGCCCCATTAATGTTTTACCAAAGTGCCTTTTACTTTAAACTACTTTTTTTTTTACAAGGAATGCATGATTGTGGATTGTTTGTCTCACTGTCCCTGCAGAGTGGCACCTCCCTGGGAGGTCTGATCTTCTTTTACAGTATCCAGACTTCCAGTGAATGTTAAGAGGCAAAGATGGTGAAAGTCTTCTCCTCTTGTCCGTGCTAGTTTTATTTATTTTTTTTGCAGTGTTAAGTAGATTTACCTCATGAGGGTAATTGTTGTTTCCATTTTTTTCATAGAAGGCTGTCAGCAAAGCAGCTCAGCTCGTTATTGTTTTATTGAGAGTCCCGGTAGTCTTTGCCCCAGTGTTTTAGTGTCAGGTGCTCTGTTATCTCAAAGTAGCCGCTGTAGTTATATATTATCAGGCCGCAGCCATAGCCACGGCCACATTAGTACTCTGCTCTCCCCTCTTGAACAGCCTCAGTAGGTCTTGTCGGAACTTTTGGGACATCAGTACATAGAGGATGGGGTTCATTACTGTAGAGGAGGTCGCCATGAGGCGTGCAAACACACTGAAGGGGCCGTTACGTGGTGAGGCGCCCGTGGCCACTGAGCTTTCATCTGCCAATAAGGCGAGTGTTAGGCCGTAGGATGGCAGCCAGCACAGGGTGAAAGCTATCACCAGCAAGGCCGATGTCTGGGTCACCTTGCTCTGGTAGCGCTCTACTTGTGGGGCCCTGCCGGCATGCCGACTCCTCCACAGGAACAAGTAGATCCTGAAATAAGCCACTGCAATGGTGGTCAACGGAAGCAAGAAGGCGATGAGGAAATGAAACAATCCATAGATCAGCTGGTCTTGGTGTGAGAGGAAAGCAAAGCAGGTGAGGCCGTCAGTGGCTTGGCTCGAATTTCCAACCATGCGAAAAACCAGCTGGGGAGCAGCCAGAGAGCAGGCCGGCACCCAGAGAAGAGCGGCGGCTATGGACACCCGGCGAGGTGAGAGGAGTTTGAAGGCTCTGGTAGGCTCCACCACCGTCAGATATCGAGACACAGCCAGCATTGCCAGCGTGAAGCCGCTGGCCGAGGAGCACGCCGATCCCAAGAAGCCCACCAGACGACACATGACCTCCCCAAACGGCCAGTGCTGCAGTGCCACGGCAGCGGTGTGGAAGGGGAGGATGGAGAGCAGAAGCAGGTCTGCAGAGCTCAGAGTCAGCAGCAGGGTGTCTGTTCCTGTGCCCGTCATGGCGCTTTGAGGAGACGGTCCAACACGCCCCACACCTCTTCTCCGTCTCCCACACAGGATCACCATCACCATGGTTTGTCCAGTAACTCCCAGCACTATAATGAGTGTATCCAAAATGGGGACCAAGACCTGCTCCACATTAGCCTGATCAGTGTCACTGCTGTTCCCCGGCGGTTCCTCTGAACCTGTTGAGTTCCTTAGCAGCATTATGTCTTCAGTTATGAAGATGTCTTCCAGTCGAACTGCCACTGATAAAACACACTTGGCTGTTGGTTGGGTCAAATACACTCAAGCCGGTCATTAAACAACTGATAATGCATGTGGGAATGTTTACTCGAACTGTGGGTCATTAGAAGTTTGCTCAGAAATAACATCACACGCATTTCCAACAGTTTCCCTGAGGTTGTTAGTAAAACTTTAGCAATGAAAAGGACTAAAATTGCACGTTAAATAGATTAATAAATATATGTATATATAATTATATATATATATATATATTAATGTTTCCTTCATCTATTTAAATTGTCCGTTAAAACACAGTCAGTCATTTCAAAGTTCAAGCAGCTTCCACCTTGCTGCAGGTGAATCCAGCCATTCCAAGTCCTCGCAATCAACCCACCTCTGATCGCCGCTGAAGGGAGGGGGTGGTGGTTCGGGGGGGGTAAAAGGTGAAATGACACCAGACCCCTCCGTTGAAGTCAAGACACTCCTGGTTTTATAGCTCTTGGCGTTTTCATCCCTCCCTCTGGATTCTTGTCAAGAGCACCCAACTGTTGATAGCTGGGAGCCGCCGATTGTGTGATTTCCTGTCGCGTCAGAACAGGCAGCTTCTCCTCACGACATCTCAATCAGAACGGTGCTCAGCAATCCACAATCAGTCCTCACTCCTGCCTCCAAGTTCCCTGAGCAACACAGTTTCAGCAGAGGAGAGAAAAAGAGAGAGGAATAGCTCGACAGTAAGAGAGGATGAAAACGAGTGAATGGCAGGTGAACTCTGAACTGATTATCTCAGAGCAGGCGAGAGCTGGGCCGGCCTTCCCTCTGTGGGAGGGCCTAATGAGGCCTAGCGTATTTTTTTTCCCAGGGTCCAGTGTTGCTGTACATTTTCTGAAAGGATCTGCACATTTTGTGTAAGGGTTGCACATATGTATACAAAACAAACACAGACATGTTACAGAGAGAGAGATGGTGCGAATGGTGTTTGCTTTGAGAAATCAGAATAACCATCGACTGCAAGTCTGAGAGCAAACACTAAACTGCTATCACAGCTCCTTCAGATTAACTGCAATAAAATCCTATCGGTGCCAGTATAACCAGCTGAGCTAAAGCGCTATAAATTTCAGCTCATCTGTATTACTGTAAACAACAAGGGATCATGAACAGGAACCCAGATAGGCTTAGGTCAACAACGGAAAGATAACCAGCACTGGAAAACAAGAATTTGAACAGAGAGACCTGCAGGCTTTAGATTTACAATTCATTAACAGCACCAAGGAAAGAGGAAATGGGGGTGAATGGATTTCATGTTGCCTCTCATCGATTTTTTAGGGCATTGATTTATGAGTGAGAGAAGCGGAGGTTGTTTTTTTTTTGTGATGCATTCCTTCGCTCGGCTCCCCAGTTGCTTCGCTTCATTCACAGGCTCGTAGCATGAGTCAGGCAAATGTTGATTCATGTCCGCGCCGTTGCACTGGAGATGTCATGGTGTAGCGTTAAGTGTCCCACCTGGTGGGGAGTCTCACTGATCCTCTGATTCAGGCTGAAAGATAGCGAGAGGGAGATCATATCCATCCCTGGAAAAAGCCTGCTGTAAGTCATCAGACCCTCACTGTTCCATTGCAGTATCAGTAACAAGGAGGCAACTATAACAAAATTATTTGGCATCGCA
This sequence comes from Acanthurus tennentii, assembly GCA_029783805.1. Lineage (NCBI taxonomy): Eukaryota > Metazoa > Chordata > Actinopteri > Acanthuriformes > Acanthuridae > Acanthurus > Acanthurus tennentii. The sequence goes on along the minus strand of JAPZDZ010000012.1, from coordinate 15,585,755 downwards.
GTGATCTGATTCATGCTTGATTTCAAATGTGCTCCTCCTAAAGTGCACAGTATGTGTGTGTGTGTGTGTGCATGTGTGCATGTATTGTTTCTCCTCAGCAGAGCAGCTGTTATCTTTGTGCTGCAACTGAACCTCATGTTCCTCCATCTTGGCTGACTCCTGTCTGTCCTCTGGCCTCTGTGCAGGCGAAGAGCTCGTAACCTCTTACTCATTTCCAGGCTGCGGAGCAGAAAAAATGACTTTTTATTCCTCGTCTGTTGATGAGGTTGTGCGATGGAAAGTAAAACACTAGCCGCTAGCAACTGTTATTGTGACCTTTATAGTGAGCTATTTGTTGGATAAAAGCCTCGAATCACTGTGTTCTTGGTCATTAATACCAAGCTGTCATGTCCGTAGCCCTGACTCTGTGCCGCCACACAGCAGTCTGCCAGCACCGAGCTGCTGCCAGACAGTTCACTCGGCCTTTTAGCATAGTGCTGGGATTGAAGTGATTCTTTTCGTTCTTCTTTTTCACTTTTTGGTTCCCTTTTGTTGTGGGTTAATGTCCCTTTGTTGTTTTTCTTTTCCCATTTTTCTTTGTTTTTTATCTCTATCCTCCTTTCCTCCCTCCTCTCTCCCTTCCTTGGTTCTTTCTCAGACGTCGGCTCGGTGGAGGGCTTAGCGTACCACAGAGGCTGGGATATGCTGTACTGGACCAGCTACACCACCTCAACCATCACCCGGCACACTGTGGATCAGAGCCGCTGGGGCGCCGTGGACAGGCACACCGTGGTGACGATGTCAGGAGACGACCACCCCAGAGCGTTTGTGCTTGACGAGTGTCAGGGGTCAGAACTGAAACACCAATTCCCATCATACCTCTTTGCATTCAAAAATCATTCCTAGATTATGTCAGATATTCCTGCATGCGCTCATCACAGACTCCTGCTTTCTCCTGCAGACTCATGTTTTGGACCAACTGGAACGAGCAGTCTCCCAGTATAATGCGCGCAACACTGACTGGTGCCAACGTCCTTGTGATCATCGGCAATGACATCCGAACCCCTAATGGCCTTGCCATAGACCACCGTGCTGAAAAACTGTATTTCTCTGATGCCACACTGGACAAGATAGAGCGCTGCGAGTACGATGGCACTCAGCGCCATGTGAGTGACACACACGCTCACGTGCAGACACACATGATGTACATCTGCCTGCGTACCAAAAGGATATTTAGACTGCAGCTTGATGGTTTTATTGGGTTTCTTAATGACAGTCCTCAGTTTGTAGCAAGACTGGAATTTCCTGAATGTGTGAGACGCTGACTGTGGTTGTGCTGCCCCCTGCAGTTGGTGTTGAATAATGAGCCGGTGCATCCGTTCGGTCTGGCTGTGTATGGAAACTACATCTTCTGGACTGACTGGGTGAGGAGGGCGGTGCTTCGGGCTGATAAATACACAGGAGGAGACATGAAGATGCTGCGCGCTGACATTCCTCAGCAGCCAATGGGAATCATCACTGTGGCCAACGACACCAACAGCTGTGAGTTTGTACACAGAGTTAAGGATCGAGATGGTTGTGTGAGCGACAGTGTGTGTTGTTATGGTTTCTTTGTTTGTCCTTTTAGATATATATAAAATATATATATTCTATTTTTTATCCTTTATGAATGATATTTAGATTTTGTAATGTTCTAGAAAAAATGATTTAGAAAATGCTAAGTACAGAATAAAACACAGCAAGGAATGACTTTATTTGGCTAATCAGGAAAAAAAAGTTCTTTGTCACATTTAGACAAAAATAAGAGTCCTTCATTATTATAATCAAATAAATTATAAAGCTCAGAGCATTAAGCTTCGACTTGTAAATCCTTTTAACATGTTTACATTAGGACAAGCCTTCATATTGTTTGCTGGAAGGAACTTGAAGTCATGTCTTTGAATTTCAGTGCTGCACAAATGACTATTCCATGGTAAAAACATCAGGATACAAATCAAGACAAACTGATTAAATGTGAAGTGCAAGTGTTGTACTTACATACACACAAACACAAACAAAGAACAAAGATGCTCTTCTGCCCCAACAGAGCAGTTAATGAAATGACAGAAGTAATCAAGGAATGACGCAGCAGCAGATGAGTTACAGACACCTGAACGGGCCCACCTGCCATTCACAACCCACTCACCATCTCTGGATTACCACACGCACACACACATGCACACACACACACACACACACGAACCCTGAATCTCTACATCTCTCCTCAACTCCATTTTGTTCATAATCATCGATTGTCTACTTACATTTAAATCAACACAGACATGCATTTTTTTTCCCTGCTGTATCATCAGCCTGTTCTCCTTCAAGTCTCCTCGTTAAGTAAACTCTGTCAAGCTCCAGTAACCACGGCGACATACAAGCCGAAAGCCTGTGGTAATGGCTGCAAATCCCATTTAGATCGAGTCACATTGAATTATGTATTCAGCGGAGGACCGGCCATCGCCACATTCATGGAGGCATGGCTGTCTGTCTGCTGATGGAAATGTGTGTGTGTGTGTGTGAGTGAGTGTGTGTTCATGTGTGTGTGTCAGGGTGATGGAGGTTCGGGTGGCTAACCCTTCCTAACTTTCCTCATCTGTGCACAGGTGAGTTCTCTCTGTGTCGTGTTAATAATGGAGGATGTCAGGACCTGTGTCTGTTGACCTCTGAGGGAAGGGTCAATTGCAGTTGCCGTGGTGACAGGAAGCTTTTGGAGGACAACACCTGCACAGGTAAAAAAAAAAAAGACAGATAAAATAAAGATTTCAAAGTTATTCAATGTGCACTTTTTTATGGGATATTTTAGTAAATATTTTTATCAAATCAGCTGATCCTTGTGAGATGAAACTCTCAGAAGTGGCTCATAATGTAATAAATTTACAAGCAGACTGAGATCAGACTTGGAGTAAAATTGTACAAACCCTAAAAATCTTCCATGTCGCGTGCCTCAGGGTGAGGAAACTCTTCCTAAGTGTATTTTTTCTGTCTCTGTCTCTCAGCCCTCAACACCACATGTAACAACCTTGACGAGTTTGAGTGTGGAAATGGAGACTGTGTCAACTACACCCTGACTTGTGATGGCATGGCCCACTGCAAAGACAAGTCTGATGAAAAACAGTCGTACTGTGGTGAGTGGAGGCTTTTTTTCACTGTCGGAAAACCGTTTCAGCCACATTCCTCTTGTTGACATTTGTAATTTGAGTCTGCATCATTCCCTGTCTGGTTCTCAGCCAACCGTGTGTGTAAAAAGGGCTACAGGCGGTGCATGAATGGCCGCTGTGTGGGGCACAGCTCTTGGTGCAACGGGCAGGACGACTGTGGAGACAATTCCGATGAAGTCTTCTGTAACAGTGAGTCAAATCTTTTGATTAAACAAGTTCTTCCTGCCTGCAGTCCTGTGACATTTTGCATTATGGGTGCTTCTAACCGAACACCGACCCTTTGTTTTTCTTTGTGTCTGTCAGCCACGCTGTGCTCTGCCGATCAGTTCCAGTGCAGAGACGGAAGCTGCATCTCCAACTCCAGCAAGTGTAACCAGAAAGTGGACTGCGAGGATGCCAGCGATGAGATGAACTGCAGTAAGTTCAAATGTTTGGATTCAGACAGAATCAAGTGAATGCTAATGAAAAAAGGCCAACACTTTTCCTCTAGGCTACAGTATAAAGAAGTGCTGCTCTCTTTGTTAAGCTGCCACAGACTGTTCCAGTTACTTCCATCTGGGAGTGAAGGGAGTGACATTTCAGAAGTGCGAGTTCACCACGCTCTGCTACGCCCCCTCATGGCAGTGTGACGGAGCCAATGACTGTGGAGACTGGTCCGATGAAAGAAATTGCCCAGGTATGTTCCCACTCTCTGATGTATGCATTTTTTTAATGATGCCAAATAGAATAAAAGCTAGCAAGCGTTCTGGAGACAGTGCTTCTTGAGAAATGTTGAAATGTAAATTCAAGTTTCTTTTTTTCTCTTTATGCTGGTTGTACTCCTTAATGTTTTTTCTTAAACTTGCTCCCTTTCTGCCACTCTTCCAGGGAGTGGGAAAACAAAGTGTCCGACACCTTTCTTTGCTTGTCCCAGTGGACGTTGTATCCCGTTGAGCTGGACTTGTGACAAGGAGAACGACTGTGAGAACGGTGCAGACGAGGCTCACTGCGGTAAGTTCACATACTTGAACCTGAACAAGCTAAAGTGCTGCAGACGAATACATTGTTTTGGCGCTTGCATTTTACAACATTTTACCTTCTGTCTGGACCTCCAGATAAATTCTGCTCAGCCTCTCAGTTCGAGTGTGCGAACCACCGCTGCATTCCCAACCTCTGGGTGTGTGACGGAGCCGACGACTGTGGTGACAGCAGCGATGAGGACAGCAAGTGTAGTGAGTGATGACATTGCTGCCATGTCTAACAAAAAAAAACAACAACATTCAGACAGCAGCAGTAGACTCTGCGGAAAAATAGAAACTCGTGTCACATATTCATAGTTGAAGGAATCGCCTCATTTGTGGATATCTGGATAATTTTTTTAGCTTTAGCTTTAATTTGCATGTGTGGCATCTGTTCTGCATGATAATTCTACCCAAGTGCAAAATGAACCATAATATTGACATAATATTGACATGTCAATTTGAGGTTTTTGTAGTAGTTCAAGAAACTTGACAGTTTCTATTTTGGCCCTGAAACATTCCAAAGAAGATAATATTTGATTGTTCATGAGTTTACTGCATATTCGCAAACACTCAGGGCAAAGAGAGAGACTGAAATCACCTTCAATAACATCCTTCTGTCACAGAGACCAAAACCTGCAGTCCCGGGGCGTTCCAGTGTCCTGGGTCACATATGTGCATCCCTCAGTTTTGGAAGTGCGACGGTGACAAAGACTGTCCTGACGGGGCTGATGAGAGCGTTAAAGCTGGCTGTGGTGAGTTCGAGCTGAAGGTTAAAAACCTTTTTTATTACGTAGAGAGACAAAGGAAGTCATAAAATCCATACTGCACCTGTGGGGGCATAAAATCCTATTCAGCTCATAAACTCTCCAAATATTTTTCATGCGTCAGTGTTCAACAACACGTGCGGCAGCAACGAGTTCATGTGCCAGAACCGACAGTGCATCCCCAAGCACTTTGTGTGTGACCATGACAACGACTGCAGCGATGGCTCAGATGAGTCCCAGGAGTGCGGTGAGTGGAGCCGTGACCTCTTATTCCTGATGGGGCGGTTTTGAAAAAAAGAAAAGCTCCCCTCCTCCCCGCTCTCTCTTTAGTTCAACCCTCCGTCACCATTGTTTCCTTTTTCTCGTTGCAGAGTATCCGACCTGTCGGCCCAACGAGTTCCGCTGTGCCAACGGACGCTGCCTCATCCAGAGCTCATGGGAGTGTGATGGAGACTTCGACTGCCATGACCACTCGGACGAAGCCCCCAAGAACCCACGATGCAATGGGCCAGGTTGGATCCACAAAGCCACTTAGGAAACACTAT
>JAPZDZ010000012.1:15545248-15570524 GCA_029783805.1 Acanthurus tennentii | reverse complement strand
CAGCCTAATTATGGAGGAGATCGATGTGAGATTGACCAGTGCAGGGACTACTGCAAGAATGGAGGCACATGCACACCATCCCCTACTGGTAGGATATGGATATTGCAAGCTAGTGTTGTCATTTTGTGTAATCCTTCTTTTTGGAGACAGTATGCGCTAATAGAATTTGAAATAATAATCCTTAAATAGTGCTTTATGTTGCTTTAATATGGCTTTAGAGGACACCTTAGTGTTTCTCTTGGCCCAGTAATATGAAAGATGTATTTATCCCTTCATATGTCTGTCTGGTCCTCCACAGGCTCTCCTACCTGTCGATGCCTGCCAGGCTTCACAGGGCCAAAGTGTAACCTGCACACCTGTAAAGATTACTGCAAAAATGGAGGCAACTGCACAGTCAGCGCAGGAAACCAGCCAACCTGCAGCTGCCCCGCTGACTTTCTGGGCGACCAGTGCCAGTACAGTGAGTGTTTTCACTATCTAGCCCACATTCAAGTTTAAAAATGTTCAACTTCTATTGACCAAAGAAGAATATGTATGTAGAGTCAGATGTTGCAATCAGAGTAACTGAAGTGGATTATGATGTGGCTGGTAAGCAGTGCACTAACTTGTTTGTGTGTGTGTGTGTGTGTGTGTGAGCAGGAGGCTGTGAAGGCCACTGTCTGAACAAAGGCACGTGTCTCCAGAGTGAAAATGGCTCCAAAATGTGCCGCTGCCTGCCTCAGTACACTGGCAGCACGTGTGAGATTGACAAGTGTCACTATTGTCGTGACGGCGAGTGTATCGCCAGCAACAGTTTCACGTCCACAGGGGACTTCACCTGCCGGTCAGAGCACTCACACACACGTTATTCCCTCAACAAAAACAAACTCACATATGCAATAATGTCTTGTCCTCTTCCATGCCACTCACTTTTTTTTTTATCCTCTACAGCTGCACAAATGGAAGAGTCCAGCCCAGCTGTTACACATGTGATACAAACGAGTACTGTGCGAACGGCCAGTGCTCAATAAACCCCATCTCTCGCCTTCCAGAGTGCAGGTCAGGACCTCTGATTTAATCTATAATAGCTTACATTTGTATACAAATATCTCAGATTTGTGACTGCATATCCTTATTTCCTCCCTCTCTCTCTCATGTACGTGTGTGTGTGTGTATGTGTGTGTAGATGTTCACCTGGCTGGGCGGGGCATCGCTGCGAGTCCGTGGCCAACAGTGGAGCTGATTCAAGTTCAGGTGGACGTAAGTGGAATCTGCTATCATGACATCAGTCAGATAAGTTGTTTTAATTGGACATGATTGAGGTTTGAGGATCATGTTTGTGTGTGCGTGTGTGTGTGTGTGTGTGTGTAGGCACAGCCTCCATAGTGATCCCTGTGCTGCTGCTGTTGCTGCTGGTTCTGCTGGCTGCAGGGGCGTTGTTCTGGTATAAAAGAAGGATGAGAGGGTGAGTAACACTAATGCATTTTAAAACAAGAGACAGTCAAGACCTCTTTTTGCCTTTGAATTTCCTCTTTCCCTCCCTCTTTCACTTCTTTCCCTTCTCCCATCTGCACCTTTCCTCTCCTCTCTGTAATGGCATCTCCTCTGCTCCTCAGGTCTAGCCGGCCCGGCAAGACCGGCTCCAGACGTTTGCGGTAACGGTTGCAAGGGTTAAACTTGCCCTCCATCTCCTCATTCGATTCTGCATCCAAATGCTCTCTTTCTTTCTCTGTGTCTTTCTCCTTACCCATAAGTCTTGGTTGCTGTGCAGTGTTTGGTCCTGTGGTGAATGTCGCGCCATTCTCTCAGATGTTCATGGGAGCTGTAGCTCATCCTGCTGCTGCAGTTTCTCTCCTGTTGATCAATCAGAGCGGCTCCAGGGCAGATCTATTGAAAAAAGATGCATTGAATAGATCTGTCTGTGCACTAGCCAGTGCTGTAGATCTGTCATACTGTTGTCCATCATATTGTTCCATATTGTACTTACTGTACCGTGCTGTGGTTTGTATCGTGATAATGTCTCTCTCGTAGTGAGAGATGGACAGTGTGACAGCATTCTTTCAAGCTCAGTTTGGAAAATGCTACGTAAAAACAAAAAATCCAGCATTTACTCAGAGGCAGACGCCACAGTCGATGCAGACATTGACAGCATATTTTAGAGGTTCCATCGTGGATTTATCAGGGTGTCAGTCTGCACATCAACAGTCCTGTATCCAGGTTCACTGTGTCTGGATCCATCATGGGCTACATGAATGCTGGGTTTGTGTCGGTGCCTGTGCTGTGGCTTTAGTTCCCTCAGCCCTGGATGGTGGTGAGAGTCATGTGATGCCTCTCTCCTCCCTTCATCATGTGGCTGTGTGTCCCTGCTTGCACTGTTCGGGCTCTTGTAACTTTGAATCAGACACACAGATATGACTGATCACTTGATATTTATGCATAGGGCTAAGGGCTTCCAGCACCAAAGGATGACCAACGGGGCCATGAATGTGGAGATCGGAAACCCTGCCTACAAGATCTACGAGGGCGAGCCTGATGATGATGCAGGGGAGCTGCTGGATGCAGATTTCACGCTGGACCCAGACAAGGTAGAGAAAAATACCAGCAATGCATGTATAAACACAAATGCTGTAGTCTCTGCACAAAAAAATAAATATCTAACGGGTGAATTTTGACACTTTCCAGCCCACCAACTTCACAAATCCAGTATACGCCACGCTGTACATGGGAGCGCACAACAGTCGCAACTCTCTGGTCAGCACAGATGAGAAGAAGGAGCTACTATCACGCGGGGACGAGGAGCCCCTTGTGGACCCCCTGGCATAAACTGTCCATTGGCCCTGGATCACGCTATTCCAAACACACCCCTCTTCTTGCCTTTTAAAAGAAAATAAAACAAACAAACAAAAAAAAAACAATAAAAAGGTATGAGAGAAAAATTGATAAAAAAGTGTGAACACTGTATAAAATGTACAAAAATGAAGGACTACTTTTGTATGTGATTGCAGTATTATATTTTGTTCTTTTGAGATTCCTCTGGTCAAAAAATGAGTAACATTTTCTATGAGAGATTTTTAATTTACACTTTGTCCCTTACCCTTTACCTAAATAGCCACTACCTCTGTGCAAAATGAAATGGAAACAAGAGAATCATTAGAGAAGATGCTATCATTGGAGCAATTTTAATTTTTTATTTTTGTATGAATTGTATAGAAAAGAAAAAAACATTGTTCCATTTCACCAGTGCCAACTGTTTGTTGTTTGTGTCGACTTTGAGCGGGAATGGCAAAACTCAGAGTCCTCTAAATCGGTACATATGTTGTCTCGCCGAGAAACCCGGCGAGATTTGTGTGAGACAGATTTGCGATAGCACCGTTTGTGTATAGCACATGTAAAATGTCCATACCAGATGGCAACTACAGTATTTCCACATATTTTTTTTCTCAGAGAACAATGTTCATGAAATGATTGTGTTGTCTTCCTTGCACAGAATTCAGATTTTACGGTATAGTGTATACTGTAGGCTTTATACCGTGAGATGTAAACAGGTATGTTTGTTTTTATCACATTGTATGACAGTCAGAGCTCGTGTGTTGATGAAGTGAGAGGATGAGAGGCGATTTTTCGGCGTGTGATCGTGAAGTTGGGGAGTGAGGAAGTTGGTTTAAGGTGAAACATTCCAGGCAGAGTGGTGGGTGGAGATTACAGCTGTGAACAGATGGTACAGGTGTGTATGTGCCACAGCTGGCTAACAACGAGAGGGTCAGAGCAGATTCAAGACTTACAGACATTTAGTCGTCTGTTTAAAGGATCTTACCCCAGAGAGGAAGGGAGGCTGCAATTATGGTAAAACAGAAGGAAAAAAATGAATCGAGATGGGATTTTTGCTTGTCTTTTAATTCTCTGGTCCGTTGTTTTTTGTAAAGACCAGATAACATTCATCTGGCTTTGTGAGTAGATTTATCTTTCTACCTTCAGAGGATCAAAGTCTGTACGTTCACAGTTTTGTAATGACTCAGTCTTAAGTGCATTATGTTCATTTGGTCCTTAGCATATCTCTGCTCTTCCTGAGCTCTTTCTAATCTCTCACTCTCCTCTGTGCCCTGCTGCTGCTAATGCTACCATTCTGGTCGCTCTGACACGTCCTTACGCTCAGCCTCTGTCCCAAAATGCTGCTTCTGTCAGAAATGTGTCAGCCATATCTTAATGCATGTGAAAAAGTAACACCAATCTTTAATGGAACTACGATAACAAGTTTTTATTTTGCTTATCAGTCAGCAAGTGTTATTTTATGCTGTTGTATATGTTTTGTCTTTAATTGAGAGAGAAGTACAATCATTTTACCTAAAGAACTTTTTTTTTGTTGCAAAAATCATACATGCATTTTCAGATTTTTTTTTTGATTAGTCCTTGTTGGTTTTTTTTATGAGAAATGACACATAGCTTTTATAGTACACGATGCATGGAGGCGCAGACTTTCTTCTGGAAAGAGAATAATGTTTAATTTTTGCTGGAGTACTTTACAAACTAAATAACAGATATTGTTATAAATAAAATTTTAAAAATTGTACAGAAAACAAGCCAATGTTGTTTTGTGTTTTGTTCACATCGTGGGCAGATAAAGGGAAGAAAACTGAGTCAGTGTGGGTTGATTTTATCATTTATTAGGTGAACAGTTAATCAGATAATGTGTAGTGCTGACATGAAGTCAAATTTATAGATACAAATGTCTTTTTTATTCCGTGATATATCAATAAACAAAAAATGGAGGAAGCCCTCAGTCAAAAAGGGAAATCTTATCAGGTGAAAATAACGCATACTGACAAACCATAAACATGTTATACAGCTGTAAATGCTCTCGAGTGCACATCAAAGCAACATTCACTGAAAAATTACAAGAGATGAGGACGAAATAGAAAGAGTAACAGGCCTGTTTTGGGGGGTTTTAGTTAGCAGAGTAAAATGAATTTTCCTAATCAAATTAGAAAAAGATCCTGTGGGCCTGATTTATATTCTATTTAGTCGATGTATTTAAACAATTAACACGCTGGCCGGACCAGAGCTATTTGCAATGCAGAGAAGAGGCCTCAGTGTGTTTTGTATGAGGAGGTGCTCAGTACTGAGAAATTAAAAATGAACTGATTGGACAAACATCTCCAAATGAAGAATTCTCAACTGCAAGGAAAGTCAATGAAAAATCTTTAAGAGAGAGTGTTTTAAAATCACAGTAAATACATAGGCATTATATTAGGTGGTGAGAAACTTAACATAATATCCAGTAAATCTGATTATTGCTGTACTACATTTTTTGTAATTAGATAAATACATTTCAACACATTTTAATTCATGGTTTCCGCAGTTTTTAATTGTAGATTTTGTGGCACATCATGATAAAAAATGTGTGTTTGTGTCTGGGGGGACACCAGATCTCTCTTTGAGGTCACAAGCTGAAAAGATTTGAAACCCCTGGTAACTCCTGATCATGTTATTGCTTGTTTTAATTGATCAAGATCAATTTAATGTGTAAAACTAGTCTTCTAGTCCAGTTTGTATCAGAACCTTCACTCGTTGCCTTTGGCCTTCAGTGCCTTTCTAACTTAGTTGAGTTAGTCAGGGTCAGGATACCCAAAACAGTGAAAACAGACAAATATATATCTAATGTAAAATCAGAATAAACTGGACATTAAAAAGAAAACATAAATGCAGAATTACACTACTTTACCACTGTGGTCTTCCATGTATTTTTTATTTAAGACAGTGATAGTGAACATCCACATATAAAGGCATGGCTCCCTTAACAGTTGTTTTTCACAAAGTTCCAGGGTTAAACTTTAATTTGCAGACTTGGCTGATAAAGCTACTTACAGCCTCCATGTCGTCTTATGTGTTGCTGCCTGAAACTCGGCCTTCTTCCTGTAGGACACAGTAAACCCTCATGTGACATAATCTACAGCAGCATGTGCCGAAATCAGTGTGATATTTCTTCGAATGGTGTATTTTCACAAAACTGCACTCAACATTATATCAAATGTCGAAATATTTTTTTCAAAAAGAATTTTAGAGAGAATTCCGAGACCGAGACTGAACTTGAGACGCTGGTTCTTCCAGACAAATGAAAGTGAAAGTAATTCTCCGCGAGACAGATCAAGCTACATGAAAAGGCTCAAACACCTCTCTCTCTCTCTCTCTGGATGTGTGTGTTTGTGTGTGTATATGTCAGCTGTCCTTAGCATGTTATTTTTAGGATAAACAACTTCAGAATTATTTTACTCAAGTTCTACTATATAACGGAGTTTGTTTGTTGTTCTAATGAACTTGACTCAAATTTCAGGTGAAATGTACTTTTTACTCCATTACATTAAAAAACTCTGAATATGACGACAAAGTGCATCTACAAACACACTGCCATTTTATACTCAGCAGAGTGTAAAGTTCAAATGAGCTCCCTTTGATCTGCTGCAGCATTAAATTATGCTGACACATAAATGCATCAATCATTTTAATTCAATTAGCCATTAATGTATATATTTTTATTACAGTTAGTTCTGTTATAAATACTGAGTCTGTAGTACACTAAATAATTATAATTAATGCTTTATACATGACAAATATTTTGCTGCTATTAATTCTACATGCAGGACTTTTACTCATAGAATATTTCTACACACACTGTGGTATTAATATTTCAAAAGATATGAGTACTTCTAACATGCCTTCTGAGTCTGCATAAATCAAGAAAACCTCTTTTTTCTCTTTATGACAATCTGTTATAGACCTTTTATTCATCTTTGTCATTTGATGTTTCTCTATATCATTTACTGTTTTAGTTTGTTTTTAATTCAGTTTATCATTAGCAAGATGTTTTCATATACAGCACAGCTACAGTAGATGAAATAGATTAATATCATTGCATAATAACTGGCTCTATTTAAAAATTCAAGGAAGTGATAAAAAAAATTATATAAAACCAAAAAGGTCCAAAGAATTATATAAAAAATCATAGATTTATCTGTTATATTAATTCCCCCAAAAAAGGTTCCACAAAAGCAAATAAAGTGATGAGCAAAATGTTTATTTCTGTTTCATTTTTTAACAAACCCTCTCCAATCTGATTCTTGAGCTTTTCAAATACACACAAAATCAGACATATCCTTATTTAAATGAGATGAAGGCAAAACAAACTCATACCTTGTGGGAAGAGATTTTACATTTCTTCTAAAGCAGTTCAAACACAAACATAGCAGATAATTTTGAAATAAGTCCAATCCAAGCCTGACATAAAACAGATCAAAAAAAAGCATCGACAGAGAGTCAATCAGTGCAGTTTCTCTCATGCAGTTATCAGTTGTTGTACCACACTGAACTGAACTGTGCTGTGGTTTATATTGACAGCAGGGTCTCCTGTTGGGAACCGGTCAGCAGTGATGCTCTCTGTCATGTCTTTAACCTTTGTCCCAAAACACTACTTCTGTCAGAAATGTCACAGCCAAGTCTTACTGCATGAGAAAACTAACACCAAACTTTCATTAAAAGACAAGTGTGACAAGTCAGTGTGGCTTGATTCAATCATTCATTTAGTAAACAGTATGCTTCAATCAGGCTTAACCATAAACACTTACTTTAAATGCTGTCAAAGCAACCCTTAGAGATAATATGAGGAGGAGAAAAGAGACGTCATGTGTCACAATAGTTGTTTTTAAAAGATCATCATAAATTTGTGTGTTAAAAAACTCTTCTAAGCCACTTAGTATTAAAACCTTCACTTGATGCCTTTGGCCTTCAGCTCGTCTTTGACTCTGCTCAGGTAGTTCGGGTCAGGATACCCAAAACTGTGGAAACACAAATTATTCAAGGGTTAATACAGAACTTGAAATAAAGACCCGACATTGAAAAATAATACAGAACTGAGACACTCTGCAACTGTACCACTGTGGTCCTCCTGATGTTGAGGTCTTGTGTTGAATGTCGTTCCAGGTCACCTGGTTGTCCATTCCAGTTGTTCTGGACGTCCCAACAGTGAAAATTAGCTTCCTGTCAAATGCTTTCTTTAACAGTTTCAGCACCTCTTGGCCCTCTTTGTTATCGGGCAGATATGCAATTCTCTGAATACCAGAGTAGTGCTGTCCAGGATTTGGATGCCTTTTCTGCGAAAGAAGAGCAGGACATAGACATAATGACAATAATGTTGGAAACAACAACCCGCAGAATAGATTGAAAGTCTTCAGATGTTCAATTGAAGACATTTACCGTCTGCATTCCACTTGGAATATCATAGTGGATCATTATGGTGCCACAGTTTGTGTATCCAGGGAGGGAGGCGTAAGATGAACTCCAAGACATGTTTCCATCTGGCTGGTTTCCCTCTAACGGACCAAAGACTTCTCTGCATACAGGACAGATGGGTCCCAGGATTTCCTTGGCCTGTTCCAGGCATTCCTCACAAAATGCATGTTTACATTTGAGTGTGGTCTTTTTGGTAAATGTATCTATGCATACTGGACAGAGTTCGTCTTTGTTGTCTCCTGATGTTGCTCCCTCACCTGTAGTTGCTTCAGTATTGCGCATGCTGTATCCTGATTGCCTATTTAAAACATGTTTCTTGGAGCCCCCCTTGAATAGATGAACACTGCTTACTTTCTTTGGTAGGCCCCTGGTCTCCATGGCACCAAGGTGTTTGCTGATGTCCATTAGTGGGCCTTGAGAACCCTGTGAAGACTTCTTTGTAGAGGTGATGGTACTTGTTACGGTTCTCTGCATCTCATTAAAGGACTTACTGATGGCATCTTGATTCTGTCTTGGCCCAAATACGATCATTTTTTCAGAGGACAGAGTCGGCAAAAGCTTGTTCTCAGGTCTCTGGATGATTCGCAGTGTGTCCTTAAACTCTTGAGGTTCTACGTATTTGAGAGGAAAAACTGAGCCATCAGACTCACCTAAGCACTTCTGGGCCAGATCAATGAACTCAGAGAAAGCTTGTCGTTGGTCTCCATTTTTCTGATTTGCTTTGAAGGTCACAATCACTTCTGCATCAATTGTAACTCTGTTCTTTCTTTCAATCTGTTTAATTTCATTGGCATAGATGTGGTTCATGCACCAGAAATGGTTCACTGGAAGAGGACAAGAACATGTTTCCTCTCCTGCTGAAGAAACTGCTGCTGAACTGCTGAAATAACTTTCTTCCACTGGTGACATTTGCACCTGGATAAAACACAATGTTAAAAGTTAGTAAAAATCACTAATTTTGAATGTAATTCATTATTACTGATTAAGTACGTGGGACATACGTCTTGGGGCTTTTGCCCTGAGGAAGGAGAGGGGCCTCTTGAAGCTTCCTCTGGTCTCTTGTTGAATTTTGATTCTTGCTCATCCTGGGAGTTCTTCATCAGCATAAAAAATAAAACAAAATGTATTCCTTGTGTAAAAAGCATTTATGTTAAATGTAATTCTTTACTTCTTCACTACTGATTAAGACACAGCACATACATTTTGGGACTCTGTGTTTGACAAAGGACGACCCTCTCTTGAAGCTTCATCTAGTTTTGGTGTCTCCAGTTCCAGGGGTTTCAGACTTAAAGATGTTATTTGGACTTTGGGTTTCCCATCTTTTGCCTTCAGTGTTTGTCCAATAAGTTCATGCAGCTCTCTTACAGCTTAAAAAGAAAACAAACACAAAATAATTGGCTTTCATATGTAAATTAAAGAGCAGAAAAAAAACTGAATTAAAAAACACAATTCTTATACAGGATGCTGTTTAAAATGTATCAATGCTAACAGATGTGAAATTTAATTTGATAATCATTTTAAAAAAAAGTCTCAATCTACCTGGAGCTGGTTTGATCTTAAGCACAGCTCTCCCATCTTCTAAGACCTTCACAACTTTGTAATCTCGTTCCTGTTTAGTTTCTTCAGCATTTTTATTGGACCAACTATGGATGATTTTCTGCAGGTCTGTTATGTTTTTCTGTGGTGGAACACCTTGAACACCCTCCAACCACTTGAATAAGACAGTGACTTCAACTTCATCTTTGTCCTGTGATTAAGACATTGGAGATAGAAAACATATTATAGTTAAACTTCACTTTGAAGGACTCTGTCCTGTAAAATAGACATCAGAACAGGAAAAAAACATTACTGTTATTGCCATTGTATTACTAGACAATATAGCATAAAATCCTCCATGCCATTCAACTATAAAGATTTGGATTGAAAATAACTTTTCTGGGGTATTTTAGTGTGTCTTTGAAGAAATATATAAATGACACCACTGGTACAGTTTTAGAAACAATCAGATAAATGTATATATTGTGTAAACTAGAGGCAATCATTGTTTAAATCATTTTTTTACATAATATTTGGAAGATTGTTGTTATATACTATGAAAATAAAAAGCAAAGGCTTTAATTACTTGGGACCCACACAATCTGTTTGTATAATCATAGTTAAAATGTTATTTGTTACTGACACATAGGAAAGCACACTCACACAAATACATACCTGAGCACCCTGGTCATTGGATGCTGAAGTCTGCACAAAACAATAAATGAGAAAAAAATAAAGCATTTCAAATAAAACAGAACTGCTGCAAACCACAAACCATTTGAAACAGTTCTGGGCTATTTTTATTGAACACACTGACTGTGAAAATCCACATATTAACAACATGGCTCCCTTAAGAGTTTGATATTTTTCAAAAGTTTCATATTTTGTATAACATTTTTAAATAAATAAACACTGGGATTGCATTTGAGTGGTTAAAATATTACTTGTAATTAAACGCAAAGGCACACTAACTTACACAAAAAAAAACATACCTGAGTGCCCTGGTCCTTAGATGTTGAAGTCTGCACCAAACAATACATGAGATAAAATTAGACATTTCAAATAAAACAGAACTGCTGCAATTAGTGCTGCAAACCACAAACCATTTGATACAGTTCTTGGCTATTTTTGTTATTTTTGATACAAACAGTGACTGTGAACATCCATGTATTACTTAAATGGTAACCTCAACAGTTTTTTTTATTTTTAACAAAGTTTCATATTTTGCATTTCATTTAGAAAAAAAAAAGATTTGGATTCCAGTGGTTAATATTACTAGTTATAAAACACATAGGCACACATTTTACACAAATATATACCTGAGTGCCCTGCTCCCTAGATGTCAAAGGCTGCAAAAAAACAATACATGAGAGACAATAAGACATTTCAAATAAAACACAACTGCTGCAATTAGTGCTGCAAACCACAAACATATCTATTTTATTGAACACAGTGGCTGTGAACATCCACATATTAATAACATGACAAAATCCCTTAAGGGATTTTATTTTTCACAGTGCTCTGTATTTTGCACCAGATTTAGAAATAATCGCAAAATTTTAATTAGAGTTGTTAAAGTTTTACTTATTACTTATTACTTATTATATGTTATTAAACATTTAAGCACACACACTCACACAAATACATACCTGAGCACTCTGGTCATTAGATGTTGAAGGACAATAAGAGAAAACAGGATTATACAAAAAAGGGAAATTACTGCAATTAGGGCTGTAAACTACAAACAATTTGAAACAGATCTGAGCTGTTTGTATTGAAAACAGTGACTGTGCTCTTTTTTCACAGGAAAGTCATCCAAATTCACTTTCTTGAGAGGAACAGTGATTCACCTGGATTCAGCTGCGCACTTCTGGACAAGGTTAGTGAACTCAGAGAAAGCATATTTTTGTTCTCCATCTTTCTGCTCTGCTTTAAATGTCAGTTTCACCTCTGGTATGATTTTAACTCCACTTTCTGTCTCTATATGTTCAATTTCCTCCTTGTATGCCTGGGTCACATACCAGTAATGGTACAGTGGGATATTAGAAGTGAATGTACTCACGTCACTACTTAGCTGTCTTATCAGCTAGACAGAAATATAACAAATAAATAAAAATTAAACTTAGTGTTCTAAATTTGCACTTCTGTATTACACAACAGTATTTACATACATTTTGTGGCTCCAATGCAGATGAAGGTGGGTTGTCTCTTGTAGCTTCCTCTGGTCTCTGGTTGATTTTTGCTTCTGGCTCAAAGGAGGAAGTCTTCATCACCTTACTGTTCCTCTCCCCCATGGTTAGTCCAGTATGGACATGAGGGTCTTTGATGCTCTTGCTGATGTTCAGTGGTGGGTCTTGAGATATCTGGGCAGACTCTCCAGCCGAGGTGGCGGTATTTGTTAAGGTTTTCTGTGTTGCATTTAAGGACTTTTTGATGGCATCTTGATTCTGCCTTGGCCCAAATATGTTAATTTCTTCAGAAGACAGAGTCAGCAGAAGCTTGTTCTCAGGTCTCTGGATGATTTTCAGTGTGTCCTTCAGTGCCTCTGGGTTCACTTTCTTGAGAGGAACAGTGAAGCCCCTGGATTCAGCCGCACACTTCTGGACAAGGTTAGTGAACTCAGAGAAAGCATATTTTTGATTTCCATCACTCTGGTCTACCTCAAATGTCAACTTCACCTCTGGTATAATTTTAACTCCACTCTCTTTCTCTATATGTTCAATTTCCTCCTTGTAGGCCTGGGTCACATACCAGTAATGGTGCAGTGGGATATTGGAAGTGGATGTACTCATGTCACTACTCTGTTCGCCCAGCTGTTCTTCCAACTAAACAGAAATATAACAAATAAATAAAAATTAAACTTAGTGTTCTAAATTTGCACTTCTGTATTACACAACAGTATTTACATACATTTTGTGGCTCCAATGCAGATGAAGGTGGGAGTTCCTCTGAAGCCTCCTTTGGGTTTGATGTCTCTAGTTCTGACGATGTTGGGCTAATAGATGTTATTGTGACTGTTTTCCCATCCTTCCTGGGCAGTGTTTGTCCAATCATTTCCTGAAGCCTCTTCTTGGCTTAAAAGGAAACCAAATACAAGAGAATTTACCTCCAAAAGAAAAAAAAGAAAAGAAAAGAAAGTACGAAACCATTACAAAAAACAGATGTGTTTGAAATGAGAGTAAATTAGAGTAAGCCAAAAATCTTGGCAACAAATGTGCAATTTAATATACACGTAAAAAATTCAAACATTCATACTGCACCTGGGGCGGGTTCAATCCTTAGCACAGCTCTCCCATCCTCTAAGACCTGTACAACGGTGCATTCTTGAGGTTTTCCAGTCTCTCTTGCATAGTTATTGGCCCAAGTTTGGAAAACTTTTTGAAGCTCGAATTTACATTTCTGTGGTTGAACACCTTCTGACCACTTGACTGAGACAGTGACTTCAACTCCATCCTTGTGCTGTGATAAAGACATCGGAGCCAAAAAAAAACCATATTGCAGTTAACACCGCAGTATTATTAAACAAGAAAGCACAAAATCTAGATTTTGCAAATTTGGGAAATATTGATGACACCACTGGTACGGTTTAAAAACACAAAGAGTAGTAAAATGTGTGCATGATACTGAAGGCGGTTATTGTTTAAATCTTAGCTTTAATTATTAAGTGTTTTTAACATTTTTATTATGCATGAAAATTGACTTTATCATACACTTCACAGAAAAACATCCAGTCCTGTTTGTACTTGACCCAGATTATCTTTCCACTGGTCCTTATTCTTTTTTAAAAAACTGCTAGTCTTCAAAAAAAAAAAAACTGCAACAGTTTCAGTTTCCATATTTACACCAGTTTTGTTTTTTTTTTTAAATACTGGATTTGCAGCAAAATGTTTAGGTGTTATTTGTTATTAAACATGTACGTTTCCAAAACCACTCAAACACATACCTCAGCAGTCTGGTCATAAAATGTTTAAAAACAATATTTGAGATAAAATAAGAAATAGAACGTTAAAATAGTAAAAAAAAACCCAAACCAAAACAAACAAACAAACAAACTGTTGCAACTACTGCAAACCAGTAGTAGTTGAAATTATTTAAGACAGTGACTGTCATGGTTTGCATTTTTTCACCACAGGTTTCTCTGTGTCACCCTGAACGCATCACCACTCACTTACTCACTCCCTCAGCCAACCTCCTCTGCCAATCAGTCTCAACCACCTTCACCTGTCCCCACGTTATACAGGTCTCCCTCTCCCTTTATTCTCTGCCAGACTGGTACTCATTCATGCCAGACTCTCCAGCAAAATCTTTTGGACTTACTTCCCAGCTTCGACCGCCTCTCCTCGCCTCTGTCCCAGTAACCACTTCTGCCCTTTTTTTTTTATTCTAACCACAAGTGGCCTCTGTTTTCTCCCTGTTTCCTTTTGTCTGCTTGAGGCAGCAGTTCTGTTCACTGGAAAGGGGCGTCAGTTCTATTGTCTGTCCCAGGGCTTTCCCCCATAGTCCAGTTGCAATACCAGAAACTCTAAACTGCCTGTTCATTCCCACTTTCAGCTCAAACTGTTTTTTGGAGCCTTAGAGGAAGAATTTTTACAGCTGATACAACCTGTTTTTGCCGCGAGTTAAATCCCCTGCTAAATCTGAAATAAAGGTCATTTACCAATTACACTACTGTCAAGTGTGTTTGCATTTGAGTCCATACACCCCCGGTCAGTGACAGTGAACATCCACATATAAAGACATGGCTCCCTTAACAGTTGTTTTTCACAAAGGGTTCCAGGGTTAAACTTCAATTTGCAGACTTGGCTGATAAAGCTACTTACAGCCTCCATGTCATCTCATGCGTCGCTGCCTGAAACTCGGCCTTCCACCTGTAGGACACAGTAAACACTTCATGTGACATAATCTACAGCAGCGTGTGCCGAAATCAGTGTGATAATTCTTCGAATGGTGTATTTTCACAAAACTGCACTCGACATTATATCAAACGTCGACATAATTTTAAAGAAGAAATTTTATCACCGAGACCTTACTTTAAACTCGAGACGCTGGTTCTTCCAGACAAATGAAAGTGAAAGTAATTCTCCGCGAGACGGATCAAGTTACATGAAAAGGCTCAAATCTCTCTCTCTCTCTCTCTGGATGTGTGTGTTTGTGTGTGTATGTGTCAGCTGTCATCAGCATGTTATTTCTAGGATAAACAACCTCAGAATTATTTTACTCAAGTTCTACTATATAGCGGAATTTGTTTGTTGTTCTAATGAACTTGACTCAAATTTCAGGTGAAAATGTTCCTTTTACTCCATTACATTAAAAGACTCTGAATATGACGACAAAGTGCATCTACAAACACACTCTGACCCATATTTGCAAAACATTTTATACTCAGCAAAGTTCAAATAAGCTCCTTTTAATCTGCTGCAGCATTAAGTTATGATGACACATAAATGCATCAACCATCTGATTCAAGAAATTGGTAATGTAAGCAGTTTTATATTACAGCTAGTTTTGTGTAATAAAAATACTTAGTACATAGTATACTAAGTAATAATAATAAACATTTTATACATTACATATATTTAGGTATTTAGCTAATAATTCTTTATATAGTGTGAAGGATTTTCCCATACCCTCCAGGATCCTTTTCACCTCTTTGTTTGCCACTATACCTCTTTGCACTTAAGTAGAGCAAAGTTCCTGGCTGTGTCACACAGTACCTTTGTTCTAATCAGTGTTTTGTCTTACAGTTATTTGTGCAGACTCCTTCCATCTGCCTGTCATAGTAACTGAGGCAAAGGGTATGAATGTTTATGTGCTGATACCTAGTAATATCCTGAAAATGTACAGCTTGAGCTTATTTGTATATGTAGTTTAGGACTGATGACATGCAAGGACACATAGACTTAAAAACATGGTACACACAGGACAAGCTCAGACTGGTGGTGGCAATACTCATGATTACTTGTGGATGTTGCTGTTTCTGATCCCTCTTGAGTTCTGCAATAAATGCCTCTGCGTAAGACATCTACTGTCTCCTGACCTCTTCATTTCATCCAGCTCGTTTTTGTTTAAATTTTTTCTTCACATGTAAGACTTTTACTTATAGAATATTTCTACACTCACTGTGGTATCAATACTTCAAAAGATCTGAGTACTTCTAACATGCCTGCTGAGTCTGCTGGCATGTTAGAATCTATTATAAAATTCAAGGAAGTGATAAAAAAATGTATAAATAAAACAAAAAAAAGTAAAAAAGAATTAAATAAAAAATCATATTAATATCTGTTCTATTAATTCCCCCCAAAATGGTTCCACAATAGCAAATAAAGTGATGTGCAAAAACTTTATTTTGTTTCATCTTTTAACAAACAGTATCCAATCTGATTCTTGAATTTTTCAAATTCACACAAAATCAGACATATCATTATTTAAATGTGATGAAGGCAGAACAAACTCATGCCTTGTGGGAAGAGATTTTACATTTTTTCTAAAACAGTTCAAACACAAACACAACTGATAATTATGACATAAGTCAAAGTCATCTGTCATGAAACAGATCAAAAAAAAAAAAAACATCCACAGAGAGTCAATCAGTGCAGTTTCTCTCATGCAGTTACCAGTTGTTGTACCACACTGAACTGAACTGTGCTGTGGTTTGTATTGACAGCAGGGTCTCCTGTTGGGAACTGGTCAGCAGTGGTGCTCTCTGTTATGACTTCAACCTTTGTCCCAAAACACTACTTCTGTCAGAAATGTCACAGCCAAGTCTTACTGCATGAGAAAAGTGACACCAAACTTAAATCAAAAGAAAAGTGTGATGAGTCAGTGCAGCTTGACCCAATCATTCATTTAGTAAACAGTATGCTTCAATCAGACCATGTGTAACCTACTGTAGACATATAGTTCAATGTATGGATTCTGATCTAATTCTTATAATTATACGTTGGAAAACCTTGACAATCAACAAAAAAATGAAGAAATCTTTCATCAAAGTAAATTAAGCTTAATAGGCAAAGATAAAACATGCTGCTTAACCATAAACACTTACTGTAAATGCTGTCAAAGCAACCATTAGAGATAATATGAACAATTACAAGAGGTGAAAAGAGACGTCATGTGTCACAATAGTCTGTGCATTTGAGTGATTGTTTTCTTTTTTTAAAAGATCATCATAAATTTGTGTGTAAAAAAACTCCTCTAAGCCACTTGGTATTAAAACCTTCACTTGATGCCTTTGGCCTTCAGCTCGTCTCTGACTCTGCTCAGGTATTCTGGGTCAGGATACCCAAAACTGTGGAAACATACAATATTCAAGGGTCAGTCTTTCATATTAAAATGGCCCTGGAATTATAGGAATAAAGAACTAAGAGATTTGACCACTGTACCTCTGTGGTCCTCCATGTGTTGAGGTCTTGTGGTGAATGTCGTTCCAGGTCACCTGGTTGTCTCTTCCACTTGTTCTGGACATCCCAATAGTGAAAATTAGCTTCCTGTCAAATGCTTTCTTTAACAGCTCCAGTACTAGTTGGCCCTCTTTGTTATCAGGCAGATATGCAGTTCTCTGAGTACCAGTGTAATACTGTCCAGGATTTGGATGCCTTTCCTGTGAAAGAAGAGCAGGACATAGACATAATGACAATAATTTCAAAGATAATTTAACAACCTGCAGAACTGACAAAATGTTTTCAGATGTTTAACTGCAGACATTTACCGTCTGTATTCCACTTGGAATGTCATAGTTGATCATTATGGTGCCACAGTTTGCATATCCAGGGAGGGAGACATAAGAGGATGAACTCCAAGACATGTTTCCATCTGGCTGGTTTCCCTCTACTGTACCAAAGACTTCTCTGCATACAGGACAGATGGGTCCCTGGCTTTTCTTGGACTGTTCCAGGCATTCCTCACAAAATTCATGTTTACATTTGAGCTGTGTCTTTTTGGTAAATGTATCCATGCATATTGGGCAGCTTTCTTCTTCGTTGTTTCCTGATGTTGCTCCCTCACCTGTAGGTGCTTTAGTGTTGTGCATGCTGTACTCTGATTCGTCCTTCATTGCAGATCCACCATAGGCCCCCTCTGACTGATGACCATATTTCAAGTTCTCTGATGGCCCGCTGACCCCCATGGAACCAAGAAGTCTTGGAGAGTTTTTGGGCGATGTTGCAATCTCCTGGTACAGACGAAGAAGAGCTCTGACAGCATGACTCTCCATTGATATGTGTCCTCCAGATCTTTTATAATGAGCTTTGACTTCGACTTTGCCTTGATTGATGCCTGATTCCTTGAAAGTCACATCAAACTTATCTTTGATCTTAGCAACTTGCTTATCATAGGAAGTTGTCATCAGCCTCCAGTAGCTCTCCTCCATGACGAGTCCTTTATCAGCCAGAGGGTCTTTGATGCTCATGCTGATGTTCGGTGTAGATTCTTCAGCAGAAGTGTTGACATTTGTGAAGGTTTTCTGTGTTGCATTAAAGGACTTACTGATAACATCTTGACTTTGTCTTGGCCCACATACAATCATTTTTTCAGAGGACAGAGTCAGCAAAAGCTTGTTCTCAGGTCTCCTAATGATTCTCAGTGATTCCTTAAACTCCTCAGGTTTGAGAGGAAAAACTGAGCCATCAGACTCACCCAAGCACTTCTGGGCCAGGTCAGTTAAGTCAGAGAGAGCTTGTTGTTGGTCTCCATCTTTTTGGTTTGCTTTGAAGGTCACAATCACTTCTGCATCAATTTTTACTCCATTCTTTTTCTCGATCTGTTTAATGGCCTTTGCATAGATGTGGTTCATGTACCAAAAATGGTTTACTGGAAGTTTACAAGAACATGTTTCCTCTCCTGCTGTAGAAAATGCTGCTGAACTGCTGAAATAACTTTCTTCCACTGATGACATATGCACCTGGATAAAACACAATATAAAAAGTTAGTAAAAATAATTAATTTTGAATGTAATTCATTACTTCTGATTATCTATGTAGGACATACATCTCGAGACTTTTGTCCTGATGAAGGAGGGGGGCCTCTTGAAGCTTCCTCTGGTCTCTTGTTGAATTTTGATTCATGATCATCCTGGGAGGTCTTCATCAGCTTAAAAAAAAAAAACAAAATGTATTCATTAAGTAAAAAGCATTTATGTTAAATGTGATTTTTAACAACTGATTATGACACAGCACATACATTTTGGGACACTGTCTTTGACAAAGGATAAACGTCGTTTGAAGCTCCCTCTGGTTTTGGTGTCTCCTGCTCCAGTGGTGTCCCACTTAAAGATGTTATTGTGACTTTGGGTTTCCCATCTTTTCCCTTCAGTGTTTGTCCAACCAGTTCCTGCAGCTCTCCTACGGCTTAAAAAGAAGACAAACACAAAAGTATTGGCCTTCATATGTAAATTAAAGAGCAGAAAAAAAAACTGAATAAAAAAATACCATTTTAATACAGGATGCTATTTAAAATGTATTGACGGTAACAAATTTGATAATCAATAAAATTTTAAAAAAAGTCATACTGTACCTGAAGCTGGTTTGAACTTCAGCACAGCTATCTCATCTTCTAAGACCTTTACAACATTGTATTCTCGATGGTTTTCATTATCTTTAGCATTTTTATTGGCCCAACTCTGGATGATTTTCTGCAGGTCTATTCTGCTTTTCTGTGGTTGAACACCTTGAACACCCTCCGACCACTTGAATGAGAAAGTGACTTCAACTTCATCCTTGATAAAGACATTGGAGCCAGAAAACATATTATAGTTAAACTTCACTTTGAAGGACTCTGTCCTGTAAAATAGACATCAGAGCAGGAAAAAAAACTGCCATTGTATTACTAGACAAGATAGCATAAAATCCTCCATGCCATTCAACTTTAAAGATTTGGATTGAAAATAACTTTTCAGGGGTATTTTAGTATGTCTTTAAAAAATATATAAATGACACCACTGGTACAGTTTTAGAAACAATCAGATAAATGTCTATATTGTGTATACTAGGGGCAATCATTGTTTATATCATTGTTTAATGTTTGGAAGATTGTTGTTATATAGTATGAAAATAAAAAGAAAAGGCTTTAATTACTTGGGACCCACACAATCTGTTTGCACAATAATTGTTAAAATGTTATTTGTTACTGAACACATAGACACACACACTCACACAAATACATACCTGAGCACCCTGGTCATTAGATGCTGAAGTCTGCAAAAACAATAACTGAGAGAAAGTAAAGCATTTCAAATAAAACACGACTGCTGCAAACCACAAACCATTTGGCACAGTTCCGGGCTATTTTTATTGAACACAGTGACTATAAAAATCCACATATTAACAACATGGCTCCCTCAAAGTTTCATATTTTTTTTACAAAGTTTCATATTTTGCATAACATTTTTACATAAATAAACACTGGAATTGCATTTGAGTGGTTAAAGTATTACTTGTAATTAAACGCAAAGGCACACACACTTAAACAAAAAATAACATACCTTAGCAACCTGGTCATTAGATGTTAAAGGCTGCAAAAACAATACATGAGAGAGAATAAGATATTTCAAATACAACACAACTGCTTCAATTAGTGCTGCAAACCACAAATGATTTGAAACAGTTCTGGGCTATTTTTATTGAACACGGTGACTGTAAACAACCACATATTAACAACATGGCTCCCTCAACAGTTTTTATACTTTTCACAAAGTTTCATATTTTGCATTACATTAAAAAAAAATAATACTGGAATTGCACAATAATAGTTAAAGTATTACTTGTTATTTAACACATAGAAACACATTTCACAAAAAAACCCTTAGTTCTCTGGTGTTGTTAGATGTTGAAGGACACAGGATAAAGAGGAAACAGGATAATTTAAGAAAGGGCAACTGCTTCAATTAGTGCTGCAAACCACAAATGATTGGGCACAGTTCTGGGCTATTTTTATTGAACACAGTGACTGTAAACAACCACATATTAACAACATGGCTCCCTCAACAGTTTTTATACTTTTCACAAAGTTTCAAATTTTGCATTGCATTTTTAAAAAAATTCTAGATTTGCATTCAAGTAATTAAAGTATAACTTGTTATTGAGCACATAGGCCCACACACACACACAAAATAACATACCTTAGCAACCTGGTCATTAGATGTTACAGTCTGCAAAACAATACATGAAAGTAAATAAGACATTTCAAATAAAACACAACTGCTGCAATTAGTGCTGCAAACCACAAATGATTTGAAACAGTTCTGGGCTATTTTTATTGAATACAGTAACTGTAAAAATCCACATATTAACAACATGGCTCCCTTAAGAGTTTGATATTTTTTTAAAAGTTTCATATTTTGCACAACATTTTTAAATAAATAAACACTGGGATTGCATTTGAGTGGTTAAAGTATTACTTGTAATTAAACGCACAAAATAATACATACCTGAGCAACCTGGTCATTAGATGTTGAAGGCTGCACCAAACAATACATGAGATAAAATAAGACATTTCAAATAAAACACAACTGCTTCAATTAGTGCTGCAAACCAAAAATGATTTGAAACAGTTCTGGGCTATTTTTATTGAATACAGTAACTGTAAACATCCACTTATTAACAACATGGCTCCCTCAGCAGTTTTCATATTTTTCACAAAGTTTCATATTTTGCATAAAATTTTTAAATAAATAAACACTGGAATTGCATTTGAGTGGTTAAAGTATTACTTGTAATTAAACGCACAAAAAAAATACATACCTGAGTGCCCTGGTCCTTAGATGTTGAAGGCTGCACCAAACAATACATGAGATAAAAAAAGCATTTCAAATAAAACACAACTGCTTCAATTAATGCTGCAAAACACAAACCATTTGATACAGTTCTGGGCTATTTTTATTGAACACAGTAGCTGTAAACATCCACTTTTGATTAATATGGCTCCCTTAGGAGTTTCATATTCTTCAAAAGTTTCACATTTTTAAAAAAATAAACACTTGATTTGCATCTGAATAGTTAAAGTATAACTTGTTATTAAACGCACAGGAACACACTCTTACACAAACACATACCTGAGTACCTTGCTCCTTAGATGTTGAATACATGAGAAAAAAAAAAAAACATTTTTAAATAAAACACAAATAGTGTTGCAAATCACAAATGATTAGAAACAGTTCTGGGCTATTTTTTTTTTTAACACAGGGACTGTTAAAAAAATATTGATATATAATTATAATAGGATAATTTAACAGGATAATTTAATTTTTTTAATAACATAGCTTTAATAACATCCCTTCCCTTTTTCTTAGTTTTTATTATGTTCAATTTTCTGCAATTCATTTAGAAATAAACACAGAATTTGCGCCAGCGCAGTTAAAGTTTTACTTTTTACGGAACATGTAAACACATACACCCATACAAATACATACAACAACTTCCATGTTGTCATCTGTGTCGCTGTTTTCCATTTTCAGTCTTCTTTCTGTGAGACACGGTAACACTTAACGTGACATAAACTACAGCGGCGTTTACTGAAGTCAGTGTGACGATTCAAACAACCAACATTTTTTATTTTGTGCATCTTTATTAAAACTGCGCTCAGAAATGAGGCGAAATATCGAGGTTACGTTTAAAAGGAAAGCTGTCACTCGACTCCACTTTCAATTACGACAACCAAATGTAATTTTTTTTGTAGGCGTTAACTTAGCTTTATCTATTTTACTACATTTTTAAACAAGACATTAAGCCACAAAGCTAATGTTCACATTTCAAACATAAACACAGCAAATATATCGTGTATAGTTACCTTGACTTGGCTCTTAAGTTTGAGACGCTGCGTCTTCCGGAAAAATGAAAGAGAAAGTATGCTCCGCGAGACACATGACGTCACATTAAATCATTAGCACAGCCGCAATCTCGCTATTGATAAGTCCGATCGTTATCGTGTCGTGTCGAAATATCCAGTTTAGAGCTTGTTTTTCTCTAGAAGTGAAAATAGTGTGAGAGTGCGAGGCTCAACTTTAGTTCAATCAAGTTTCAGGCGGAGGTAAAGTTGCCGTTACTGCTACCTTCAGTATCAAAGCCTGGATTTCTCCAAGTTGTGAGATATATGTGAGAGATAATCTATGCAGATGTTTCATAGTTTCGAAAAAGTCCAACACCAAAGATGACGATGCAGTTGAACGCGTATCGAACTGAAAATCTTTCCAAAGCGCCCATGAACGCACCTTTCACTACATGCTTAGTTTGAAACCGTCGTAAAAATGGAACTCGATCCATATCAATCTTCTGTAACTTTTTTGTTTTTCAACATAAAACTCTTAAATCACGACCAGTGCAGAGAGAGATAGTCGTTTAAGTTTTCACACCTGATTGTTTGAAAAAAGGAAAAGAAAGTACATACTAAAAAATAAACTCAGCTAATCATAGCTTTCAGTTTCTCTCCTTGACTACATAGTATTTTCAATAGTTTTCTCCTTTTTGAGTATTGACACCAAACCACCTCTCTTGTAGCTTGAACTCCTTTTCAGAGCCTTATTTTTATGAGCTCGATAATGAAATACTGCCAACACATAAATTCTCCAAAATGAGCTATCCAAAAATATAATATACTCTATTTCAATTACACACACAGGTCTATATTGTTGTTTAAGTTGATTCTTTAGATTAAGATCTTTCACTTTGGTAGTTTATGTAAACTTTGATGCTAATTCTTAATTCACTTTGCTCAAGTAACAGTGATATAACTGATGTGATAGAAGATAATGAATATAACTGATAAATATCTGATAATTATCTGATAATTAGGTACTTCTGTAAAAAAAAACACGAAAAACCTGCAAGTATGATGTGCAAAATCTGTTTATTCTTGTTACCAGCTTTCAACAAACTGTATTAGATCTGATCCACAAGCTTTGCAAATATACACATAATCAAACATATTTTGATTCATCTGTGAAACAAATACATGTCTTGTAAAAAAAAAATCTTTAAAAAATGATCCTCAAAAGTAATTTCAAACACAATGTAGGAAAGTGCTGTGAGATATAAAATATCTGATGTAAAACAGACTCCTAATACTGAAATGGCGTTAGCATTGAACAGAAATACATAAAAAAAAAACTTCAATTTATAAGAATTTTTGCTCTTCAAAAGAGATTTTCTTGAATTTAAAAATTGTTCTTGCAGCAACAAACAAATTAACAAAGAAAAAAGCAACATAATATATCTTGTTTTTTCTGGGACCTTTCATCTTTCACCTGCTCCTCTCAGTCTTCAAAATCATCTTCTCTTCACTTGCATTTTATCCTTGTTAACTCAGCTACTTCAGCATACTAATCTTTGGTGAGAGTACTGATTAATGTGAATATACTGTGCAGTCTAATTATATACTTCATGTTCATACACAGAGAGCTGGGTGGATGCAGGTAAGGCTTCCACAGTGGTCCTTTATGCAAAGGTGCGAAGGAGAAGGCATCAGTGTGAGCTGCAGCAGTTGAGTGACGACATCATCACTGTACTAGGACAAAGTTGGCAAGCAGAAGAACTAATCAGCTTCATCTTTCAGAGTAAACCTGTAATATACAGAGGAAGGAAATTTATAAAATGAGTGAATCAGCAATGAATTAATTATCATTAAACAACGT
The DNA here is from genome assembly GCA_029783805.1 of Acanthurus tennentii. NCBI lineage: Eukaryota > Metazoa > Chordata > Actinopteri > Acanthuriformes > Acanthuridae > Acanthurus > Acanthurus tennentii. The sequence continues at coordinate 15,546,109 of JAPZDZ010000012.1, read as the reverse complement.
GAAATCAAATATTTTCAATCATTGAGGGATTTTTTTTTTAATAAAAACTATATAAAAATCTGAAGGGTGTCCAACATTTTGACAGAGGTAATTCACATGCAGCACTGTCAATGATCACATGTTACACCAGAGATGATGATAAGGAAGTCAATGTCTGTCCAGCACCTGCTGGAAACCGTCCTTGGTTGACACCATTTTCAATATATAATCAGTCAGATTGTTCTGTATGTTAAGTTATATTGTGATAGTTGTGATGATTTTTAAAATCAGGTGCTGTTAAAATAGGCTACGTATCATCATCAAAATTTGAAAATTAAAAGAGTATGAAATAATGGATTATGGTGGAATTTCCCATTAAAATGATGGACAACAATAAAGTCTAATGCAGCCTCTGGTTCAGTCTGTTCTGCTCACCATTCTGTGACACCAGAAATCAGGTCAAGCTGAGCCAATTCGATCTGTACCTAAAAAAAAGGAAAGATACATTAACCAGTGTATAAGCAGTATTTCTGCGTGTCTTCAGTCCATTTCATGATGTAAGAATTTTGAGAGGTAGGTACACACTTCAAAACAGTCATATAATTAATGTAAGCCAGCAGCCAAGCTAGTACAAGTGTACAGCCTGGCCACATCTGTATTTTAGTGTAGATTTACACAAATGATCTCAATGTAAGCGTGTTGTCAAGTGTTCATGCCACATTCTCTGAATACCCTGATGAGCACTTGTTAATCTTTGACGGCTGTATGCTATAAGAGTAGCAGATGGAGGTGGAAATACAGTCTCAGACTGACCTGTCCGAGCACATCACGGCTCCTGAATGAGGCCGAGTTATTCTTCACTGATACACTGAGGCGTCTGAA
>JAPZDZ010000012.1:15486773-15499081 GCA_029783805.1 Acanthurus tennentii | reverse complement strand
TGACGGCTCGCCTATAGCTCTGGCATTCACATGCCTTCAGTCAGATGGGTTGAGGGCTCACCCATGGGACTGTGGGTGGGGGTTGTTGCGCCTGGTGCGATACTTCTCCTTCTGCCCTCTTCCATAGCCTATTGATGTGCCAAAGGGTTCGGGTCAGGGGTCAGCCCTCAGAGGTGGCAGGGTCAAACTTCATCTCATGAATATGGAAGACGGCTGGGCTCAGGGGACCATCTGGTCGGCTCTATTGGAGGCTAAACAAATGAGCCTGCTGGGAGGGTGCCGTATTAGTGTAATTACTGTGGATTTCCCAGGCCTGGAAAAGAGCATCAGTACTTGCTGGGTTCCCCTTTCCACCCAACATCTGCAGGTGGATTACATGGTGGATTAGATATATTTTTTTTAATGGTAACATTCATGGGATTCAGTGCTAGATACTTTAGATCATATAACTCTTTATTTTCCTCATGCGTAAGCTGCTTTTGTTTTGGCTCATCCAATGAGATTTTGTGATTTTTTTCTGTGATTGGGAAAAACATAACCTTGTGAGGCAGCTGGATTTGTGAGATTTTGTGATCATGTGATCTCATAAATCCATCTTGTATGGGCTTGTGTCTGAACCACAGTGACAGTACCTGTAGCTGCAAGCGTTGTTTAGGTGTGGTGGCCAGTAAGAGAAATGACTACATATCTGAAAACAACAATGGTGGCTCCTTCAGAGGTTATTTGACAGAACTGGGGAAGCTTCTCTCTTCAATGAAAAAGGAGCAGCCAACGGCACTGAAGGCTTTTGTCATTAGAAAAGATATTTTCAGTTTGATTTACTAACTGACTCTACTGTTAGCACTTTCGTGCTGTTATGTTATGTTTCATTGATCTGACTGGTTAAAGTTAGTATATACATATACATAGTACATAGTACATTATAAACATTGATAGACAGATGGTCCATCCAATCATCTACTGAAGTGCAAACAGTTTCCATGGACAAACAATCTGTCGCTTCAGGATTTCATCAGCAACCAATGTCATTTTGATTTTGGTAAATTTTATATAGAAGTTTTTGTGGTGTTTGATGTCATGAAATATTATCCCACAACACCCGACTGGGCAAGATTTGTTTTTCCAATGGCACTGATTCAAGTCTGGCAACCTTTAACTCCAACTCCTTTTAACTCACAGATGCAGCAAAACTTTAATATTCTAAGGCAGCCCATAAAATTAAAGCAATCAAAACAAGCCTTTAAGACAAGGCTTATTCAAAGAGAGTAAATGCAGGTTGTTTACTGTAGAATAAAAAGCGTAACAGAGATTTGTAAATTTTCAAGTGACACCTTTTCTGCTCGATGACAGTTTTAAACACAGTTTTGACACAAAGAGGCATGACCTTTCTATGAGCCATGAATGTGTTAGGATAGAAGCAAGCTCAGCTGAGCGGTGACCTTGATAAGAATCTCATCCTGTTTGTTACACTGTGAGCAGGTCTTTGTGAGGACTTTCACTGCAGGCGAATCACGGGTCAAGCTCTTGCTGACAATCGCCTCTCTTTTCTCCTTCTTTTCCCTCATTTACACCTCCCAGGAGTGAAAACCCACAATGCAGCTCTCTGTGTCCGTTGCAGGCTGCGTATGTGTTTGTCTCATGAGTACTTTTTTTTTTTTCATGCTTGAGTGCAGTGAACAATGTGCACTATTCTTTTGTATTGCACGCTGATACAAGTGACCTGGAGTCAATGAAAGCTGAAGTGCCAGTCTGCAGATTTCAAAGGCAGATTGAGGGTTTGAATACCTTTCGCTCTGACAGCACTGCCTGAAAGCTTGTTGATGGAGGGAATACAAACAGAGGTGCAAGGTGGCATCAGAGAGGGTGCAGAAACGTATATTTTTTCAAAATCCTTTTGATCTGAATTCTGCATCCTAGGAGCTTGATCTTAGTAAGAAGCAAAATAATACTTTCACAATCAAACCTGAATAGTATATATGCTATACATTACTTTTCCTGTCCAGTAAATTTTTTCATGTATCACTAACAGGATTTCATTAAACAAAAGTTAAAAAGCTTATTCTATCAAGGTTGCAACCAGCTATCATGTTTACTTTGATATTCATGTATTTTATTTATTATTCCTTTGGTTTATAAAATGAAAAAAAATGTGATTCTTTAATTATTTTTTAAAGCTTTTTTTTGTTGCCCGTCAGTTCAAACCTGGACATATTTAAGTAACCATAACAGAAAAGAAAGGAAACTGTCAATAATTGCAAATAAAAAGCTATTTATGATTAGAGGTGTATTGGCATTTAGCTTTAAAAATCAACTTAATCATTTTGTTCTGCATAAGTTTTGTGGATTACCATCCATAAAGGGTCTCAGAATAAGTTAATTACTGTTGAAGGAACTTTAAACTTATAATATGTAAAATTTTCAACTTAAAAATGTCTAAGAAGGCCTAAATCTTTGTGATACATTTTGTTAAGAGGTGTGCTTACATCATATCTTTTGTTTATTGCAATGTTCAAACCCAGAAACCTGTAATTTATTTAAGATCATGGTGAGTTTCATTTTGTTGCTCTATTGCTTGCTTTCATTTTTTTACATAAAGAGACTTTAAGTGGTAGAAACTACATTTTGTTTGTTTAAAAGACCCTTACAGACAATGAAATGGATTTGCCGTAACAGTAATTCTATGGAGTTGTATTACACATGTAGCTGAAACACTGCAAGCGCACTTTGAGACCAGCTGTGCAGCTGTTTTAAGGAAGTGAAAAATACCCTGACAGTCAGTATATTGTATATATTCTTTACACAGAGATGTTTTGGTGTAGGGTGAGAGAAGAGTTTACGTTTAGAGGGGTTGTGCCTGGAGCTTGGCTGTCAGGCTGAGTGGCACTAAAGACTCAGAGCATGAATAAATCAACACAGTTTGACCCATTTAAATACCAAATGGAACCATACTCTCCACTGGGAAACAACAGGCATGCTTGAACACACTGCCTTATTTCCATGAGAGAGGCAGGGTGCTAGACGGTGCGACTGTGGGAGTCATAGTGTTATGCAGCCGTTTTAAAAGCACTTCTGGCATGACTTCATTGCCTTCAGCTCTGGGTCAAATGAACAGAGATGTCCCTGACTGTAAACTGAGGTGGGTGATAGCACAGAAATCTAATGACTCTGTAACCCTGATGTGAACTCAACATTTTGGAGTGCTGCAAAGAAAAATTCTGAGTCATGTTTTCCTTTTTTCATTCATTTTTTTTTTTTGTACAACCAACAGCATCAACCTTTAGGTCTCTAATTGGTCAGGAGGTCATCATAAACTAGCTGGCTAATGGCAACATCTGCTCACTTAATTCCATGGTGCCTTGATGTAAACCTACTAGAGCACTTTAAATGTGGGAAAAAAATAAATTTTTCATTTGAATGTATACAGTTGACCTATATGCTCCCATTTTCTTCACTGAAGAGATTTTCTTTGTCCTCCTGAGAAATAAAATTCAAAACAATAACCTTTGGCACTTAAAAGGCTTATTCATGCTATATGACTCCGATCTCTCCACAGGGTAAATCCCTAATGAGATAGCTGTGGTTTGACCACTGTAGGCGCACAGATGTACTTTCACAGACCTGGTTTCCAGCTGCTGCTATCACTGTCCCACAGTGTATGTCATTTCTTGTCTAAAGAGCTGGTTAATATTTAAATTTCATGTTTGTCAAGATGTGATGAGTAACAGGAACCACAGCACTGGGAGGGAAGGAGGGAGGGAGGTGGGTAAAGCACTGTGGTTGGTAGGGTGGGAAGAAGTCAGGAGGTCATTTCTGATGGTTTTTCCACAAAATTAGCTCTTGTGATTCAATAAGCTCTTCCGTTCAGATTTCTTGGAACCTCGTTGCTGTCCGGTGAACCAGCTTTGTATTGTATTCAGTGAAAACAAGGATGCATCATCAATAAGGGGGGAGCACAAAGCACAACATGATGTGAAATCTGACTTTCTCAAGGGAAACTTGCTTTTGTGGTTCCAGTTGAGAAATCAGATTTTCAGGTTCTGAACTTGTTTCTTTTTGGTCAAAAGTCCTAAAAGTAACCTGAGGCTATGTGATTCCACCTTTTCTATTATACCTGTTGTTTTACTCTGTCAGTAAAAGGGAGCAGATGACTAACTCTGTGTATTTGATAACAATGTCACACTTGATTTGTTGGATTGATCAAGATGTGCCCCTGAACAAGAACAGTGATGCCTGCTGACACCTATGTTTGCCCAGTGTTTCATATTTATAGGAGTGTTTGCAATAGCACAAGAAATTTCCCATCCTGTGAGTGATGATTTATTGCATTCGCCCCGTGGCTGGTGTGAGACGATATCTGACAACAAGTAAACTTCTTGTGACAGCTCTGACAGAGGGAATCAGTTTCACCGCAGCTGATGTGGGCCGCAGGATGCCACAAAAAAGACTGCAGCAGGGAATACCCCGAGAGTCTGCCCGATGGTAGTCTAGTCTAGTCAGACAGGAACAGAGAACACACACACACACACACACACACACGCACACACTCACACACACATATAGTGTCAAGAATGAGGCAAAAGCTACAGGTGAATGTGTGTGAGTTTGGGGTTGGTTTAAAGCAGAATATATAGTGTCTCAAATGACACCATGGACAGAAAAGCTGTCTGAGGGAGCTGAAATAGCAGCCTCACAATGATTGGTGTTGCCCAAGAAGTTGATATGTTCACCTGCCAAGTGATTGCATGCAACTTCAGGTTTACAGAGAAAATAATACCCCTGCTACTGAGCTAGGGAGGGCAAGCAAGGAGACATGGGCATGGAGACGTCCGAACTCAACAAAGGTTGTTGGGTTCATTTCTCAGGTGAAGAAGCCAAAAAGCAATAAATTGGAACAACTACAGCTGAGAACATTGGAGAGCAACTGGAAAAAATAGGAAATATCATCCACTCTGAGGCCATGAGTTGGCTCCCTTGGAAGAATGGATGTGCTTAAAACTTATTGTTGAAATCTGTATACATTTTTGCACATTACTGGAAAGATGACAGATTTGCTGTGGAACTATAAATCAGCTGCTGCAAAACTGGATGTCGAAGGTAGACAAGCAGGTCCATCTTGTTTGTTTTTTCTGAAAATACTCATTATTTACATGTAATGAGGCTTGAAAAAGTTGTAACACTGCTTCCCTGTGTTCCTTTGAACAGCAGTCTTTATTGATTTAACCTAATGAAGCACCGCCTTTAAAAAAAATCCCAAATGCATTCCAATTACTACGCTGAATCCTGTCAGCAATTAGTCCCGAAGTTGATGGAGTGCTGTGGGGAAGTGCAGGGATCACCTGCAGGGGTAAATAAACATATTGCCTAACAGGACATTCGAATTTTTAATTGTAACTCAGTCTGTTTTTTTTAAAGAAAACTTTGTGAGCCGTAAATAGTAACCAGGCATCGGTGTGTTTATAACGTGATGTCAGCTTGAGTCAAGGTTTTATGGCTCATCTCGTGTCTCAGGCTGTTTCCATTATAAGCCACTCTGTATGTGAGAAAGTTGGTCATCCTCTTAGAGTTAAAAATTCTTTCAGTTCAATCCTCTGGAGTTTTCCTGCCCTTGACACCATCCACTCCCACCCACTACCTTCTCTCTATCTCCAGCTCTCTCTCTCTAGAATCAGCCTGATTTATAAGGGCTAATAGCCGCCCACTCTCTTCACGCTCTTTAACTCTCCATCTATTGATAGTAGCCAGCCAGGAAATGGAGCTAAATTATCCCATTCACCAGGTGACCTTAACAGTCTATAGGATTTTGCCTCTAAGGTAGACTCTTATGGATCGCAACATTTATGCAATGCACATACACACGCTGACAGATCTTTGCCCACTGAAAGTACTTATGCACATAACAATTTAATTATGCACACATTATCATCAGGTTATGGCAATAATTTATCACAGAGCTTCTGTTCTTACTGAACTATTGCACAGTGTACATAACAGGCAAATAAACCAGCACAAAAAGGCTATCAGTGCTTTCGAGATAGGCGAGTAAAAAGGGAAAAAGCAGACAAAGAAGTATTTCATAGGAGAAAAAAATAGTAAAGGAGGCCAATCAACCCCCCCTTCTCCCCTACTTGCCAAAATAATACCCTCAGAGAACAGACTGGTGAGCCACTTCATCAGCCCCAAGCACATCAGTGCTGCCATATATGGGCAAAAAAGGGCGGAGCAGAAGGGGTGGAAATTCCATCACAGTCTGCACTTCTCCTCTTAATGCGAATCCCCTTCTCCCATGGTCCTGTTACTCTAATATATCTTTATTCACCTTGCTTCTTCCCAAATGGGACAATCCAGTCTGCCATTTAACCCAAAGTCTCATGCACACTAAGCATTTTTGTTTTAAAAAAGTGATGTCAGGCTGCAGGGATGACGCTTCTTGGTGAGATCAGGAGTAAAAACTGCTGTGTGTGGATACTGTATATTTGACAGCATCTCATCCTCCTGACAGCAAAAGTGCAGCACTTCTTTTAAAAATGTGTGATTTTTTTTTTCCAAGTCGAAGCACCTACGACAGCAGAACAAAAAGGTGGAGTGTTTTAGACGAGAAAAGGTGCTGGGTAAAGCGTTTTTATAGAGACAGCTGCTTCAGCTCCACACACCCTCTGTTTATTGAAAACATGCTGAAAAAAGGCATTGATGCTCCAAACAGTAAACCTGGTGGGCACATGGCCTAACATTATCTTCAGGATTATTTCCTCCCCCATCCCTGCTGCTCATACACACACACACACACACACACACACATTCGCAGCAGTGCCACTATCTCTGCCACCAGCATCAGTGAAGAGACGAATTCTGACTCCAAGTCTCAGACAGAGCATGAAGCTAACAAAGAGCAGTTGTCTTTGTTCAGGCGCAGGAGAGGGAGGGGTGAACAAGGAGGGATGAGGATGGAGGATGGGGAGAGACGCCGACTTCCTTCTTCTGTTTGAGCACAAAAAGAGCAGACAGCAAAATTTGCCCCACCAGTCAGAGCCATTCACAATTCTGCTTGTAAAGAGCAACAGTCCTGAGCTGCATGTTCTTAAACACCACTGTGCTTACTCAAGTATATGTGTAATGACTATTAAATATGTGTTTGTACTCACAGTTTAGTGCATAATATAAAGCAATATAAATATTATTACTTTTAAGCATGCGGTGTCTGCTCTTGAACAATGAGCTTAGCTCAAAACAAGGCTGGTAAATTGTGAGCAAGACAAGAAAGTAGTGGCTAAATATTGATCCAGAGTTAAATCATATCGCTTCCTATGAGAAGTTATCAACATTCTGACACCAAATATTTATATTTTAATCAGAACACCGAGGAGCTCTGAATGGCTTTCCTGACAGTTTGACATTGTGATACCATCCTTATCCTGGGCAACTTATCATTGTATTGTATTGTCAGTTACTCTGTGTTTCCATCCCTTGTTTACAGCCATGCTAGCAGCTCTGTGATGCTGTTCTTAGGCACAGCAGTGCTTTGAGCTGAAAACTAAAGCCTCATACTGACAATATCAGGTGTTATGGCAATAACACATGTTCTCCCATTGATTTTACCGTGGGTAGTCTGTTTAGGCTGCGGTGGTGGGAACTGCAGCAGGTTCCGAAAAAAACAAAACAAAACACACAGAGGTCCTGCAGTGAAAAGTGGAAGCAAAGGTGACTTTTGGAGAAATGCCACCCACTTTCACCCTGTGGTGGCCAGTCAGCTGATTTGCAAATGGGACAACACTGCTGTACACTTGCTTATCCCTGCAACACCTTATTTGGTCCACACAGGCCCTGACACTAGCATGCTAACATGTCTGCAGTGACATGCTAACATGCTGATGGTAGGAATGTATGATGTTTAGTCATATTAGTTTAATGTGGTAGCATGCTAATATTTTTTAAAAATAACAATAGCATTTAACATGAAAAAATGTCTGCGAGTATTTCACAATAAATATTGGAAAAATGTAAATTTTGACCTGATGATGTTACAGCAGGGCAGGTCAGGGGATCACAAAAATAAAGATGATTCATATTGACTAAGGAGAGCGTGAATGTTTATCAAACTGCATGACTGTCCATATCACTAAAAACTACAAAAGTCCATTAAAGCCATTTGGTTAATTGTCTGGGAGGCATTTAAATCTGTACAAAAATTCATGGCAATCTCTTTAAAAGTTATTGGCCCATTTCAATGTGGACCAAAGCGGTCAACTAACCAACCACCAAACAGACCAGCTTTGTCTCCCACAGACTGAAGCCACAAGCTCAGTTAAAACCTGAGACAATCAAATTTGTAACCATCAAACATTACAACAACTGAAAATGTCAGACATCACCACAAGTGCAGTTACCCAGCAGGCAGTATGGAGGCATGCTATGTCGCTGTGACCTACAGAAAACTAAAGTAAACTTATTTCATTATTAACTCAGAACCTCTTTGTCCTTCCCTGCCTCAGTCTCTTGGGAAAACGAAGCAGCCTGTACGGTTCCATGATCTCAGCATACTGCTGATAATTATTAAATGATGAGACACAGATGGTAAAGGCATCTTTAACTCTGTGATGTCTTACTTTGCGTTGGATTGCATGGATGCATAGTTTAATTGATTTAAGTATGACTTGACGTGATGGCATTTTCCTCTTGTGTGCTCCCAGCTGTGTTTGAAATGTGAAGTTGGGTAAAAAAAATAGCCGACTTGAGGCTGTACAAGCAGTTCTCTTCTCCTCCTTTGCAATACATCAGTGATGTAAAAGCTGCTGATGCCACATGTCAATTAAATATTAATGCCCTGCCTTTTTGTTTTTTTTTTTCACAAAATGAGCTAAAAGGAAGAAAAAGTCTTGCTTGTCGAAGAGGGAACATGAGAAGAATGTAAAACTAAAATTGATTAACAAGAAGCTATTATTCTGCTATTCTACTCTATCACCGAGCGACACACCCAAGAACAATTACTTTTATTAATTTATGTCTCCATAAGGAAAATGAGTACGAACAGCTACCTCACAAAGTTAGGCACACACACATCTCAATTTTTGATTGGGCCAAACTAAATCAAGCAAGTCCTGTGTTTGACAAACCCAAATGAAAGTCAATCCCCAAGAGCCTCTGCTAAATTGCTTTGCTCAGGAGCAATTATAAAGGGATCTGTTGATTTTGTTGTTAAGTGGCTTTGATTGGTTGCGGAGTGGCAGCCTCTAATGTGGACACTAATGCAAAGTGACATGTGTAACAGGAATCAGGACCTCATCACCTCTGTGCTTATTAAGACCAATTCAGAGGAGACATTTCACATTCAAACTCACCTTGAGCCTTGCTAGTACAACTGGACGTAAACAGGCAGTGCCAGCATCAAAGCAGGATCAGTGCCCTACATTTCCATACAGAACTTTTAATGACTGACAGAGCTGATACGTAGCACATAAAAAAAAACTACACACCATTCTAAAAAAAGGTCATCAATCAGAATTTCACATATACAGACGGCTCATACTGGTTCAAGAATTTCTCAATCACTTTACTCTAAAACTAACTAAAACTGGCTCGTAGCTCACTCTGTCTTGGCAGCTTTCTAATTTGACTTCACCTTAGAATAAATCAAGTCTGCATCTGTATTTAAATGTACTGTTACTGAGTAAATCTAATTAGATTAATCCTGAGACATATTTTCACATTTCTTTATTAATTTCACTCCACAGGGGAGCTCAAGAAGTTTATGAGAGAGATGGGTATGAAAATAATTAAAGCAATAGTTAAACATTTCATGAAATACACTTAATGTGCTCTCTTGGTGGGAGTTAGATGAGAAGATTGATATCACTCTCATTAAATATGAAGGTGAAGCCAGTTTAGCTCATCTTAGCTAAAAGCAGGGGAAAACAGGAGGTCTGGCTACAACCAAAGATGATAAAATTCATCAACCAGAAGCTCTGAAGCTCATTTTCTAACAAATTATATATTTGTGGCTTACTTCATTAATAAAGAGAAGTGTAAAAAAGAAAAGTTGTGTTTTTTTAAGGGCTTGATATGACATGCGAGGACCTAGTTTTTGCGGTGTGTCCTGCACTGTTGGTTCCAGTCACCTCTTGTCAGTGTCAGTGGACAAAACCAAGGTGACATGAGCTGACCCTGCAGTTCAGTTTTCATCTGCACTAGTTCTGTGCTTTTGGTTTGTGCTTCTGGGGCTTTAGGGTGATTTGTGCAAAAATATTATTATAAAATATTACATTATTCTTGGCTCAGGCAAAGTTACTTCTTGGAGACTCTCTCGATTTGCCTGGCAACTTCACAGTCACGACATGTCCAGCACATAACCTGCAGAAAACCACAACTCGTCATTAAATAAATGAGATATAAAATAACATACAGCAATGCAGTGCTTTATGGAGGTAGGTGGATTTTTTTCACCTTTGTACAGAGCTAAGCTAGCTGTTTTTGCCTCTCTTTCCAGTCTTAATGCCCAGACAAGATAATGATCTCCTGGTTTTCACTTCATATTTACTGCAAAGAGACAATCTGAGACAATACAGAGACAATACAGACAGTTTTGACAATCCTGTTACTAACTCTCTGTCAGCAACAGAATAAGACTATCTCCCAAATTGTCACACTTCTCCTTTAAAGGTGTGAACTATTAGGATCTGATCATATAATATGGTATGAAATAGATTTACCATATAAGGCTAAGTGAAACGATGTAAGTACCGCCTATACAGTCTGTTGCAATCCAATATAACAGCCCTGCAATATTTCAACCTCAGTGTGGCTCATAATGTTCAATTTGTGTTGAGACTGCAAGGTGCTGATTCAACACAGAGGGGATTTTCTGAGGCTGTAGTTTGGGTTATTGTCGTGTTGTTCTGAATTATATTGTAAGGTGTTTTTGTTTCTATGTCCACCCCCGAGCAGATGCCTTATTTGTTCTGCCTACAGTATCATCCTGCACTTCTAGTGGAGAAGACAGATACAGAGTCAGACCAAACACACCAAACACGGTATCACATTGGGGAAAAGGAAATTGAAATAAAAGTGGAATTGTCACTTTGCTCTGGAGAGTGACAGTGTTTGTCATTTTTGTGTACAAGGCAGCATGTGAGTACACGTGTGAGTGAAACAACATGTTCAGTTCATCAGCAGTGTTGCTGTAGCCTGGTAAAAGCTGGCGATGGTAGCAGGAATAGTGCGATCATGGCAGAATATCACAACAAATGTGCTAAATGTGCTAAATGTTCAGAGGCAGGCATCTGCTCCCGAACAACACCAAGCTGTTCATATTAATGCCAAAAACGATCACATTTAATCAGGAAAATCATATTAAAAAAGTACTATTTTGGTCCTCTTATGTTCTTATACTCATTACACAATATATTCTCGAACTCAGTGCAGTGAAGTCATCGGTGTCTGTATGTGTGTGTGTGTTTGACTCTCAGCATCCACTTTATTTTCATCCAACGTTCATCTCATCACCCCTCAACACTTTTTATATATTTAATATTCTACCCATCTACGACGAAAAAACAAGCTCTGACAAGAGAAATGACACCTTGTCTTTTCTTCAGCGCAGTGTAATGCGGCAAAATGATGAGAGGACTTTGCGTAAGGTAAAACGGGGGGCATGTGTTTCTGTGTGACTGGTTTTCCCAGATGGCTATGTGGAGGGAGCTGTGTGATCAGCGATCTAATAAACCGGTGGATATGCTGCATCGCCTATCCTGGGAGGGAGTTGTTGCCATAGCAACCACACCACAAGCACTGCAGGTTAATGGTGGGAAATTATGATTTGCCGGGTACTAACTAACACACAGCATGACTACTGAATCAACTTTGGGGCTTTTTTTTGTGGAGGTAAAAAGATGAGAGCTGCTCCCACAGAGCAGCTTTTAGACACCACAAAGGCCTTTGAACAATTCCAGTTGGTCCCTGGCAATGTGAAATAGATTTCTCTGATGCATTTGTATTCAGAAAGGTTTTACTCCATGTATGTGACAGGTTTGAGTAAATGTCACATACACTGAGGACGACTAAAACTTGAGAAACTCTGTGTGTTGTGTGTGTGTAAAAATGTTTTGTGTGCAGACGGCTTGTAGCATGAGTCATCGTGGCAGCGTGGCTGGAAAACTGACTGGCCCCACTAGACAAAGGTTGGAGGTCTCCAACCTGAGTCTTCGTGTTGTTGTAATAGTATTGTATCTCTGTTTTGAAAAATACACTTGCTCATCTTTTTGCCAAGCGTAAAATGAGAAGATACCACTCTCATGTCTGTATGATGAATGTGTAACTGG
>JAPZDZ010000012.1:15416273-15432483 GCA_029783805.1 Acanthurus tennentii | reverse complement strand
TTTGTGAAATCCAACAATATCGTCCAGAAGACGGCCATGAGCTGGAGACTTTCGGCTCGCAATGCTGCCCGCAGAGACTCTGTGGTGACCGCGTCACGGGACTACAGGAACATCATCGAGAGGCTGCAGGTACGTTTTCTGTTTTTTTTTTTCCTGCATGTTTTTACTTTTTTATGTGTACTGGAGCATTTAGACAGTAAGGATGTTTCTTTGTCTGGACTGCAGGACATTGTGTCAGCTCTAGAAGACCGTCTGCGCCCGCTGGTCCAGGCTGAGCTGTCGGTTCTGGTGGACGTGCTGCACCGACCAGAGCTGCTCTTTCCTGAAAACACAGACTCGCGCAAGAAGTGTGAGAGCGGAGGTTTTATATGCAAGTAAGCCCTGAAAAAGCCATCTTTAGCCGATCTTTTATTGACATTTGAGCGAATGTGTTTATTACAAATGAGAACTTGTGAACCAATGTGTGTGTGCAGGCTTATCAAACACACCAAACAGCTGCTGGAGGAAAATGAAGAGAGACTTTGCATCAAAGTTCTGCAAACACTGCGAGAGATGATGACAAAAGACCGGGGGTACGGAGAGAAGGTAGGAGAAGCTGCCAGGATCAGAAGTGGTGGGGTGACGTACTTCATAAACACGGTTTAACTGAACATGTGATCATATTTAAAAGAAATTTCTGTAACCGTATATTAGACTTTATGTGATCCATGAATACAATTACAGAAATTCTTTTAGAAACAATCACATAATTTTTTGTATCTTCAAATGTATTTCGACTCGGATGCGGTTTGTGCGTAGGATTTTCATTCAGAAATAAAACAAATTCTTAGGCGCTATCAATAAAAGAGCCTGGGTTTTGTTTAGACTTGCACTTTTGACGCATTTTAATTTGAAAAGGTTTCCGAGATGTTTTCACACTTCATTCGTAACTAGTCTTCAGAATTTTAGTTGAAATGGAAACACAAACATGATCAAAAACTTAGTTCCAACGTCATCACACAATCAGCAGTATGCGATACATACAACGGTGTCTTGATATCTTTATTGTAACTGCGTCGTATGCACACACACTCTTTACACACTAACTGGAGGGAATTAGCTTGTTCCTTTTGTCACATACGCCTCTGCAGTCTATAAAGCAGCACTGGTCACTTCTCAGAAATGTTTTAGTCACACTCTTCACAGATTGAGACTGCACTAATTCTGCTCACCAGAGGTGTTGTTATCATGCATAAATGCCGTTTCCTCTATGCTGCTGAAGTTGATAAGTATCCCAACAGTCTTGACGCACACACAACTGACATGTCATGCTGTATCATTGACCTCTGCTTAAACTTCCTCCTTCCTGTGTTGTTATCTAACCACCTTAAACCCTCTGTTCTCTTTCAGCTCAGGGCCTTTGATGATGAGATGGATATGCCTAAGGTTGTTTCTCTTTTTCTTCTATTCGTGCCCTTGTTTTTCCCCGAGCCGTTGTCTGTCTTGTCTGTGTAACACTAGTAGCCGTTCTGTAACTGTACTGTGGCAGCTGCTGTGGCTGTGTGCTGTTGTTAGCGGAGGCACTAGGCACAGCTGGGAACAAATAGCGGGAGGTCGATTGTGTCTTATGCACCTGCTGCACTTTCTGCCATAAACAGGTGTGTAGATCAACTGAAAACAGAGAGACAAAAGACAGATAGAGAAACTGTAGGGAGATGAGTGGTGTGGCATGACTGTGTGTGACTCAACAGAGTTGTTTTAGCACAAGTTTCAAGGTGAGACACTTACTCACTGGGCAAACTGCCCACATCAGACTTTACATGCCCTACTTTCTGCAGTGTAATCACCTTGTCAAGTAATAGTCATTTTGCTGCATATTTAATGTACATCTTAACATTAATTCTACTTCAATACTGATTGATGACATTATTTGACATAAACAGCATGAAACCAAGGGAAGTTGTGAAGTCATAGGCTTGTACAAATTAGAAATAAAAAAATTACATAAGGCAATGTCACATTCTACCGACAAAAAGAGATTTGGTCACAGAAAAAAAAAGGAATGCAGACAGACATAACTTCCATTGAAAATTAAAAGTAATTAGAATCTTTTTTTTAAAGCCTTGAATTGTTAACTCACAATCGGTTGACATTCCATTTACGTAACTAACGGTGTGTGTTTTACAAGAAACAAAGGTGAAGATAATAAAGCAATAAAAGTCAGATCACTTCCTTCCCTCTCTCTCTTTTTTTTTTCTCATCAGGGTGGCCTTTTGTCTCTGTGTTCAGCTTTTTGTAGGGTGTTTCCCCTGTTTCTCCTTCAGGCGCCAATAGGGGGCACTGTGACTGTGTGCGTGCCCTCGCTCTGTATGCGTGTGTGTGTGTGTATTAATGAATGTGAGGGGCTGTGGCAGTCATTGAGGCTGTGTCCTAGTTTTCCTTGCCTGAGAGCTGCACGATTACTGGGCCCCTGCCAGCTCTGGGCTGAGGTTACATAAGAACCAGGCTTTTTTTTCCTGGAACTCAGCCGCTCCGCCGATGTGTGACCTTCAGCAGTAATTGCCAATAAAAGTGTGGAGAAGCTGTTTACCCACATCGCTGTTGTGCGTGCGTGTGCGTGTGTGCGCACACCTGTGTGTCTCTTGGGAGAGGAGGGGGGTGTTATGAAGCGCTGTTTGCGATGAGTGCGTGAGAGAGATGATCCCTACACACACCTGTTAAATGCTGTATCTCCCCCCTGTCTACACACGGAAAGCAGCTCTGATGTAAGAAGGTCAGAAGCCCATCCTCATATTTCTCTTCCCCCTCGTTTTCCCTTTTTGCACCCATTAAATCATTGTGACACAATTCTTCAACCGCTTCTCCCGCTTCCAGTCGCACCTTTTTTTCACAGGAGAGGCAAACACACGCCCACTCTGTGTAGACTAAACGAAGTTGGCTGCGAGTGTTTGTGTGGGTTCAATATGAAAGTGCGTAGCTGGCGCTTGTCTCCTCTGTTGCCCTTTTAAGTAAATCAGGATAGCACAGCGAACAGAGACGGGGTTGCTGAACAGGAAATGTGGCCTAAATGGGTCATGTTATGTATCTTCATACAGTAGTAATCTGAAGTGATTATCATTTCAGGTATATTTTGTAATTGAGTTGGTAAAAGATTTATATCTGACCTCCCTTGGTGTGTGTGCATAGCACGGTGTTGCTAAATGTCAGGGAGGCGATTATCGGCTGAATGCATTGCTCTGTGGCTGTCAGTGTTATGTAAGGGCCAGAGGAGTTCAGGATACACAGCGCTGGGCTTCTACTCAGACTCACCTCTTACCTGGCCTCGTGTGTATGTGAGTGCATGGGTGTGTGTGTGTGTGCTTGGGTGTGCGTGTGTGTGTGTCTGTGTCTGTGTTTGCATGTGTGTGTGCGTGTGTGTGTGTGTGTATGTATGTGTGTGGTCTGCTCAGAGCAGTTATGCAAGCCTTGCATGCTGGAAGTAAGTCATGTTTCATCCCCTTCACCTCCCCGTTTCTTCTCTTGGCAAGCTCGGGAGAAAAAAAAAATCTTCTTTTCGACCTTTTTCCATTTTAAGAAAGCATCCGGCTCGCCTTTTTTAATCTACTCAACACATTTTCTCAGCATTCTGCCCACTCTGGCCAAGGGTGTAAAATTCATTTTGCAGTGCTTGTATAGAAAATAGGTCAGTTGCAATGAAAATCACCAAACATTTTCTGTTAATCTACTGTAGTTGTCTTTTCTGTCTGTGCATGAGACATGAAGTCATGTGGTAAACCCCAGATCTAATGTCCGTCACCAATGGTTTAAACATGACTCATTATTTGCCTGCAAATACACGTTTATTTACACTCTTTCAGAGATTAAAAGACACCTTAAAATGAAGAAGAATGCACTCTGTATGTTTATTTTCAATATTATAGAAGTGAGAGCTGTGAGAGTGATCAGGGGTTTGCCCCGGGGAGTTTCCAGTTTGGTGGAATGCAGCGTAGTTGGGGCGGATGTGGCAGGTGTGAGGGGTTGCACTGTGGTGTCTATGGTCAGACTGGGGATGATTAGCTGCACTTATCTACTCTGATTAGCATATTGAGCTAAGTTTGATGTGGTGACAGAGAGACATCTTCTGCAGATGTTTGAAAGATACTGTAGCTACAGCGTGTGGGCACCGAGCATGTTGCCCCCTGAACTGCCTCTGAACTTTGCCCCACTATGAGATCAACTGTTTCGCATGTCACAAGAGGTCTCGACACTGACAAAGTCAAAACTGTGTGAAAAGCCAAATACAGGTACCAAATATTGAGTTGCGCTTATCAACAGAAGTTCTGAGAAATATTGGAAACCACAACACTAATAATGAAAACGGCACTGCAAAGATCCTTGGACTTCTTCATAATATGTACTGAAATGTCATCATTTGCATTTTGTGTATTCCAGAGCATTTATGTGAGTGTTGTGTGTGTTTTCCCTTTCTTCTTTCACATTGCATCTGCGTCTGTCACTTTCACTTTCTCGCTCTGTCTCAGTATTCTTTCACCCTCCCCACCCACACACCGACAGACTCCGTGTCTCGCTTTCTTACCTGTTCCCTTTTTCAAAAGGCCGCTCGTCACTGGCCACGTATCGATATTTCTATGGGCTCATGAGTCTTGTACGTTAAGTTCATGTTTTAGAAATAAATGCAGGATTTTACATTTGCTTAAGGTCTGTCAGAGTGAAAATGTTCTTTGTAGACTTATTTGTGAACATTACATTATTCACTCATGTCTGATGTCAGTATAATTATTAGAGCAGGGTTACATGCTTGCTACATAAGTAACGTAGAGAGTGTATTGCTTCAACTATGGTATTAAGGGAACCTAAAGTAAACTTATTTATAATTTTCTCCATTAAATTTTGTTTTTCTTTCATCTCTGATCCACCTGCATGGTGGCAAGTGCTTTGTGTATTTTTTTTAGACTATTCATAGGTCATATAATGAAATACAAATGAGTAACAATTGAGGAAAAACCTGATTAAACGAATGGAGAAACATTATCATTGCTGATGCTTCCACACAGGACACAGGAAATGTATAAGGAATGAACAGTTGTATGAGTATGAAAAGGATGTGAATCATATGTGGCCTTCATGGTCAACAGATCTCAACCCAACTGAATACCTGTGGGTTCTTTCTTTCTTTTTTTATTTAATCTTTTTACAAGATATTAAAAAGCACTCTTCACCACCAGCATTAAAACACCAAATTTGGAACAGCTTTTGGGAAAAAGAAAAAAAACAGTTCAGAAACTTCCAGATGGTATGCAGAGCAGCAGTGAAGCTGCTCTGGAGGCTCATTTAGGCCAAATACCTCGGATACACACCGTGCATCATCATGCTCTCGACCTTCACCGATAGAGAGGGAGACAAGTTCAGCCGTCAGCCTTTGGAAACGCTCGTGTGTTTGTTATCCTCTCTCTCACCCTCCCCGTCTTTCACTTGCTCTGTCTCTTGCCCTCTGTGTTTTGGGTGACAGATGGCCTCTGTGAGCAGCTCTGTGTCATTGGTTTAGTGGCCTGGTTCCTTTTGGAGTGATTATGTAACTCTAACCCCACTGCCCCCCCCCCTCCAGCCCCCCGTCTCTCCTCTCCCCCCTTGCCTGCCCCTCCTAGTGTGTCTTTTTACATAACAATTTATGTGGAGCATTGCTTTTTTACCGGTTTCCTTTTTCCCTTGGTGAACGCGGACTGTACATGGAAAGACTGAATTTTGATACGGCAAAACGGTGTCTAACTGGAATTCCTGACGTTTGAGTGAACAAATGAAGGAGACTTTATTAGATTATGGTGTTTTTGATCAATTTCATCTCATCTCTGACTTTAAATGACTGCATGATTTAAAGTCTTAAGATATGAAAAGATTTGGCATTTTTGCCATTTTTTTAGGCCAGGAAACGGGCCTATAAACAGACCAAACTAGATAAAAAGGGTTAATACAATAAAATGTTGGATGTTTTTATTTTTTACTTTGATTTGTTTATCTATTTATCCTTTTCTTAGCTCGTCCAGGAACTGTTTCTGAGCTGTTTCCCTTCTTTATAACAGGCTAAGCTAACTGGCTGCTACTGCTGCAGGTCCAGCCTCAGTTACAGGCGTGAGAGTGGTGTTGATCTTCTCATTTAACCCTCAAGAAGATAATTAATAAGTACAGGGGGTGATTGATAAGTTGGTGGTGTAAGGTGGAGGAAGATGAGATGAGTTATGAAACTCTCTTTACACACAAGTTCAATTCAGTTCTGAGTGATTAAGGAGAAAGTCTTAAGTTATGAGCTATTTTGCCGTTTCTGTTTCGGGTAACATTAAACTGCAAGTCATTGCTGTCTGAGAAAATGGACAGCATGGCTGCCATCCAGGAAGGCATATTTGACCTCGTTCAGCACACTCTGGATTTTTTTTCTGGAGGTCCAAGATGCCGACTTCTTCTGGGGGAGGATCTGTGTGCTCCTCAGATAAATGTGCCAGCTTTTCGTAAACTGGCTCCTTCTACCTCTGCCCATGATCTTATCAATCACCCCTCAGGTATTTTTCTAAAATTACAAATAATTCCTTTAGAAAATCCACCTGAAATCTGATTAAATTATAAAGAAAAACATACATATAAAGGACATATTTAAAAAATAAACACCTTAGAATGCTGTTGAGGGAATTTGAAACAGTTGAACCTTTTATTAGTATTTAACACTGTACACATCTCCTGTCTCAGCTCTCCTAACCATCCACAGCTGTACTGCTTGCTAACATAGCGGTAACTGCATGGCACTTCACAGCGAGCAGCTCTTTGCATGGCCACCCAAAACAGCTGAATAGCTGCAGTTGTACATGATGTGATTATTAACCTGACAATCATCCTTTTCTGGGCTGCATGAAAACTAACCCTGTGTTTGTGCTCACACTCCTCACTGCACCCAGCAGCTGGATCAGAACCAGCCTGAGAAGCTGTTGGAGGACCAGAAAAGGGTAGGTACTCACAGCAGCATGGCAGCTTAACTCTTACAACTTAAGATTTATAATGACACATCAAGTTTTACACACAACAGTCGTTTGCATGAATAAGAAATAACCTTTCGGTGACTTTTTTCCTCCCAAATTTTTATTTTTTCTGATCACTCTGCTTTGAGTAACAGCCAATCAAACAGTTACAGCTAACTAACATTTAACTGAAAGAAGAAAACACATTTCCCTCTGCCTCCTTTCGCCGGTGGTATTTATGGCAATGCAGAGACTTTCCATTCAAGAGGTAGCTCTAATTTTGATACTGCAGTACCCAAATATTGATCAGATTTCATCAATATATAATTATCGTCTGCAAGAGAAGAACATTATTTAGCAAGCAGGTTTGCTCAACGGCTGTTTAGCAGTTGATTAAATGTCCATAATAAGCTGTTCTCATCATATTAATCACAGCCCCGCACCCATTTCAGAAGGTTAGTCATTTCAGTTGGTCTAGAATGTATTTTTTATTACCCAGCAACTTTTTGAGGCAAATTATAGTTCAGCAAGTTCATTGTGTTAAAAAAAAACAACAGCAAAATCATCAGTATACTGTTGGTTACAGCCTACCATTGGCTGATTATTTTAGTTAGTGTTCTCCTCCCCTTTTGCTGTCTGCATATTACCTCTTAAAGTGTCTGTCACTAGGTGAAACAACAACATTAACAACCTCTGAGCTGGCGACCCTCAAGCTGCAAACTGTACATTTTGACAGATATTTGGATCCACAGGCCTGCTCGCTTGATTTGCAGGGTTTTAGCCATTTTAATGCCAAGACTCATCTTCCACATGCAAATATTCCACCCAAACAAGTCCCTCGCCACCCCAACCGACACTGTTTTGCAAGGGCAACTTTGCCACATTCTGAGCAAAGCACCACCACCGAAGACAATTTTTGCGTGGGTTTAAGAAATTGAAACAAGCCAGACCTTTTTTTCCCCCGTCACAGAATGATAATGAGTTCAGCCTGACATCTCTTCAGTGCTGTCCATGACACTAAAACGAACTGCGGAGAAAGGCTTGACTATGCAGGACTAAGTATCAAGTGTCAGCATGGTGCTGTCTTAGTTTCCGTTGATTGCTATTCATTTAGATGACGTTCGGACAGGACACCACCAGGGTTTGGCTCAGGACTGCAGAAAATGGGCAGTATTCCCCAGTGAGAACAGGAAATCATCTTGTGACTACACCTCATCACACAATGCATACAGTTGATTAACCTCCTGTCAATGAAAGATGAGTATAGTGTTCTTCACACCTCCTACATAAACTAATCTTGACCTCCAGAGCATAACTATGGCAGCGGAGCTTACATAATGCCTCTGTCGTCTGTCAAGGACCACCCACAGTTGACAATGATTTGCACATAATCACGCACAAACACTCAAAAATCTCTCTCATTTCCTTCACTTCATCCCATGGGAGGTCTGTCAGGTAGCTATGTGCTGCGGTTGCCATAACAACGGCAAAGTCGTGCCGACTGCTCGACGGCGGATGAGTCACAGTGTGGGAGGGCTGGCCCCAGGTCTGTCTAAAATCAGGACCTCACATTGTCACTACACAGGGTCACTGCTGCTGCTGATGAAAACCATAACAATGCTGCCCATGTGGGTGGTAAACGACATAAACTTAAGGTCCTTCATGCATGTGTAAATGCTGTTAAAATCAATATTTGAAGTGAAAGCTTGATTTGTAGTCACTCCATGACTGTGGATTAGAGAACACGGTTGCAATGGCGGGTTTCGGTGTCTCCATGTGCATATAAAAGGCGCAGTTCATCACTGATGATGCATGCTACCCCTGTTATACAACATCTCTGACATCATGTCATTACATCTTCCCCTTCCTTTTCTCTTGTAGGGCGAGGCGCTGAGACAGATTCTGGTGAACCGTTACTATGGCAACTTTCATCGAGGCAGTGGGCGGAGAGACAGCCTGACGTCATTTAGCAATGGCCCCCTCAGTCCGGTAGGACCTGGCAAAAACCAATCAGGTGGGGCACCATAACTGTTGCTGCTCTTTTTCGACACTGAACACAGAAGTTTGCTTTCAATTTTCAACAGCAGGAAGCGTAGGGTGTAGTTTAGTTCAAACTCCCAAGGCCATGAAAACACGTCTCTAACTGAGCTGATGTTTCTGTGAAGCATTAACTAAAAGGCCTCTGACAATGAGAAGCAGGCCTGTACGGCCTGTAATGACTACAGCTATTGTAGGGGGGCAAAGAACAGATCTAAATCTTTTCCCTTTTTTGTTTGCCAAAATATTTTCTTCCCCTAGGGTGGTAGTAAAGCAAGGTTCTCTCAGATGTTACATAAGGTTGGGCCTCTATCTG
The DNA here is from genome assembly GCA_029783805.1 of Acanthurus tennentii. Lineage (NCBI taxonomy): Eukaryota > Metazoa > Chordata > Actinopteri > Acanthuriformes > Acanthuridae > Acanthurus > Acanthurus tennentii. Next base: position 15,423,150 of record JAPZDZ010000012.1, on the reverse strand, counting down.
TCTGGCCCTGAGCTGTTTATCAGCTCCAGAGCTGTGCTCCGAGCTGCCCTTTGAGCACGTCGAGCATAACACTCTTATCAGTACCTGATAACATGGTCATTGTGTTCAATCTGCAGTCAAAATACTAAAGCAATGTACCTCTATGCAGTGTTTCTACTTCTGTTTGAGATACTGGTTCTCATATTTAACATCTGTGATGTCACATTTTATGTGCATATTTGATTTTGGGTGACATTTTGGTGTTGGTTGTATATGCCGTGAGGCTGTTTTTCATCCAAAAGTCAGTGCTACCATATTGACACAGTAACCAGAATGGCTGCCTGTGTGCTGTGGCACAAACAGCAGCATTTATCAGTGTGACATGGGTGTGATGCCATAACAAATGGTGATTATGGGTATTAAACTGTTGTGGTGAATTGCTCAGGTGTTGATGTTGTTTTTTCATCTGAAACTCAAAAACTCAGAGAGAATCACCCTGTTTCCTGGTTCACCATCTCTCCCGTGTGCACCAAGATGTTGGCAAACTTCCACACTACAGGAAGTATGCCCCCTCCCCTGTGTGATCCACAATTCACTGTTGCTAGGTGACAAGCTGCTACATCCTGTGAAAAACAGCCTTTGCACCTGTTGCAGAAACAAGAGCCAGGCTAAGAATTCCATATGTGCCCTAGAGCTGAGGCCTCGAGGAGGGGAGTGCAGGCAGAGCCGTGCACAATGAATTACATAAATGTACAGTTACAGCGGCATGTACAGGGTTAGCGTTACAGTGCTGAGCATGTGGTGGCCTGTTTAGGTAAGTTATGCAGGACTTTGCACTGTACAGTATGTGCAAAACAATCTGCCCTAAATGTTTACCTGGATCAATAAATGTCTGGTCCTGTATGATTATCCTGTTTGTCTTCAGTTGAGTTTTTGCAAAATCAGAACATTTTGAAATGTTTCATTTTTAAACTAAAACTATAATAAAATATCATAATAAAACAGGTCAAGGGGCAGGTGAATGACAGAGATTATTAAATATTTTGGTAAATACAAAGTTCATCAAGCTTTCCCATTTGCTGGTTGCAGATGTGCAGATGCTAGAAATTACTCCAAAGTTTAAAAAGAATTTCCCTTAATTGATCCTTTTCTTGGGTGTTCATGTGTGTGTGCATGTGTGTGCATGCTGCTAACTCAATAACCATCCTGTTTGTCCCTCATGACTGTCGTGAAGTCAAGTTTTTTTTTCTTTGTTGTATACCTGCAAAGTACTTAATGTGCTGTTAAGTATCTAGCCCATAATTACAGCTATTGCTTTTGTCCCAAAGAAGTTATATTTTATACAATCTGATATGTTATTTGAATGGATATTGAAAAGTATTAATCTCATAGCTCTTTTTCATGCACGACCTGAACCATGTGATTGTGATCTGGCCTGTGCCTCTGTACTCTCTGTCTTGCAGCTTTAGGGGGTCCTGGGGCCCTCAGTCGTGGGGAAATGAGCCTTGCAGAGGTGCAGTGTCACCTGGACAAAGAGGGAGCCTCTGACCTGGTCATTGACCTCATCATGAACACCACCAGTGACAGAGTCTTCCAAGAAAGCATCCTCCTGGCTATTGCACTGCTGGAAGGCGGAAACACCACCATCCAAGTCAGTTAACCCCCAGTCTCTTATCATGCAAATGTGAAAACTTTCTGTTGAGCACCAACAAAATCTCACGATAAACATAATACACCTACTTATTTACCTATCTCACTGCCTAATGAAACCGATCTGCAGGGTTTTTTTAAATTTTGTGGCTTGTTATCTGTGTAGCGACTCAACATATCTCACAGTGCATCTGTAAACAATCAGCTACAATTTCATTAGTGAAGAGAACAGACAGTGTAGATGGAGGTTTTCATTACTGGAGGATCTGCATTATGTGGGTCAGTGTGCCACTATAGCTGCACATGTACATGACAGAGGCGGCTCTCCTTCGCTTTATATCTAGCATAAAATCATTTGGCTCAAAGGCCCAACCAGCTGCTAATAATCTTATTGTAGATTAGAGAGAAATATATTAGGTTTTTAAAGAAAAAATGTTATTTTTGACTTTGGACCGTCTTATGGGTGAATCAGTCAATGTAAATAATTGTTCTCTCCCTAGTTGCTTCACACTGAGCCTCTCCTATCCCTTCACCTCTATCTGTGTCTCTCTGCTCGAATATTTCGCATTTCCTTGTCTGTTGCTCTGTCTGTTGATCTCCCTGTCTTTCCATCTCTCTGTTCGTCTGAGTTGTTGTGTAAGCGCAGCACTTGCATAATCAGGTTAGAGCCAGTGTGGCGGAGATAATGCTTTGGCTTCCCACGGCTGCTGCAGAGCTACGTCACGTGATCGGTCTGCGTTACATAAGGCCTGTGTGAATGAACAATGAGGAATGTCTCAGCCTTCAAAACATTCCAGCCTCTCTCGCCCGCTCCCTTGCGCTCGGCCCAAACTGGGTCATGCTGGGCCTCCGGAACTGGGGCAGTGGGGAGAAAGGGCGGAGGGACGGGGGGAACACAGAGGGGATTGAAGAGAAACTGGAGATCGTCTTACCCAAGTTTGCTCTGAAAAGGGAGGCTTCTTTTGGGGGGAAACCTCTCTGTATGAAGCCCTAGAAGTTGTACTACATAGCACAAATATTTGAGTTCTTTGAGTTGCCACATAATTTCCTGAAAATTGTCTGCAGTTTGAGCACAAGTGAACTCTGGCTTTTATCTCAGACATCTGCCCTCTGTACTCCCTTTGTTTGAAAGAAAAAAAAAAGTGTGAAGTGCTTTGTACAGACGGCTGAAAGTTTTGAATTCACAAATCAAGCAGAACTTTTCCATAAACTCAAAGTGTCACAGTTAGAGAAAAGTGACTGTCTTTTTTTTTTTTTTTTTTTTGCTCTCTGCTCTCTTAAAGAAAGCACACCGAGGATAACACCAGCTAGCTTTTGTCGGCGTCTTCATTTGACATGCCAGGCTGAGCAGCTGTTGGGCCGCGGATATCTTGTTCTCACGTAACACAGTTAACTATTTACTCATGACCCACATAGAGCACAGAAATAAACCACACAGAATAACTCCAGAGTGCATGCATAGTCGCTCAAACGCCCTCTTTCTGCTGTCATGCAAAACTAATGCACGAAATATCCTGGGATATTTTACAGTCATTGCATTTTAATGCTTTCTAGTTCTGCCGGCTCCTCTGTATTTCTGTCACAGTCCAGCCCTTCTGTGTCAGCTACATAGAGCTCGCCCTTAGACAGCTGTAAATTATGTTGTGACATGGTGACTTGTGACATTTCACTCGTCAGCCATCTGGGGTGTGACATGCACGCTGATCTGTTTGCTTGCAAAACTCCTCCGTTGCAGGTACTTTTAGTCAGTATTGCAATGAGTGAAGCAACTGAGTGCACAGACTCCTTTTTCAGATAGGAAAGTAAGAAGAGACGAGAGGAAGATTTAAAGAAAAAAGGAGTTGGAGGAGAGCAGATCTGCAGTTCCATTCGGTTTTGCATGCGGTGCTGCCTGACATGAGAGGGAGGGTGAGAGGGAGAGGGAGCGCAAGTATAAATAGCTGTTACATAACATCCCTTTGTTGATGCCAAGTGGCGCAACGGAAGGAGAGAAGGGAAAGCGCTATGACCTTGTTTTTCAGTGTTGTCCGCCCCCAGATCGCCCCACTCCTCCCTGTCTCATTCCTCCCAGGGTTTGTCTCCATGGATACAGACGGGCTCTGTGTTTACCCAACACTACAGGGGGCTCCTGAGATGTTCGGCCCTCTCTCTCTCTCTCTCTCTCTCTCCTCCATCTTACCTCATTACTATCACTTCATTCTCTCCTTGACCACCATGTGTTACTTCGTTCAGAACGTCACTTCCTCCATCATGCCACTCTTGTCTTAGTGCCATCAAAACACAGATGGTGTCTTGATATGGCAGAGTTGAAACAAATACATCCGCGTACCAAGGAGCTCTTCTTAGAAGGATTTTTAATGCTGTGACGTGACAGAGGGAGCTACTTTGTGTGGGGATCTATTTATCAAAATGCTAGTAGCTATTTCTTTGCTCCAGCTCGGGAACTGGAATGTGCATGTCTTTTTTTTTTTTTAAATCATGTCTCATTCCTCTGGATACTGCAGCACAGATTTTGTAACTGGCCGCATAAGGACCGACATCAAAACAGTACAGATGCAACAAACGTGGTTAGACATTAAAGTTCAGGGTTTTTTTTTTGGTTTTCGAGTCATTGTAAGACACAACCTCACATTTCTAAAGAAACCATGAAATGAGTTGGCTGTGGCGTTCGTCTTTACTGTGGTGTTCCATCTTTGTGCACAAGCTTCGCCTTTGTTTTCTTTTTGCCTTTGTGACTCACTACATCCACTAAAGTTGGCGCAGTTCTTAGAAACTGGCTGTTTACAAAAAAACACAAGGCTTTCATATCGCTGCTGCAGGTAAAAAAAAAAAAAAAAAAAAAACTTTCTCTGCAGGACAATATGATTAATAACCATGACCAAAACATTCACCTCCCGGCCACCATCAATCAAACTAATGTACCTCTGCCACAGTGAAATATAATAGCTGAGCTAATCCTGATCCATAAGATCAAATACCCCTGCTGGTCCCGGCAGCCCTGCACTGAGAGCCCCACTGCAGGCTGGGAGAAGAAACCCTGACTTGGGATATCCTGGAGATGAGCGCCACCGCATTAATAAGATGACAGGCGGTGGAAAATGAGTGTGATTGCATAAGAATAAAGTTGGCACTTGCAGAGTTTTAGAGAGAATACTGTATGTGGGTGTGTCCGCACAAAAAAAAAAAAAATTGGCATGTGCCTATGCCGGAGACGGCTGACCTAGTTTTGCGAGTGTAAAAGTCAGTGGGCGTGTTAGCGTATGCGCGCTCCAGCTTGTGTGTGCCTGTACTGTACAAGTGTGTGTGTATATATGTGCGTGTGTGTGTGTGTATGTGTGCGTGTGGGGGTGTGTGTTTGTCTGTGCAAGTTATGTAATGGTAAATGGGGGGGGAGGAGGGAGGTGAGTGACGGTGAGTGCACTTCTCTCTTGTTTGCTCGGCTCCAATCGATATGTGTTAACCCGGCCCTGGGCCTCCTGCCTCACCTCCTGCACCTCACCCCCTCTCTCACCCCCACCCACAGTATGACGGTCACTGCCCCCCCCTCCTCATAAACACACATACACACTCGTTCACACGTACACACACACGCACACGCCTCTCCCTCCTCAGGCATGCTGTGAGTTGTGAGCTGTTATGGTTGCCACTGCTGCAGCTAACCCCCCCGCCCCCCCCCGCACTCTCCTCTCTGTCATCAAGTTGTTTATTGCGTGATGGCCTTGCTCGGCAGCCCCCCTCCCTCTCCTCCCTCTCCTCCCTCTCCTCCCTCCCTCCCCTTCACTGCTATCTCCTTGTTAACTGAGTGTGTTGGCAGAGTGTGTACGTGCAGGAGTGCTGCTGCTCAGTGGTGGAGCACCGGGGTGGGGCACGAAAAAAAAAAAAGAGGCTCAGGAATCCGCCGTAGGGCACAAGCACACAGTTATGTCATTGTTTCTTTGGAAAACACTCAGCAGCAAAAAACTGCTTCACCTTTGCTTTGTGCTCCATGAATAAGTTGCACACACACACTCTCTCTTGTTTGCCTGCTTAATTTGTTGACGGCTATTTGTAATTGCGAACGGAAAGATTTAGCAGCGTTTCACATCAAATTCTCTGTAGTCCAAACACGCTCAGACTGTGTCCTTGGAGTTGGGGAGACAGTGCTTGTTTTTGCTGAACATTATCCTTGTGACTATCATTTATTTGTTTCCTCCAGTAGCCCAGTTTTACATCTAACCTGGAGAGACAGATGGTTATGTAACAACTTTGACAACTGGCCTAGATACCGCCTGATAACATTCTCTCTCTCCCTATCTCCTGCTCTCGTTTCCCCTCTCTCAATCATCTGCTCTTTTTTTTTTTTTTTCCTCTGTTTGACTGTCTTATTCCTTCTCTGGTGTCTGTCTTGTGCCTCCAGCTCATTTTTCTCCCCCCCACCACCACCACCACCACCACTCCCCCATCATTCCAGTTCCTCTATCTGTGTAAGTAGGCCACGCTTTTCCCTCTCGTGTCATTTTTCACCCCGTAAGTGTGGCGAGGCTGCTTCTCCTGGTTGAAGCCCTTCCATAGGCTCCAGCAGATAACAGATCTTACATAATCATAACAACAGCCCTGTGGGTTGGGACACGGTGTGCTGGCAGGCTTGAAAGTGTTCTAATTCTGCGTGACCCCATTCCACAGCAATAACCACGGCGTTTAAACCCCTCACATCGCGTTAAATCCTGGCTGGCTTCTCTATATTTGTATAATGTTTTGTGAAAGTCCGGTCAAGCTCTTATTGAGGAATGTTTCATGTGTAATCTCACAGAGTACCTACTCAAAGACAGACAGACACTTTTAAAACAAAGGCAGGCCTTTTTCAGCTGGTCATTACAGATCAAATCCATGTCCACTGCTCCAACATCATGTCCACTGGTTTCACCCTTAGTTCACTGCACTCTGGAAAAACTTATGAGTTGCATAATAAAGTGCAAATTTGTAGAGGAGAGTGACTGTGTATTGACAGCAAGTAACAAGCGAAAACAACAGGTGGTCATTTATAATGTGGCTAAAACTAATTACTCTTTTTTCATTATTGATTAGTCTGTTTTGCAGGTTTTGGCCATAAAACGCCAGAAAACTCTTCACATAACTTGTTTTGTCCGACCAACAGGCAAAAAACCAAAAGATATTACATTTTAAAAGGGTGCATTTAAGAAGGATGACACCAGAAGAATGTTGATGACTTTACTTGATGAGCTTGTTCTTCTTGATGAGTAGTACAATT
>JAPZDZ010000012.1:15387896-15406743 GCA_029783805.1 Acanthurus tennentii | reverse complement strand
CACACACACACACACTCATCTCTCCCCTCAATTGCTGTGTGTGAATACATTTAACTGGGCTCACAGAGAGATCGGGTTAACGCAGGGACTAGTTACCATGCACTGCAGTAACCTGGTTACTCGTAAATCTAGTTCACATGCAGCTGGTCATTTGTTAAATGTTTTTCTAACTTTATCTGACAGGATTTTTTCTTTGCGGATGTGCGATTTTTCAATTAGCCAGAATTTCAGTGTAATTTGGTATCAGTTTCATTTGTAGTGAGACTAAATTTCATTATTCTAGATAAAGAAAGATGCACTGCTGATGACCTATTTCCTTCCTCCCCACCCCATTTCTGTCACTGTGATACACTGTGATATAAGTCTTTCTCATGCAAACGCACCCTTTTACAAACCCAGTTACAAAGATGGGTGAGCGTATACGTCACTGAGAAGTCAGGTTCCCCCTGCAGGCATCCACAGAAGTTGAGTTGACCGAGTTTCTATTAATCCCTTTTCTTTGTCTCTCATTTACACGATGTTTAAGAAATCAAGTCCGTGCACGTAAAGCATTCAGTGTGTCCTCATTTAGCCTATAAATCAGCTTCTCCATGCTACTGTCAGTGTTTAGTGTTTAACACAGAACCCTCAGCCAGGGCCAAGTTGAGTTTTACACTATCTTTATCTTTAATACTATTATTAAAGAGACATTGATTTCATCTTCCAGGTGTGTAACAAAATCATCTTCCTGATAAGTTTTGTGGGGAACCGAGGAACCTTCACACGTGGCTACAAAGCCATGGTGTTGGACTTTGAGTTTCTCTACCACCTCATTTACCTCATCATCTGCTGCCTGGGGGTGTTCGTCCACGTCTTTTTCTACAGTCTGCTGGTGAGAGAAGCACACAAACCCTATAAATACGCACATACTGATAGCACCTGCTTCAACACACGCAAACATACCTAGAAAGAGTGAAGACAGGCAGGTGAAGACATAAAGAAACATGAAAGTAACAGGTCTAAAGTGTAAAACCATGTGTAAAATATTTCTTCCCTTTCTGAAAGCAGCCTCTGCTTTCCATTATGATGCACTCAAAGACATAACCTGCATGGCAGCCAGATTTTGCTTTATTTTGTCCTGTGATGATGTTGTTGTTGTTGCTATTCGTGTTGGAGAGTGAAGTGCTCAGGTCTGCTGTGTAACATTTCAAACTGAATATGCCAGAATTTAGAGATGTTTTCCATTCACAGAGGCCTGAGCAGCCTTTCTACAGATGCAGAATTACATATTTCCATATTTCTAAGTCTGAATAACAAGGTGCTGAAAACTTATGTAATTCAGACAGAGTAAATTGAGGTTTCTGTGCATGGGAATAAAGCAGAAAAGCCACTAACCAATCACATATTTGTTGTTCTTTTTTTTTTTTTTGCAACTTCTGTATTCTTGTGTTTCTTTCCATTCACTTTGCAACAAATACTGGTCACACTAAATATAGGAGTTTGTAGTATGTTGCATAAATTAAATTCTTATTTCTGTTTTTGCCCTCTGAGACACATTGAGGAGCTTTGCAGTGAATTTATGGCTCCATATTTCTCCCTCTGTTTCCTAACGTGTGCTTTGCCTTTGTAGTTGTTTGACCTTGTATACAGAGAGGAGACCTTACTGAATGTGATCAAGAGCGTGACGCGTAATGGACGCTCCATCGTGCTCACCGCTGTGCTGGCTCTCATCCTGGTTTACCTGTTCTCCATCGTTGGCTACATTTTCTTCAAGGACGACTTCATCCTGGAGGTTGATCGTATCCCCAACACAACTCTGAGTGAGCCACATGTTACCTTCCCCAAACGGCCTTAAAAGTTAAGATCATATGCTTCTCTTTTCACAGAAGAGTAGGAAAATTATGTATTCTTCTTCCCACTTTCTAGAAAATGGAGCCAGTCTGGCCAGCGAGTTTCTGTCATCGGAAATGTGTCAGGCGGGGATTGATGAGAACTGCACCACAGGAGCCCTGCAGGAAGGTAACGTGTCCTACAACACTGGGTTTAACATGGAATTAGCTTGAGGAATATGCCGATTGCTAAATATTTTCATCATTGAAAAAAATCTAACAAAAAATAACATTAAAATGTTCATGAGTAGCTTACTTATTATGAATAAAGATTATCAAAAAAGTTGTAACAAATAGCTGGACTTAAAAAGTGATCTATAATAGTTGTGAGGTTAAAAGAGACTGTAGTGGACAGAACACACCTCCTGGGATCAAACACTGCCAGAGCTGACTGTGGTGTAAAGAGTGTATTTTGTATAATAAATGTATTTGCATATATTTTTAGTGTGGTTGTATTTACTTCATGCTAAACGGAGGCAGTGGCTACTAAAGTGAAAATGAGACTGAAAATGAGAGAATTCTAAAGACTTCTAAAGAATTCTAAATTCTGGCTAATTATGTTGGATTGGTATGATTGGATGGTTGTGTATAATTCTGCAACACCAAGATAACACGTTGCTGGAGGGCTGGACTGTTAGCCTGAAGGATGAGCAGAGCAGAAATCTAATTACTTTTCTAGACAAGGCGCCATGTTTAAAACTTTGAGGAATTACGAATGAAAATCAATGATGTTTAGCAGTCACTTTCTCTTGTGCCCCCCTGAAATATTTAAAAATTCTCACCCTTTGCCTTGTCAGACCGCAATGAGTGAAAGGAAATTTATGGGATTTTTCTGCAGACATTGTCACCATTCTCTTAAATGCTGCAGTTTCACATAATTCATATGACACCTTGTTACTGTCATGTGGAAACCATTTGAATTTAACAATGTGACCTTAAGACCTTCATGTGATGCCAACATGTGACATCCCAAAAAGGGTCAAATGCCAGGATTTGAGGCGTCTTCAAGGCTAAAGTCGAAAACACAGTTACCTTGGACTCAGTAATATTTCTGCTCTGTTTGTTCTTTTAGATTCGGAGTCCAAAATATTATGATGAGATAGGTTCCATAAACTGTCCCAGTTTATTTAGTCAAAACAGAGCAGCACCAGCTCTGTTCTGTCAGCCATCAGCGAAGACAGAAGCACCATAAAGTCATTTCAACAGTAATAAACACGGCTAGCAAGAGGATCATATGATGCATCCTGTTCTTTATGTGGCTGCATCAGCCGTCCATAAATTCCCATTTCACAGATGTGTCTTCCTCTTATATGTTCGACAGTGACCTAGAAACTTTATCAAATTGGAGAAATTGTTCAGAGGTGTTTTTGTCCGGCTCAGATGTTCAACCAAAGCTGTTGTCACATTCCAGCTAAATGAAAAACACTTTTGCTTTGACTAAATTCAATCACACCATGAACCAAAACATGTAAACAAGGTTTCAACAGATAACAAGCTCTGCAAAAATATGGTTTGTGACAAAAAGCAGATGATCCACTGCATTTACACTTTCACCACAAAGCTGCCACATCCTACTAAAACGAAGGTTGCTAATAGTTATTTACAATCAGAGAAAATATTTAAAAACAAGCAAATAACCAACTTGAATTGTTTATTATTTGAGTCAATACCATATATGAGCATTATTATCACATCTTAAATGTATATTATATTTTGAATATGAACTAATGCAACCACAGTGTGCTTACATAATCTCTTTGGGTCACATGAGTAATTTTACTTCTTCATATTTGTTGTTACATAAACCCATAAAAAAGGAGGCCATCATGGTCCTGATTGCCTGGTTTTTCCAGTTTGAAATGATTGTAGTTTGGGTGATGTTTACTGGTGCTGCACTTGAAATAATACTAAGCTCGCAAGTATTTTAGTGACGCTCTGTACACAAAAACAAAGCTGCTAATAAACAAGTAGTACTTTTTTTAGCCTCCTAAATGGTTCTACTGTAGTTTTCCTCTGTGTTTCATCAGACCTGGCTGATGAAAGTGACGAGGAAAGCGACATGGAGCGGACGTGTGACTCTCTGCTTATGTGCATCGTCACTGTTCTGAGTCATGGCTTGAGGAGCGGAGGGGGTGTAGGGGATGTTCTCCGCAAGCCTTCCAAGGAGGTACATGCAACTCTGATTAGGCCCTGACTGTACTGTTTGCGTGTGTGTGTGTTTTTATGTGTGTGTGCATGTCTATGAGCAGGGAGTTTGTAACACCCACAGCTTTAGCACAAGTCATGTGAGCTGGCTGGGAGCCCATTGAACACTGAACTTGTTTTTCTTTCAAAAGCATGGAGGTTTCACAATGTTTCCATACAGCTGAACTGCCTCCGCCTTGTGTTAGTGTTTACCCTGAAAATAGATTTCCAACGAATTCAAGCTCAACTGCTAATGATGTCAAAAGAGGATGTGAATGCCTCACGTATTCACAACACAATGCAACTTGAGCCAAGAAGCCCTGACGGCTGCTGAGGTCAACTACTGAAGTGTTACGGCAGTCAGCCATTTAATCACATGGGTGGAAGAGCAGCTCAGGACATTACTGCTTGTCCTAAATAAGTGTGAGCATGATTGCGTGACTACATCAGGGTGGTGACCACTGCAGGGTATTTCCCTTCTGTTGTATGCATACAGGGACAAGCTCACTCCATCATTTAAAGAGGATTAACTACAGATGGGAAATTAGCGAATGAAGCTGCTGTTACAGTATATAAGCACTGAAATTCATTGTAGCTCTATTTGTCAGTGCAATTAAATAAGCGATTAGGATGCAAAGGGTGGTGCCTTTGCCCGCAGTGACAGGCTGTATCAGGTTGACCTGATGACTCTCTGTCCTCTCTGGTAGTGTCTCATATGGCAGATGTCACCGGGGATCCTGTGTTTGCATTAGCATCCATGATTATGAAGCTAAACCTTGTTATAATCTCATAACATCAAAGCACATGTTTACATGAACACTTGCCCTTTGGGTTTAAAAGGGACAGTCTTTCTATATTAGTTCTTCGTGAGACAAATTCCTTTGAAATTTATTCTTAATCACACTTTCTTTGTCCAAAAAAAAAAACAAATTTTCCTGAATATAATTTTCTTGTCACTGCTTTTAAACAGGCAGTGGCAGCACTGCACGCAAGTCACTGTTATATAACTTTTGGTTGACGCTGTTCCTTTCCCAGGAACCGCTGTTTGCAGCCAGAGTGATATATGACTTGCTGTTCTTCTTCATGGTCATCATCATTGTCCTCAACCTCATCTTTGGTGTCATCATCGACACGTTCGCTGACCTGAGGAGTGAGAAGCAGAAGAAAGAGGAAGTCCTGAAGACAACCTGCTTCATCTGTGGTGAGTCTCCACAGCTGAGCTCCTAAAACAACAGTTGTAGACTCATAATTTTGGTCTCAGATGCTGCATGGTGCACTTTGAAAAGTCATCTAGTGCTGAAACAATTTGATGTTAAATCAATCCGTCAATCAACAGAAACTTACTTTTCACTATTTCCTTGTACTGTCATTGGTTCTAACATTTTAAAAACAGTACATTTTCTCACTTCAGCTCTCATGACTTTGGTCAATGTGGCTCAAAAATGTGGTCAAATCCACTTCAAATCATTTGACCTAACTTTAATTGATGGGTCATAATATAAAATGCACAGTTTGATGTACCATTACACTCTGGGCCCATATGGTCATGTGGTTAGGATTCCTGGTTTTAACCAACGCGACCCGCCTTCAACTCGCGGTATGGAAACAGTTTCATGTCTCTTAGTCAACCTTCATTTTCCTGCCATGCACTCTCGTACTTCCATAACAAACCATACGTACAGAACTTTTAATATTTGACGAACAGTTTTATGGAAATAGATGTTCAACATGCGGGCTGTAGCTCCTTCAGTGTTTGTCTCTGGCAGCTTTTGTGGTTTTTTAAATATCATTGAGATGAAATACGAAACTGAAAAACTAGAACTTAAGCTTGAGGGAACTGCCATTGAATATTTGTCTGTTTTCTGACTTTATGTAAGCTACATTAGTTAAACAAGAATTCATAATCATGTCGAAAAATTTACAATTATAGAAGCTTTAAACGAGACTGTTTTGCATGTTACATCACATACATCTGCAGCTTTTATCCCTCATCTTACGTGGTACAGCCGTCTCTGCCAAGTATTTGTAGTTTGTGACCGAATATTTTCCCCCAAGGGATTCATGGGAATCAAACCTCTAACTTTCCAGTGACAGGATTACTTCCCTCATCATCAGAGCATCCTGCCAGCCTGGTAGGACTGTGCTCTGTTGTTAAAAGGGCTCTGAGCCTCAAACGCCGTGCGTCATTCGTGCTCTTCCACCGTCCATCACAGGCCGCTTGGTCAATTCCCAAATTCCCCCTCTCAGAATGTTTAATTTCTCGCTGTGTTTGTGGTTTCTGGTAAGCATGTCTTGAAAGGTGTTTGCAGTTTGTTAGATCCCCTCCCCACCCCTCCTCCTCCTCTCTCTCTCTCTCTCTCTCTCTCTTCCTCCCCCTTTTCACTTTGCTGTCGTTCCAAAGAAGGCTGAGTCATGAGAGCTTCCTGCCACTGCTCCGCTCGCCTCCATAATTCATAACTGTCTCACACGCACACACATTTTCTCCCACTCGCAAAACTTAATTTTCATACCATATGTTTTGTGCAGCTTCACTGATTACCCACACTCTCTCTGCGTCGCCTCATCTGCATTCCCTTATACGTTCATAACATGTGTGAGCGGCTAAATAAGTACACGCTGCTGAGAGTGCGTGTGCCGCTGTACAGTGTATGCAAGTGTGTGTGTGTGTGTGTGAGTGTGTGAGCCCAGCAGTACACGCCGTATGTGAGCATGTGTCTGTGCCTGCTGTGCCTGCGTACGTTGGATCAGGCAGTTCGGACAAGTGGTAAGCATATGGAAGGAGAACAGTATTATGTCACCCAGCCAGCCATCAGCTCTGACTCACTCATGTTAAAGAAGGCCAGGCCACAGGGGGAGCTGCTGTCTCTATGGTTTCCAGAAGGACCACAAGGAAACAGGAGATGCAGAGATTATGAGCCGACCTCCACAGGCTTAAGTCCTCAGACTCGGTTTTATAAGCTATTGATCTTGCTCTCAATTCTTCTATCGGCTTTTTGAATCATCCGTGTCGTTACTGGTGTTTGTGAATTTCCTGTAGAGGTTGACAGATGTTTTTTTTTTTTTTTCTAATTTCGCTTGTGGCGGAGAGACAACTGGCTTGAATATTTGTAATGTGTCACATTTCCTCATAAAAATGTTTAAAAAATGACTTTTGCTTCGTCAAATATTTTGTTAAGTTGTGCGCTTTCATCATCCCAGATGTTTCCTACAGTGTTCCAACCCAAATAAATTTGTAATTTTGTCCGAGGAAACGGTTATGGTTCATTTCATTTTTGTTTCACCTACCACAACTTCCAGGGTAATACCACTCAGTGTTTTTCCGTCGAATTAGGTTTAGCCTTTAAAGCATATCAGTAAAGGATTCTTGGAACCTTGGTGCTTTCCAGAGAAACAGACGTTTTTTTCACTAGTTCATGTTTGGAACCACTGTATTCAAATATTACAGCTTTTCCGGTTCCGAAAAAGCTTTTTTTGTTTTTTGTTTTTATTTTTGTTTGTGTTTTTGTTTTTGTATAGACAAATCCTCTGAGCAAGCAAAAACAGGTCCGCAAACAGAACTGGTTCTATGTTGGTGAAAACAGCCCGTCAAAGTGAGGAAGAAAGTCAACAAACCTGACTGAACCTGATATAAATGAAACTTTATCACATTACCTGGAGGGTGGAACATTTCTGCCTGGTCAGATAGATTTTCATCTGCAGTGGTGGCTTTTTACAAAGAAATAAACAAATCCCATGATCCCACACTAATACACAACATCATTAAATAACATTGTTTGTTTTCATTGTTTTAAATGGGAGAGCTCTAATGGCAGAAAGGACAAGTTGTGCCTTTGACGTCTCAAACACACTCTCAATTTGGATTTTATAAAAAAGGGAAAGAAAACTTGTTGACAGTCAGTGATGGACTGAATATGCCAAAGGTCCTGTGAAGGACTCTGTTTGGATTTGTATTCACGTTCACCATTACTCAACATGTCATCCTGTATCTAACAGTGAGAACTGCTCCCAATGCCAGATGGGTCAGGTTTTATTCTTAAGGTTTCCTATAGCATGGATCTAAATAAAGATACATTTCTTTCTTGTTTAAAACCAACACCCCCCTCCCAAGCCCCCCCACTAAATTTTATGAATCCTTGTACTCTGTCAGTAACACAGCCAGACGCTCCCTTTGCCACTTGCATACAAACAACTGTGTTTGTTTAAGGACTTTTTAAGGGAAAATTGCAACTGCTTTTTTTTCTTCTGTTAATAGCAAAGAAATTCAAGAGTCAGAATATTTATTCTAAAGGGGCAAAGTCAGTCCACTAAAATCAATATTGTAATAGAGAGAAATTGTTTATCCAAAGGCAGAAATGCACCAAAGCTACAAAGCTGCACTGATGTGTTGCAAGACTCCAGACTGACTCAAATCCACATGACAAGAATGTGAATCAGAAAAGCTGAAGTCTGTCTACAGACCTGCAAGTAATATAACTTTAATACGTTTACGTAATTATTTCCTTTAATATTTTAGGATAATTACATATTTGTATCGAGTTTACTCTGGAGTTGTGAAGCTAACAGACAGACCACATTCAAGGTTGCAAGGTTCTGCATAACAAAGAAATGTGCTGTTTCATCTCTTTCATGGACACAACACTGGCACCACTCATCTGACAGCCTGTCAAGAGGGATGCTTAATTTTCTGGAGCTATAACCTGCAATTTAGTGCGGAAGGATTAGTTTTCGTGTGAACTCTGCTTTATAGTTGCATCGAAACTTCTGCACTCTGCTTGTTGTTACCTAACTGTCTTATCTGCTCATCTGTTTTCTTATTCCCTGTTGTACATATCACAGTTGCAGTGGTTTATGTCACGAATTAGCTGTATTTCAAAGTCATCATTATGAATCTTGAAGGTTACTTGCATCACTTTCTTCGTTCCTTTATATATACTTGCCCTCATTAAGCGAGATAATGTGAGTTTCAGCTGAAGTCACAGGGAGTGTTAGTTTTGAAAGTCTTGCAGTGTCCAACTCAAGACCGGAGTGTGGTTTACTGTACCATGTGCTTCTCTGCTGCCTTACAGACTTAAGTTACAGACACTGACTCATCTGAGTTTGATTGACTCATTTTAATATGATTGGGACTTTTATGTAAGTCATTTGCTCTCAGGTATCTTTTGCAAAAGAGACTTTTAAATGGAGAGACTTACTGAATTCATACGTTTAACTAACTTTCTGTTTCTCGTCACCTTCTTTCTTTTTTCACAAGAACTGGTAGAACAAAAAAGCTGGCCCACTTTTTTTTTTTTTTTTAAAACATACTCAAACTTCCCACCGTAAATCAGGTGTTTTATTGCTCTTCTTCAGGCCTGGAGCGGGACAAGTTTGACAACAAGACGGTGACTTTTGAGGAGCACATCAAAGAGGAGCACAACATGTGGCACTACCTGTTCTTTATTGTGCTAGTAAAAGTGAAGGATTCCACTGAATACACAGGCCCCGAGAGCTATGTGGCTGAAATGATCAAGGTAAACAAAAAGCGCAGACACACCCTTAAAACAGACATCCACCTCCTTAGATAACAGCTGATAGTTGAAAATGCGTTAAATTTAGCCTCAGACCACACTGCTGCAGGGTAACAAGCCAACACATTGCAAGAAATCAGGAGCAGAGGGATTGTTGAAGCTCTGCAGGGAATTTATGGAGTAAAAGACATGTTTTCATTGTAGGGAAATGTTTGTCTTCTTCACTGAGTCACCTTTACTGCTTGATGACTTAAATATTTCACCTTGCGCCTTCATCATTTCAGAATCTTGGCTGCTTTCGTAGATTATAGTCTGGTGCAGCAATCCTGAATGAGACCACGTAAAGGGCGTTTCACTTTGTGTCACAATTTTGGTACAGTAACTATGATTGAGTAGAGTTCATCAGGTTTTGCTGTTGAGTCAGACTTGTAAACATGTACTGGCCCGCCGCACACACCTTAATGCAGGGATGTGTTCCTCTTTTTTCTAATCTCAACTGACAGACCTGCCGGTCATGCACGTTCAATGAAAAAAACAGACTTGAGCATACAAACAGGAAGTCAGTGAAACAAGACAGTACACGAGTTGCAGTCTAGTACTAAAACTGATCAAAGGGTGATAAGGAATTGTCGGTCAGTTTACAAGGATTTCCGCAAGAGTTAAGTTCATTTACCCTCCATTGTTACTCCTGCGGCAATAAGACCTTCCAAGTCTGTTTATTTGAAAACAGGAGTTAAAATGTATGCTTTCGACTGTCAAACAGTAGAAGCTTTTCCAGATTTATGAACTCATAGAAAATGTATATAAACATTTGTGAATCAAAAGTCAGCGGTCGATGTGCTTGGTCAACCACAGGAGCACAACCTTGACTGGTTCCCACGGATGCGTGCAATGTCACTGGTGAGCAGCGATTCAGAGGGGGAGCAAAATGAAATCAGAAACCTGCAGGAGAAGCTGGAGTCCACTATGAGGCTGGTGGCCAACCTGTCTGGACAGCTCACTGAGCTTAAGGAGCAGGTATGTCATGTGACAGTATACCATACACTTCCCCATTTTGTTGATTTCTTCTTTTTTTTAGCCTCCATTTTAACCAGATAATGTAGATTTTCTGAAAAAGTTTTTACCATTCAGCGGTTATGACATTATTAAAAACCTGCACCCAAGGAATTATTCATAACTGTTGCATCCTAATCAAAATTTGCTTGTGGAAAAGTTGCTGGGGAAGTTGCTAATAGCTCCACAATCATCATTATGGAACTTGTGACTCAGAAAACGTAGTACCTATTATCCTAGTACCTCATTTAGTGTACTTTTGCTATTCCCTATCTTTGATGAATGAGTTTATTACTTAGGTTAATTCTTTATTTTACAGGCATACATGCAGGAATATATGTGCAATGTGTCATACTTAAGAGGAGAGTCTTGAAGGAATTGTTCTACACTTATTTGCCATCTTGCAGAGATATAAATGAGATGATTGACTCCACTTTCTCCTCTGTACACTAAATATGAAACTACAACCAAGGGTAGATTGGCTTTGTTTAGCTTAGCGTAAATACTAGAAAAAGAGAGAAACATCTCGCTTGACTCTGTGCAACAGGCTGACCAGCACCTCTGAAGCTTCCTAATTAACAAGTTATATCTTGTTGGTTTAATACCTACAAAAGCTGAAGTGTAAAAATGAAGTTGTGGTTCTGTATAGGGTTGCTGTAAGTGTCATACTCTTGGCTGGAGGCAGTTAACTTCCTGGAGTCCAGAATAACATAATAACCTTTTTAAAACCACAACCTGTCATTTTAACACTTACATTTTTGTGTATTTTAAATTTTGCACTGACTTCCACGCTGGCTAGCCTGCAGTTTTCTTCTTATTTGCCTTTGCTCTCTGATGCTACCAGAGCTACTTTACATGGTGCCTTAAAGATACAGTGGGATTAAACAGACTCATGTCAGAAAACTGGGTGACAGCTAATGAAACTCTGTCTGTTTGTTTCCTTTTGCAGATGACAGAGCAGAGAAAACAGAAGCAGCGAATTGGTCTTCTTGGTCACCCCCCACACATGAATATCAATCCCCAGCAGCCTGCCTGAGGGCCCTTGGGGGGGGGGCTTTCTGACTAGTGCCTGAGCACTCCTGACTGTGGCCACATGTTGGACAGGAGAATGCCCAAATGTGTCCGTCTCCAGTATGTATGTAGGTTCACGTCTGACTGTACGCTTCACCAGACGCTCCCAAAATAACTGTCTCTACAGCGTGTGCTTCTGAGTGTCTGAGTGAAGTCAAAGTTATCTGAGTACGTTACTCATGGTCTGTAGTGTGGATGTGTTCGTGTGGGTGGAGTGTGCACCAAGTGCCTCGGGACCTCAGAAGCCAGTCCTGTAGGTTTAGGAGATGAAAACACTGACTTCAGCTTTACAACCTTGAATGCCTTCTGCATGGTACCACACTAACAGCATGCCAAAGTTCAGCCATTGTTCCTGGGGGAGTTTTCCTCACAAGTGGCCTTGTATTGAGGTTTTAACCCTCAGTGTTGCACCAGCAAACTCAGGTCACATGTGGATTTGAAGGTTTGTTTTTGAACTCTACAACACAATATTTAATATTTTCAGCAATAGGAGGACCCTAATGATATGCAATCTAGTCTAAATGAGAATGAGCTATTTTCGAGAACTGCTATTTGCTTTTTTATTTGAGGTTATACAATCATATATTTAAAATATGGAGAAAAAATATCACCTGTGAACAATCCTAAAGAGGTCACAACACTTTGACAAAATTTCCTAAGGCTGTTCTAAAACCCATATAGTGTTTTTTTTTTAATTATTATTCATTATTTCTTAATTCTTTTCAACTGCAAATGAAGGTTTTAGTCATTCAGTACAGTTAAATAAAAAAGGCCTTTTGAGGGAATGTTGCAAAGTGTTGTCAAGATGATAATATTGACCTTTTATATAATTTTTGATAACAGTTACTATGAATGAAGAAACCACATAAAACCTTCTGGGGAGAAAGAGCAAATCATGTGACCACTTCACTTTGAATCCAGTTCCATGTTGTGCTTAATAATAGTAGTGATATGGAGTCACATTGTAGAACTAAATGTATAGGATTCTGGGAGAAATGTTAAATTAGAATTATTATCTTTCTTTGCACTGAGTTATTTAATCTTTCTTTCATTCATTTAGTCCTAAAGCACTGATATATTTTCTGTAGCACACAATTGATTGTTATGTTTTGGTTGGTCACTTTGTAAAAGATCCACAAGAGAATGAGTGCTTGAGTGTTTGCGTGTATGCGAGGAAAAAAAAAGAGGACTAAAAGATGTCATTTGGAGTGCTGCTTGACCAAACTGAACTTTTATACTAATAGATGGTCTGTGTCTGAATTGTACATTCCATTCTTGGAGTCTATTTAAATAAACAAGTGTGTAAAAAGATCTGTTTTTGAGTGTTTAACAGTATCTTTGTCAGTATGAAAGTGGAGGCAAAGCCCAGAGTGCATGTGAGGCTAAAGGTAATAAGGAGGTTGGCCTTTTTCCTGAAGTGCATCTTATTACTTGTGTAAATGCTTATGTGTTGACAACTAGAGTGTGTGCCATTCCTCTAAAACCCTGCAGTCAAATGAATGAAGCCTCACAGAGAAGCGAACCTGGGAATTTGCTGACTGATGAACTCTGACATCTTATCTATGGTTGTGATCAAATGTGGAAGTGCGTATATTTTACAACCATGTTGTAGGAGGAAATGTAGAAACTGTTGAACTTTGTAATACACCTTTTATTTTAATTTTCTGAAGACTGACGAAATTTTATAAATATAGACAACAGTATAGACTACAAGCACATTTTATAACAAACACAAGAACATTTTGCCGCCTAAAATTGAAGCTTGTGTCCAATAAAAAACTATAAAAATGCATTTTATGATGATGCTTAAAAACACAGTGAAGAGCACACAGTGTTTTTCTACTATTTTCTCCATGAATGTTACAAGGTCTACAAGTAGACCAGGACAGAAGTATTATTGTCAGTATTTTCTTACAAAAAAGAAGAAATACTCTGTGTTAAATTGTATTACATTTGCTTAGATTATCTTCAAGGGGCTTTCCATCATTGTTATTTAATTATGGCTGAACAAGAGACCTGTGTTATTGACATTTTCTCATTACTGAGTCCTGTCCATCCCATTTCTATTTAATTCACTGAACAATTTTATAAAAGACCTTTAGTTAAACTGGTTCATGTGGTCACAGGATGTGAGTCTCTTAAAGATTTTAATAAAAGTAAAGGCCTTCACTTGTTGCTGTTATAGAGGCTACTGAAAAACCTGTTTATTTAGAGATGTCTTGAACTAGCCACTGTTTTTCATATACTTTTTAAAAAAAAAGTCAATAAGCTTGATAGTACAAATAAATAAGCTCCTATTCTCATTGGAAAAATATCAAAATCAGCATGTAAATATAGTATTTAATGAAGGTAATTTGCTGTAAGTTGTCAAATATCCATGAAGAGTATTTCAAGTTAATTTTGATTCAAATTAAAAAAAAACATAAATTTGCTTCTTCATAAATAATACTCATCCAAGATTGCTGTCAAGCCTTGTTTTTAGCAGACCTTTAAACTGTGTGTCTGGGGAGCTGCTGCCTTATTGAAGAGTGTTTGTAGCCTCATGAGTGTCAACAGGCTGAAGAGGCTGGTTTCTTTGTTCCTCTCTTTAAGAGAAGTTTTTGAAAGCAATGAATTGTCTCAAAAAGAACATTAAATCCAACTTAATCCACGCTGACTTAAAAAAAAAATTATGGAATTTAAAGACTTAAAAAAATTGTGAAATGAAGACACATTTTCAGTGTAGGTGTGACATCTTGGTGTTTCAGGTGATTATAGGTCATTAAGATGTAATAGACCTGTAACCGTCAGGAGTGCCAGCTATTGTGTACTGATTTTTTTTGGACACAATCAAAATCGATTTTTGTAAAGATAATTAAGTACCTGATGCTCTATGGGAGGTTTCAAGGTTTTCATCTTTTTTTTTTTTTTTTTGCTTGTTTTTTGGCTTCGATATTACTGAAGGGCTATTATGCAGTGTTTTCGGGTAGACTAGGAGGAAATATCTTGCTGGAGGAATCATGATGCATTGGGTGGCCGCTAAATGTCATTTAGATAATCAGCATTCAATTGCAACCCCCTCTTTATACGCTTTTTAATTTGCAACCAGAAAAGCATGTCATGAAATCCTGCAATGCCAAAGCGTGCACTGGTGTGATCTGTGCTTCTAGCCTGCAGCAGACAGGTGCAGCTGCCGTGTGCTGGATGTGCTGGATGTGCCCTGCGCGCTCAGCAGGCTCCCGGGGCCATGAGGAGATCAACGTGACAGCCGGCACCGCCTCATGACAACAAACACCGAGTCCGCGCTCTCATCCATGCACAGGTGCACGTGGTTCTCCCGCCTTGACCGCACTGTCTATACAGGAGCTCACCTGCCCTCCGCAAATAAACCGATCGACAATACGGTGCATATACGTTGTATGTTGTTGCTGTTAATAATATTATTAGTATTAATATTATTATTATTATTATTGTATTGTTATTATTATATTGTTATTGTATTGTATTGTTATTATTATTATTGTTGTTGTTGTTGTTTTTATTTTTATTATTATTATTATTATTATTATTATTATTAAAGCAAATAAAAAGGCTTGATTAAAATTGCATTTGCTCTTACATAATTAAAGAAGTGACAAATGTAAAACTTTAAATAGGCTCTGCAAACAGTTGATGAATGTTGTCCTTTGAGTGCAGTGCTCATTATTTTTCTGAAACCTCAATGCATGACAAAACACTCAGAAAGAACTCACATTATTGAGATTTAATTGCACTTGATGAAACTCTGCGGCTGTTCATATAGCATAACCGTCCTGCAGGATTTTATTCGTGCCGATGGCTCTATAGTATTTTAATTGCGTTAATTGTTTATTTCACTGGCAGTAGGTGCCGTACCCACTCGCCTCTCATGCCCCAGGGTTGTTGAACTGCTGCTCTGGTTCTCTGCCAGCACGTTCCCCGAGCCGTGGCGAGCGCTGTCTTGTTTCCATACACTTCAGCATGGTGGTACACGGGATCGGACACGCTCCGCCCCCCCTTCTGACGTCCGCCGCCGTCCGCCCACTGAGGCTGCTTATCGGCAGAAAGTGGGCCGTCCCTCCGCCGAGGATACAGCGCCGTTTAACACGTGAGCCTCATGTGACAGAGGTAGGTCAGGCTGAGCGGAGAGTCAGAGGGTTTATTTAACTCGTCGCTCTGTCCTCCCCCACTTTCCTAACGCGCCACCAAGAGGGTTGCCTTCCTTGAGCGGCGGGACCACGGCGTGGAAATCGCAGGGACTTACTTCAAACCAGAATAAAAAGCCCAAAATAACCTTCATTTTAGCAAGACTGGTATTGAGGAGTAGTTTTTAAAGCATTTTAGTGCATTTTCACTAATTGCTGCTTTACAAGTATTTTTTCATCACGCACAAATAAATGCGTATTTATTTGTGACTGCGTTGGAAAAGTGACTCGACTTTGACTGCGTAATTGGAGTAAAAAGAATGGAGCGAATTCCAAGCGCGCAACCACCTCCTCTGTCCAAACACCAGGCTGATCTGTCAGACGTGCAGGGGTAAGTTAGACTTTGAAAAAAAATCTTTTATCAAATTTTTAGCTTTTTCTTGTGTTATTTGTTTTTTTAATTTATTCTGTATATTATACTTAACTAAATCATGACCTTATATCTCACTGATTCCTCTTTCTCGTTATTTCTGTAGAATGGATTTCCCGATGTATGTTTATAAACCCAGGCGAGGAATGAAGAGAGGAGAAGAAAGCAAGGTGCGTATTTATTTGTTTCCTGGCAACTTGTTTAATAAGAACCATAAAGCTTTTTATAAGGAATGTAAAGTACAAGGGAGGAATAATGCTGGCAGTAGTCCTGTAGTCCCATAAATGGTTGACCTAATTTGCTATGACATAACTCCTGGAGTCCTCCCTATCGGTGTGACCGCCTCCGTTCATACATAGGAGCTTTGCTATGTGCCCTCTGATCGGCCGAATTAACCTAACAATGGTGTTTATTCTCGCAGGAAACCTATAAGCTGCCTCACAGACTCATCGAGAAGAAAAGGCGCGACCGGATAAACGAGTGCATCGCTCAGTTGAAAGATTTATTACCGGAGCACCTGAAACTCACGGTAAGTTCATGCATGCTGGAGCTGGGAGGGAGAATAGGATTCACTGTTTTAAAGTGGCATGCACCACCAAGTGGCTGTTTAGTGGTATTGCATCATATGCATTAAGTGCGTCAGCAGTCAGGGAATGACAGCTCTTACTAAAGAGAATGTGTCTTCTGTAATATGACTTTCGTCAAACTGAGAATTTAAAACAATTACATAATAATGAATACGTAATAAAATGTTTCTACAATATATTTAACACTCTAAAAAAATATTATATAAGGGATTTATATCATCCCATATTATTAAATAATTCTTATGTATTAGTCTCTCATTTATCTTGTAGTTGCTGCTGTAGTGTTTTTGATCAGGAACAGTCAAAATCATGTGTGCAGCGGCAGTTAAGCTTGTTCTCTGCGTGTTATATAAGAAGTGAGGATGTGCTGACTGTGTGTGTTACCAACAGACTCTGGGCCATCTGGAGAAGGCTGTGGTTTTAGAGCTAACGCTCAAGCACGTGAAAGCCCTCACCTCTCTCATGGAGCAACAGCAGCAGAAGATCCTCGCTCTACAGAACGGCATGCAAATTGGTGAGCTGCAGATCTCTCACATACACATTCATGCACGCACACACACAAGTATGCATATAGAACAGGAAAGTTTTGTTGAACAGAATACAAACTACAGAGATGAAAATACAATGACAGATTTATGCAGCACTGAAGGCAAATAAGTGAAAATAGCTATTGTTGTTTGGAAAAGGGCGAAAAGTCAGCATAGCTACTTCCTTTCCAAATTGCAGAGTGTCTGACTGTGTGGTTTCTTATTGTGTTTACAGAGCAGCCACCTGTCAGCCAGGAGAAGTCAGAGGAGATGTTCCGCTCTGGTTTCCACATGTGTGCCAAAGAGATTCTTCAGTATCTAGCTAATCATGAGACTGATGAAGAATTCACGCCGTCCCACGTGATCAATCACCTTCACAAGTTGGCTGCAGAGGTGCTGCAAAGTCCAAGCCGACCCCGCACACCTCTCAGCCCTCGGCCCGAGGAGATTCCTGTCTACCACCAGCACCCTCCTCACAAGGAGATGCCCACCAGCCTACCCCCTAAACCCAGCGAGGGCTATGGGAGGAACTGTGTGCCTGTCATCCAGCGGGCGTACGCTCCACCAAGCAGCGAGCAGAGTGGCAGTGATACGGATACAGACAGCGGCTATGGGGGAGAGCTAGAGAAGGTTGAACCCGGGGCACTGCAGGGACGCCCAGATTACTACAATCAGGAGAGCCAACAGAAGCGAGCACTGAGCGAGAGGCAGAGCTCCAGCTTCAAGCAAGAGGATGACATGCCGCGCCACAAACGACCCCGGGTGGAGTCGTCTGAAGATGAGCCACTGTCAGGTGGAGAATCATCATCATCCTCCTCCAGCGGCTATGGTAGCTACATGAGTGTATCCCCGACTCACCCACCCCCTCCACATCCCCTCTGCATGCCTTTCTACCTCATTCCACCTTCTGCAGCAGCCTACCTGCCAATGCTCGAGAAATGCTGGTACCCAGGGTCCGTGCCCATGCTCTACCCTGGCATGGGGGGCTCCTCACCTGCCATACCCAGCGAAAGACCGCCTCCACCTCAACTCGTGTTGTCTCCCAGGGGAGGCTCTCCTGCCCCAGTCATATCTCAGACCCCCATGGACTCCCCAGCCCTTCTCCAGGCACTAAAGCAGGTACCACCCCTCAACCTGGAAACCAAAGACTGAAAGATGAGAGCTCAGGGGTGAAGAAATGATCCTAAACTAGTACCCAGGAGCAGAGACAGTAATCGGAATGAGAACATGACTGAGACTTTCCATAATTCATCCTCATTCCTGTCCTCTGATGCTCCGCCTGGAGGTCAAACAGCAAACGAGAGAACTTGTAAAAAAATGATCAAGGAGAGACGGAGGAGAGAGCAACATCCACCCACACTTGGAGGATGCAAAGCTCTGGTTGAATGTTTTATGCTCAGTGGTATTATTCAATGCAAATGTATGATATAAACCGGACCTGCCCTGTATACACACACACACTCACACACACACACACA
>JAPZDZ010000012.1:15332463-15365410 GCA_029783805.1 Acanthurus tennentii | reverse complement strand
TGTTTGTGTCCCTGCCTCAGACACTTATTTTTAGGTTTAAGCTATTGATTTTATTGATAACAACTGTCAGTAGCTTTTAAGCTTAATCACATGTGGGTTCACAGGGAAAAAAAAAACAATCAGCATCTAACTGTTGTCATACATGTATGTTAAATGGTTTATTTTTCTACTAGAAACAAGGTGTAGGTTGAAGTGATTTGTCCTTTGGTGCAGCGGTACACGCTTTCTACATTTACTGCATGTAGGAGGTTCTCAGAGACAAAAAGTTGAAGTTTCTCTGCAGCTAATTTTAAGCTATGGAAAAAATCTCTTTCATCAAAGTTGTTAAAAAAAAACTTGAAAGGGGCGGGAAGCAGACCTTTTCTTTCTCCATGACTGTTTCTAGATCAATCAATCATAAGTCTTGTGTCCCGCCCCCCCGCCGCTGCCAAGATTCTGCTATATATGTTTGAGCCTCACACAGACTCAGAATGGGAGTCAGTCATTAGCCAAAATTGGCAACTAGATGCATCAGAATCATTAATGCAGTTAGCCTCTTTAATTTGCTTATGCTGTTTTACACCTTGTTAGCTTGTTACCAGCAGTGGCTGTCAGAGTGCTAGTGGTTGTGAAACATGCATTAATATCTGCCAGGATGTTGCAGGGATTTTTTTTTTCACTTAAAAAAGAGATTTTTTTGGCAGATAGCGATGAGGCCCCAGGGTCTGGTTTACATCAAAAACTGCACACTCTACTATGTTTGCTGTCAAAACTTTCACTATGCTGATGTGCACTCTCACTCTCTTAGCTGACAAATCTGCTCTGAGCTCTGTGTTCCAGTTTTCTTTACCTGCTGTTTGCTTATGAAAAATGGTTACATATCGAATCTAGCTATGTTTGATTTTCAGATTTTATGAAAGTGCGCAGACATCTCCCCTCAGCAGAGGAACGTGAAAACACCCAAAGTGACAAACTTTTCACAGATACAAGTCAGTTTAGTCAAGGTCAGACATTTCAGGTGACATAAACAGGAAAATATGCTTTTGATTTTATGGGAGCTTTCAGATTTTCTGTTGCGTACTGTTGTGCAGAGTGACAAAGAGGAATCCTGAAAACAGCGATGCTGCAGCATCACAGAGCTCCAGAGCTTCTACTCTAGAGGTTCCTGCAGCACTCTGCTCTCATTAGGACCTGTGCATGACCACGGGTAACACTCACCGCTGTACACAAGCAAACAGCAGTGTTTCTGAGAAAGCCTTGTTACTATGTAAAACACAGGGACATCCTGCAGGTCTGCCAACAGCAGCACCCCTGATGGATGAGACTCTCTGCTAATTTGATTTGATTTGATTTCCCCTGAATAGTAGAGCCTAGCACATTCTCCAGCTGAGTTATACTGTTTATCTCTGGCATGTGTGTGCACATTTGTATGGATGTGTGTGTGTGTGTGTGTGTGTGTGGCTGCCTGTCCTCCTCTGTGCGTCCGTGCCAGACGATCCAAGAATAGACTGTCTGGAACTTGATGCCCATTGTTGAAAAGCTTTTGCCAGTTTGGCCAATTAGTGGCTCTGTTACAGTGTAAGTAGTCTGTGTTTAACAGGATCCTTCTGAACATACTGACCTTTCAGGTTTCCTTTCACAGACTGATATTTAAAAGCTGAAGGTGTTCTACAAAGTTGAACTTTTCCATAGGAACAGTACGGCTGCAGAGAGGGCAGCCTGTACAGAAGCGTATCGTCTGTACTGAATATCACTAAAAAGAACAGTAACATTACACTTACATGTCATTTGTGCTTCCAATTAGAGGCCAGATGAGGAGGTGGTGGTCGACCAAGGAGGGACCAGCTCAGTACTGAACATCCACTATGAGAAGGAGGAACTAGAAGGTGAGTAGATACTATTGTTGTTGCTCAGGATATTGTGTTTTTGTTGGAGTTTTAGCTATGAAATAAAACACAGTTTTGCACATTTTTCTCTTCGCTTTACACTGTCCAATGCTATTATTGCAGAGCTCTCTGTTGGATTAAACCTTCAGCCATGTTGCACACCTGCTCGCACTCCAAACCAAATTTCTGTTGTTATGTCACTGACTGAAGAGCATCTGGAGGGGCAGCATGTTTTCCACAAATCGTGCAGCTGAAATTGATTTTTATGCTGATTTATCCTTTAACTACATTCTGTATATGAATTTGGCCCGAGTATTTGTTCTCTTTTAGAGCCAGCAAAATTATTCATGTTGAACAGTGGCTTGGCAGCAATATGTGCACAGCAAACCGTGGTCTTCGTGCCCACTTACTAACAACCTTCCCAGCTGCAGTTTGCTCTCCAGCTGGAGAAAATTGGTTTCTACATGATGATGCTCCTAGCCAGTTCAAACTGAAACCGTGGATCATACTCCATGAGATGAACAGATGTTTTGCATGCAAAACTTGCATTTTTAATGGAACTGAATCTAACAGATTGCCTTAAAAGATTTTTTTGAAAAGTGCAGCCTATATATTTCAAATTTCAGAAATATACATATTTGAGAAAAGTACTTATACTGCAAAACTGCTGGTGACTCAGCTGATTACCTCACATCACAAACAAGCTGACCTCACTCAGTCTAAAGCAGATCTCCTAAGACCACTTACTGTACGTCATATATATTTTATGAGACCAGACAACATGGTGGAACAGAGTCTTCTGCATGATTAAGTCTTTTCTATTGTTTGTAGGCCCATCATTGGTTTCCTGAAAGGATAATAACATGTTCAGTGATGAAACAGTCAGCTGCATCTCACAAGCTCTTCATCATCAAAAATATATTTATCCAGCACAAATAAACCCACATCAAACTGCCTCAGACTCTGTGATAAATATCTTGTTCCACTAACAATTAACCAAACTAGTTAAATTATGTCTGAAACTTTTCATTCTTTAATTTTCGACATCTCTGCTTTGATATCCAAATAAAAACTAGATTTTTGTCCGAGTCACATGCAGTCACGGTCTTGTTATCACAGCATGTTGCATTCAACACTGAATGCACTGATGATAATTACGGATGGCAGCAGGAAGCAAAGTGTTATTACCCGATTTTCTCCCCTGTGAAGCTTTGGGCCATCACACCTAACCTCGGTTTCATGGTTTTCACTTTCAGTCCCTTGAATCATTTTGAGTTGAGTGACCACAGTGTTGCTTTTTCAACTCTTTTTTTCAAACCCTGAGCAGTTCCTTCCTCTGTTTTGTTCTCTTTTTCTTCTTTTCTCTTTCACTTGGTCCACATGAAATACAGGAAGAGTTAGTTTCATCCTCAGCTAATTATGATTTCAAATGATCCCATCAGAAAGGCTAAAAGGAAATGAACTTGTATGATTCATAGAGAGCAGTTAGATTATGCAAACACCACAAATTTCCAAGGAGTTCAACAAAGTGTGCCAGCTAGAAAAGAGGTCTGATTATCTGACAAACATCTTTGAAAGCATATGGGCAGTCGCTGTCACATGTTCTAAAACAACCAGATAAACATGATGTAGCAAAAAGCATGAACAGGATACAATAAACTAAGCACAAAAAATTTAGAGGAATCACAATGTAAAGTTAAAACCAGGTTTTATTTCTTGGAAGTTGCATCAAAATCCTTTGTTCATAACAGCATTTGGTAAAGGTGCAGCTCTAAATTGATGATTTGATTAAAAGATCCTCGAAACATTCTCCATTGTAAATAACATGCAGGCTTGACATTTAAGTTGGATTTTTAATCAGTCAAATCACTGCAGAAAGCTGGAATACAACACTGTTCATTGCATCTTTGGTCTTACCGGATCTTCTTCATGTTTCAGTACATTTAAAAATGGACAGTTTAGGGAGAACCGAAGCTCATGTGAAGACAACAGACAGCTTCATTAGATTGGTATCAAACGTGAAACGTTTTAATGACACTTTGCGTATGTATGAAAGAATTACTTAGTTATTAGAGTATAATCTCTTCTCTTGCCTCTTTCCCAGGCCACAGGACTCTGTTTGTGGGGGTTCGGATGCCTAGGCAGAGCCATCGTCACCACAAGCCTCATGGCTCCCGGCACCGCAAGAGAGACAGACGGGCAGGAAGCATCGCAACACAACAAAGCGAAGATACCAGCACCACCACCTCCACTCATGGTAACACACACACAAAAACACACAAAAGCTCCTCTTAGGCCACAGTGGACTTTATTTTTTAACCAAAAGTTTCAAAGTTCCTTTCCAAAAACATTTTTATGAAGTTAAAGACTTTGCTTTGATTGATATTTTCCTTAAGATGTTTTTGTGCATAAAAAGAAAAAGATAAACTTGCATGAGGGGCCAAAAGCCCAACAGATCATACTTCCTGTGCTCCGCCCCCAACACTGCTTGCATGAAACATCTGGGTTAGAGGACACACGGAGAGATGAAGCCATACATGTTTAGGCCTCAGACTCGGGCTTTTATCAGTCAGACATCAGAGTCAAATAGTTGCTGGTCATGGCTCAGTCATGCATGCACACTTGCACATCTACCTCCCAGGAAACAGGCAAAGGTTGTGGAACAAAGCCTATCAATACTGTCACCACTGTACACACTAACACACACACACTCAGCACTCCAGGCTAAAATTGACAAGCACACTAATTAGCTACCAAAGAACAGGAACTGGTCAGCGTGTTGCATGTGCATGTGTTTGTGTGCATGTGCTTCTGTGATTTGAGTAAATGTGTGTTGATATGAACCCGATAGTCATTCAAAAGGCATGTACTGACAAAGTGATGGTGTTGTGAGTGTTTGTGAAAGTCTTTTGAGAACCACAGTTTACCTCTCGCTTCTCCTTCACATCCTCTCACTTCATCAGACACACCGTCCCAGAGGGTCCAGTTCATCCTGGGCACAGAGGAAGATGCTGAACATGTGGCCCATGAGCTGTTCACAGAGCTGGATGAGATCTGTGTGAAGGATGGCAAGGATGCTGAGTGGAAGGAAACAGCCAGGTCAGGGTCTCCTCTGGGAGCTGTTGACAACAATGCAGGCCCATAAAGCTTCTGACAGCCCAGCAGCTCTAAAGCCGCACTGTTGGGAAGAGGAACAAGTGTATAAGCGGTGGTTACATTTAAAGCTCAGAGGATCATTTTTTGGTTGGTTGGCTCAAAGCTCCAAAGAGAAGAGTGACAATAAAACACTGGGATCTTAGTTTTAGCTGCTAATGTCAAGCTGTTACCTCATATTGTGTGGTTAAGGTAGAAATGATCCTCTGTGGGAGAACATGGTCTAAACCACAAGACAAAAGCTGTCAATGGGAAAAAATCTTTTCATTTTAAGGTTTAATACTCCCTTGTTCCCATCTGCACTGAGTTGATGTAAGTCTTTTATTAAACTCCTAAGAATCATGCAGTGCAGTGTGCAAGCCATGTACTCATCCAAATTCACGTTCTTTGCTCACTTTTGACTCAGCACCTGCCTTTATCTGGCTTAAATGTGCATGCACACCCTTTCTTCACAAAAAATATGGGTCCTAATGTCTTGTCTGTTTGGACCAGGTGGCTAAAGTTTGAGGAAGACGTGGAGGATGGCGGGGAGAGGTGGAGCAAGCCATACGTCGCTACTCTCTCCCTCCACAGCCTGTTCGAGCTCCGTAGTTGCATCATCAACGGCAGCGTGTTGCTTGATATGCATGCTGACTGCATCGAAGAGATTGCAGGTAAGGATTTCTGACATATTAAATATTTCACTACTAGACTACCATCCATCCTGAGAGGGAGGAAAAAAAGACAAGCCCTGCCTGATGTTGCAGGAAATCAGTTTAAATGACTGGTGTCACTTCCTCAAATGGATACATATCATTCTCATATTATTATTCTGTCTTTCTCTCTCAGTCATTTCTTGTCCCTGTTCTTGATTAAATATGAAGATCATTGACATAAAACAGGCTCTATATGTCAGGCCGAACAGCAGCTGAACGTGTGCTACCAATCAGTTTATCCTCCAAAGAGAGGAGAAACACATTCAGTGCAAACTTAAGCATCATTATTGTCTGTCTGGATGGAGAAGCACACAGTCTCAAACTGTCAGTTATATAGAAATCTGAATCGACTTCAAATCACCATCCATGGATGTCAACATGACTAAGCTCAAAACTGTCCAGTGCCATTTTCTTTACTGCAGGACATGAGGGTCTCTGAAGGCTCAGAATTAGTGAAATATTGCAGCTGAACTTCTGTCGAACCAGATTTGCATTAACATCTACAATTAGATGAATACTGCTGCCACAGTTCAAGCTCATTAGCATGCAAATTTGTTATTAACTCTGCAGCTCTTTTGAATTGTTTTATTTTTGATGATAGCACACCATTGAATGAGAACTGTCCATTAGCATTTATGACCACAGGGAATAACCACAGTGTTAAATGGGACAGACATGTAAATGATTTATATGTGGATGCAAACATTCACACACTAATGAACACACAATGTCACCCCTCACCACACTGTTGCCTGCAGTTTAATCATTAAACAGATTCGAAAAAAGGCAAAAAATAGTTTGCGAATAATGTGTTGCATTCCTGTCCATCAACCACACATACATGGACGTTTATGTGCAGAAGATCACATGGCTCAAGGCTCTTCATCAGCCAGTCTTCCTCATGGTCAGACTCTGACAGGTTTATAGCCATTAGAAAAACCTTGTTGCCTGCAATCACTCCTCTTCTCCAGCTCTCCACTGCTCTTCTCCATGTGACTCCTGCCAGCAGCACCTGCACTTCAAACGGTATTCAAGATAGTAGAAGAGACAGAGACAAAGAAGTGCTTTATTTATTTACTGTTTAGTTCTGGTGTGGCAAGCTGAGACCAGGAGAATGTTGTAGAAAATGCTTGAAGTTGGATAGAAGGCAAATCTCATCTTTATTATTTACAATATTAGAAACAAAACCTTTATTATATGGTATCTGTTGCCCCAAGAGGCTACAGGGTGACATATCAGACTCCTTTTCATTTGTTTTTTCCCTGAAATTTTTCAAATAATAGGATTTTCAATATGAAAACTAACATTCATTTTACAGTGGGTGCAGGTAAAGGTCACTCCCCCATGCTGTACACAACACCAGTGTTCCAATCATTAAAATAATGATTTAATTAGAATTAAAGCAGGTTAAATCAAAGGAAATTAATGATGCAGCTTGTTTTTTGGAAGCATCGGTCTCCCCTCATATCAACATCTGGATTTAAAAAGTCTTATTTGTTTAATAACTTTTAAATTTTATTATCACTTATTCAATAAAAAGTACCAATAACTGTTAATTAACCTAACATAGTGTCTGAGTAAAATGAAAGAAGGCTGCATGCACCAGATTTTTTAATGTTACAGACATACTGCATGTTTCTCACTGACTTATGAAGTGATACAGTGGAGGAGGCAGAGCCGTTACTGTAGTCTGAAAATTAAAAACGTGATTCTCCTCAAGTTTATGGCTTGTGAGCACAGGCTGCGTAAGATGTACCATTTGTTAATTTTGATTTAATTTTAGGCTGCTTTGCATGGCTCCCTTGTCACTGTCCTCATTAACATCAGTGCTTGGCCTTGAAGTGTGCTCAGAATGAAAGCAGGAGCTGCAGTGTGTGTGTGTGTGTGTGTGTGTGTGTGCGTGCGTGTGTACGTATGCGTGTGTGTATGTAGTTTGATTGAGCATAGAGGAGAGGTGGAATAAGGAAGGAAAGATCCCATGCTGACTCAGCAAGTCAGTATGAAAAAGAGAAGGACTGAGAGAGGGAGGAGAACAGAGGTGGTGAGAGAGATGAGGAGACGCTGATTTTTCTTCGCCGTCCCACGTGATTAGAAATGTTGCACACATACTGACTGTCCCCTCCAGCACACACTTTCTGCCCAATTCTGTGTCTTTTCATTTTGATAGATGTGTAAGAAGATTATAACTTTTTAACTACAGTGGTGCATTTTAAACTTTTTGTCCCAGAGATACACCAAAGAGTAAATTAAAATCTTGAGGCACTCCTGTATTCATATAAATACAAAATAAATCTCTACAAGACATGTTATCACTCTGTTTATTTTTATTCTATAATGCCAGATAAAACTTTACATATGGATATATAATTCATGAACTCATTAAAAAAATAATCCCCTTGGAGCAGCAACACACCCTTTTAAATCAGACAGGTCACAGAACAAATCTGAGGCGTTTGAACTGAAAAGTCTTGGAGACAAGAAGGCAACAGAATGAAAGAAAGAAAGACTCATCTCAGAGGTCAACTCAATTGGAAGGTAGTCAGTCTTGTTTTCCCAACATCCCCAAACAATTCAGCTCCAAATTAGTTCAGAGACAAAAAGGAAGATATCTTATAAGTCCAACAGAGGCAAAACCTGGAGAGCTCTGACATGGCTGAAAAACACAACAAATTATTCCTCCTCCTGACACAGTCAGATTCAACTGACAGTAGAATAAGTAGGATATTGCAATAATATTGAATGGTTGTCTCAAAATCCCAGTATGGGAGCCCCTGAACTACAGCAACTGAAGCAACTGAAGGAAACATTTCATAGATCAATGTAGGCCCTTAAATAGACTGTCATGATTCTTCATTAACTAGATTTTAATTTGTGGAGCTCTGTGATCATAAATAGATCAAAGTTATAATCTGAGTTGCACAAATTCAAACATTCTATAGAAATTAAAGCTTTCTTATGCCATTAATCTAATGTCAGCAACATGAGCATGGGTCTGTGTCTTTTGTGCTGCAGACATGGTGCTGGACCACCAGGAGGCGTCCAACGAGCTGGACGACAGCGTGAGAGTGAAGGTGCGTGAAGCTCTGCTGAAGAGACACCACCACCAGAATGAGAAGAAGAAGAACCTGATCCCCATCGTACGCTCCATCGCTGAGGGGACCCGCAAACAGTCTGAGCCTCATCTGACAGGTGGGATTCATACTGCACACCACGAGCACGCATTTCACACAAATACACACTGGACAAACTCCTCTAATGTTTGTTAGCAACAGCTACCATAGATGATTTTCTTGGTATAAATGCTGCATCATAGATTAAGGGTCTGATTACTTTTCTACATCTTCAATTTCGATTGAAGAATTTAGAATATTAATCAGTATTTTAAGATATTTTTTGTGAAGTCAAGTGCTCTTTAGATATGTAGAAACCATATTTATCAGTTGGGCCGAGCAGCCAAAATTAAACTGCTTCAAGATTCAATTATGGGCAACCAGATGCTTCTCAAAAATATAAAAACCTTTAAAAACTGCAATATTAACTAATGTTTAGTTTTATTTTTATTGAATAAAGTGAAAAAAAATTCAGATCCTTAATCATGAATTATTTTTCATTTATTAGTTTAAAATCTGAGAATGACAGGAAAAGGGACACTTTATGCAGGAAGTTTGATAATTAAGGAAACTTAGGCACTGAATCACCTCTTAAACCACCTTTAGGATCCAGTTTTCGTCCCCATAAGGACAAACTTTGGGCAACCCTTGTATAAAGTCTATATCAATATAACTTCAATTTGAATTAATTTAGTCTGATATGTCTAATAAAAGATTACTAAGATTTTTTGTGAGAACAATGGTTGGAGGAAAAGTAAGTAGAGGAGACCGGAAGCAACAAAACTGTGTGATTGACAGACCCATAGAAAAGTATGAGCTCTGTAAAGTGACACTAAATGCTTTCAGGAGCAAACTGCCAAAAACCATTTCACTGTTCCTGAGCAACTGGGCGATACATTGGCAGCTTAGCATTACTGCCTTCATAGGTTGTTTTTTAGGCCAATAAACACATTTACTGACTGTGATTCTCTTTCTCAAACACACACACCTACAGCAGCCACATCCCCTCAGCCTCCTCCAGCTACAGAACCAGCTAAGAACGGTGGCGGACAGGACAGCACCCAAGTGGACCTCAGCAAGGTAAACAAGCAGTTCTTAATCATTAATTCATGCAGTTCCTCAGTACATACTGTTTATGTATATGGATGGATGCTGTGAAGACCACAATATAACA
The DNA here is from genome assembly GCA_029783805.1 of Acanthurus tennentii. Lineage (NCBI taxonomy): Eukaryota > Metazoa > Chordata > Actinopteri > Acanthuriformes > Acanthuridae > Acanthurus > Acanthurus tennentii. The sequence goes on along the minus strand of JAPZDZ010000012.1, from coordinate 15,355,413 downwards.
CTGATATAAATAAGAGTAAACAGAGTCAGTAAAAACTAGATCTGACAGCATCAATATCTGTCTGTTTTTTGTTTTGGTTGTTGTTGTAGGGGGATATCAGCTTCATGTGTGTAATGAAGCACACTGCTGAGATCTGTAATCAATGTTTGGTGAACTGTCAACCTCAGCAACTAGGTCACATAGTGCCCCCTAGGAAACAAACACAGAACAACACTTGATCAAAATGCATTAATGCAAGTCTGTTAAGAACAGTCACAAAAATACACTGAGAAAAGCTGCCGTTCAGGCATCAATTTACACCATGATTTACATAATTGCACAGTTTAATTTCCTTAGCACTTAAATACAAGCCAGCTTTTCTGGCTGCACCTGGGGTGAAAGAGCTGCATGTAAAACTCAAACTGAAGCCATTTCTGTCTGCCTGTCAGGACTGAAGTTATGTAGGGAATTTTCTTTTAAAAGATAATTTACCACTTTAGGTGTGAAGTCATTTATTTTGTATTCTGATATTACCTTTGACCTTGTCTCACCAGGTGGACATGCACTTCATGAAAAAGATTCCAGAGGGTGCAGAGGCCTCCAATGTACTAGTGGGAGAACTGGACTTCCTTGAGAGACCCATTGTGGCGTTTGTCCGGCTCTCCCCTGCTGTGCTGCTCACCGGACTCACTGAAGTCCCCATACCCACCAGGTAGCCACTGCTCTCTGCAGATACACAAGCAATGGGCTGATGTTAAATCAAAACATGTGAATTCAATAACCTCATTCTCTAAATCATCTGCTGTCAAATATCAGGTTCCTCTTCATTCTCCTGGGCCCAGATGGAAAGGCTCAGCAGTACCACGAAATTGGACGCTCCATGGCAACTATCATGACAGATGAGGTACGATTCATCAATTAAACTCCAGTTTCAGAAACCTTCACGTAGCAAATCAAATCTCAGCGTCTGCCTTGCAAAACTAGGCTGTTAAGTGTCCTTTGCCCTTTACTTCTCTCTGAACCAGATCTTCCATGATGTAGCCTACAAGGCAAAAGACAGAAGTGACCTGCTTGCTGGGATAGATGAGTTCTTAGACCAGGTGACGGTCTTACCACCAGGAGAATGGGACCCCTCCATCCGCATTGAGCCCCCAAAGAATGTTCCTTCACAGGTAAGCAGCATCAATGATACTGAGGTTTCACTTTTCAGGTCCGAGTAACTGCAGCTGTGTAAAGTGTGCAGCTACGTGTTGATTTATCGCTGTTCTCTGGATTTTTAATGGATGCCTGCAGGAAAAGAGGAAGATGCCTGGAGTCCCTAATGGCACAGCCTGCCAGGTGGAGGAAGAGCTACATGCTGAGCACCATGGGCCAGAGCTGCAGAGAACTGGAAGGTGAGCTGTCTCCTACAGGCTTGTTGCTCTAGTAATGTGCATGGTAAATATAGATGCTAAAGCAGAATCTGTCAAAAAACAAGATTTTATACACTCACAAATGGTGACTATCAGGATAAGCTGTCATAAAAACAGCGTGCTCAAAATCTTGAGATGTGTGAAAGCCTGGGGCTGAGCTGCCTGGAGCTGATGCAAGTGACAGCCACAGAGCAAAGCAAAGTGACAGCCTGAAATACACACACGCATTTAATACTCTTCACTCAATTTCTTCTAAACATCTTATTTCCTGCTGAAATCCAAATGTTTAATTTCTCACCTTGCTGTAATAGTTCACTCCATAATACTGTGACATCACTCAGGTGTGGTTGCAACTGCAAAAACATGGTTTTGGAAGTGGTACGAGAAGATATAGTTTTGAAACTTTTAATCAGGCTGATGTCAAATTTCTCTCTGGTGACCCTGCAAATCCAAAGAGGCATTTTGTGAAAACATCCGTGTGAGAGGAGCCTAGCTGTGCAGGGTCTTGAACAATCCACTTTGTGGTAGAGCAGTCTCTCAAATGTCACCATGACACACACATTGGAATGAGAAAAATTCAGTAAATAGGTTCAAGAGAAAGTTGAAGGATCTTCCTTTGTCTTTTGTGTTTTTTACCCTCTGCTTTTTTTCTCCATTAACAGAGCTAACATGAAATAATACCCTTGCTTCTCGCTGATAGTCTTCAAAATGTTGGAGGCTGTTGAAAAGGATTGGTTGTTGGACAGTGTCCTTTTTCAAGAAATTGTTTGACTTTGTAAATGTGCTTAGTAGTTTCAAAATGGCATTGTGTGTTGTGATCAGATTGTTCGGTGGTCTGATACTGGACATCAAGAGGAAAGCTCCGTTCTACGTGAGTGACTTTAAGGACGGCATGAGCCTCCAGTGTGTGGCCTCCTTCCTCTTCCTCTACTGTGCCTGCATGTCTCCCGTCATCACCTTTGGAGGACTGCTGGGCGAGGCGACAGAGGGACGCATCGTAAGAGCACAAACACACTCCAACACACTTTCAAACAGACCAAACACTCTGTGCACATACATGTGGACATTGCACATGTTGCTGAATAATGTGCCACACAGAGGACTTACTCTTTGTATTTCCACAATGTTTTCTAGAGTGCCATAGAGTCCTTACTCGGCGCATCTATGACTGGAATAGCATACTCTTTATTTGCTGGTCAGCCTCTAACCATCCTGGGCAGCACTGGGCCTGTGCTGGTTTTTGAGAAGATCCTCTTCAAGTTCTGCAAGTGTGTAATACAACAGCTTCCCTGTGACCTTTTTAATAACACCACTGTAAAATTTGCTCTCCTAGTTATATGTATCTGAGCTCCCCTCGTCTTCTCTCACGTTAGGGACTACGACTTGTCCTACCTGTCGCTGAGGACTTGCATCGGCCTGTGGACGGCCCTGCTGTGCTTGGTGTTGGTCGCCACTGATGCTAGCTCTCTGGTGTGCTACATCACTCGCTTCACGGAGGAGGCCTTTGCAGCCCTCATATGCCTCATCTTCATCTACGAGGCCTTGGAGAAGCTCTTTCACCTGGGAGAGGTGTACCCCTTCAACACACACAGTGATCTGGATAAGCTCACGCTGGCTTAGTGAGTAACAAAATGCTCACTCTGTTGGTCTCCTCTAGCACTCACTTGCATGTATGAACATTTAATTTTACTTCTGTAGCATCTGAGGCTTTTTTCTTGTTGTCTTTGCATTCCTGGTCTTTTCTTAAGGCCTTCAGATCACATCCTGGCATTCAGCTCCCTTTATGTTCAGCCTAATTTGACTGATTAAAACATGTGAGCCCATTTTTTTTAGTCAGCCTCTGAGTAACGCTGTCTTTCTTGTCTCTCTCTGTAGCTGTAGGTGTGCAGAGCCTGATAATCCCAGTAATAAAACTTTAGAGCTTTGGAGTGAGCGAAACATCACAGCCTCTGCTGTGCCATGGAGCAACCTCACTGTCAAGGTAACGAATCTATGTGTAAACACACACGCACACACGGCCTAATCGCAGTGTAATTTTCATGATAGCACAGATTGCATTTACTTTAACGTGTCTGCTTTGTTAACATTTAACTAAAACCCTCCGCCTCCCCTGAGGACTTTTGCAAACACTGACAAGGACAGTCCATCGATTAACCTTCCACTGCTGTGTGTTTAACTGTGCACATCAAAGCCCTCCCTTGTTTATTCTGCATTGTGTTTTTTCTTTTTTTTTCACTTCCTCCACAATATAGACCCTTCTTGTTTGTCAGATAATTGAGATAAAACACTCTTTTGATCTGTTTTATTTTCCACTGAGGCCATTTTATTCCTACTGTAATAAAACCTCTGTGGATGTCTACAGGAGTGCATCAGTCTGCAGGGCCACTTTGTCGGGACGGCATGTGGCCACCATGGCCCCTACACCCCAGACGTTCTCTTCTGGTCTACTATTTTGTTCTTCTCTACCTTCTTCATGTCTGCCTTCCTTAAACAATTCAAGACTAGTCGTTATTTCCCCACCAAGGTAATCAAGGAATATGAATGCTCACTAACTCAGAAGTTAGCAATCCTGATATGTCACATAAGAAAATACAGGTTAAACAAGTATTGTCATCTTTTGCTCACAGGTGCGATCCATGATCAGTGACTTTGCAGTGTTTCTCACCATTGCCGTTATGGTTCTGCTTGACTATGCTATCGGGGTGCCCTCCCAGAAGTTGAAGGTGCCCAGCAAATTCCAGGTATAGAAGAAATTATATAAAATAATGCTTAATAAATGATATAAATCTTCACATGATCATAAATTAATCATGGCCTCACTCCTCTTTAATTGAATCCTTCAGCCTACCAGAGATGACCGAGGTTGGTTGATCAATCCAATAGGGCGCAACCCGTGGTGGACGGTCCTGGCTGCATCTATTCCTGCCCTTCTCTGCACCATCCTCATCTTCATGGACCAACAGATAACTGCCGTCATTATTAACCGCAAAGAGCACAAACTGCTAGTAAGAAAAAAAAAGACAGAAAATTAAGATCCCAAATGAACCTGCATCTCCGCACTGGTGCATCAGCTGCAGACTGTAGATCAGCTATGCATGCACTTTTCTGTCCTTTCTTATGCAGAAAGGCTGTGGGTACCACTTGGACCTGCTGATGGTTGGGGTGATGCTGGCCGTGTGCTCCATCATGGGTTTGCCCTGGTTTGTAGCGGCCACTGTCCTGTCCATCTCTCACGTCAACAGCCTGAAGCTGGAGTCCGAGAGCTCGGCTCCAGGAGAGCAGCCTCGCTTCCTGGGCATCAGAGAACAGAGATTGACTGGTCTGGTCATTTTCCTGCTCATGGGGTGCTCTGTATTCATGACTGGAGTCCTGCAGGTTAGTTGGACAAGCTATGCAACACTGCCCCTGTCTGGCTAATACATTTAGTCAGAGGAGTAAGAACATGAAATAATGAAAAGACCAAAAGCTCACTGAAGTATGTTTCTTTCATTCTAGTTCATTCCTATGCCAGTGCTGTATGGTGTTTTCCTTTACATGGGAGTCTCTTCATTAAAAGGCATCCAGGTAACAAGCAATTTCACACATATAAATGTGACTTAGGAGCATTTTTTGATAATATGCAGTGCATGAAGACGATAAAAAATTTAGACCAGTACTCTACTTATTCACATGTTTGTGTGTGTGTATCAGTTGGTATGAGCAAATCATTAAGAATTAGTTTATGAATTTCTTCAGAGAATAAAAGCTTAGTGATGTATTACTGATGTTCACCACTTAGATTTATTTAACCAAGCAGACAACCAATTTAATTATTTGAGTAAATGTATTAATTTAGACCATGCTAGCCTCAGTGTTTGGTGCAATGAAGTCATCAGGTTGTGAAGCCCCCAGTTTCTTGTATTGATGGTTAAACCCGCTGCAGATGGAGATATGTAAGCAGACAGGTGCTCCCTGGGTAACAAGATTTATGTTGTGCCATTATGAATCACATAGACATCCTAATATTGAGGGAGTGAAAAGGAATACTGACAGAGCACAAGAAAAAAGTCACAGTACACCAAAGAGTAAAATGCAGAACAGGCAGTATGTGCACCAGCTCGTGTAGCACTGCTAACAAAGTGAAGACAATTTACTCTAAAGCCACTATGTATACAACTTGAACATTTCTGACTTTGGTACTCCCTTTATGTTTTCTACGATCCAAAACTTCAAGATGCATGTGATCACAATGGAATTTTAATGGAGACATTTTCAACTCTTACTATATTTGTATTTATTGAATCAGCTTGAGTCAGTCATGCAAATATAAAATGTTAAACAGATCTTGCCCTCTCCATCCCAGCCTCTTATTAACTTGGCTGACCCTCTCCTGCCCTTTCCTGATCTCATTAATTCTGTTGCATTTCAGTGAAGCTGACAGTTAATTGTCAGACCAATCTAAGTAAATTTGTCGTTCATAATCACTTCCTTTCTCTTGCTGTATTCACCATCTGTGTCTTGGCTCTTCTCTCATTAATTCATCTCTCTCGTTACCCTCTCTGTCTCTAACCTCCCTACCACCTGCGTTTGTCTTCATCATCTTCTCAGTTCTTTGACCGTCTCAAGTTGTTCGGTATGCCAGCGAAGCACCAGCCAGACTTCATCTACCTGCGCCATGTCCCCTTGAGGAAGGTGCACCTGTTCACTGTCACCCAGCTCACCTGTCTGGTGCTGCTCTGGGTCATCAAGACATCACCTGCTGCTATCATCTTCCCCATGATGGTGAGCTGACCACCGCCCACATCCCTTCTCTCCTCATTAGTCTCTATATTTTAATAACAGGCTGTTTTTTTGGGCCTGCAGGTGCTCGCTTTGGTTTTCGTCCGCAAGCTGCTGGACTTCTGCTTCTCCAAGCGAGAACTGAGTTACCTCGATGACTTAATGCCTGAATGGAAGAAGAAAAATCTTGACGATGCCTCCAAAAAGATAGAAGAGGTAATACAGTTGGAATCTTTGAACACTGAGGTAAAAAACAAGTAAGGATCCATGTGCTGACTTAGTATGTTTGTGGTGTTTGTCATTTAGGAATCACAGGTTATGCTGAGTGAAAAAAAGGAAGAAGCTGTTCAGATTCCCATGGAGAGTAGAAAAACTGTTCAGACCCCAAGAGCACATGACCCCAGGTGAGTACACACACATATACATCTAAATGCACTTAGATGGAGAGAATGTACATCAGATGATCAGAGCGGTAAGATATAAGAGAAACATTTCTACCTTCCTGTGTGTCTGTTTATGAGTTTGTCTTGTTTGGGTCTGGTGGTCTGGTTTCAAGTGCACCCTGTTTAACTAACAGTCTAAGACCTCCCCCCTAATCCCCAAACCACCATCAACCTTATCCCTTATCTGCTGTCTTGTTCTCCTCCTCCTTTTCCTCTCCTTGCTCCTCAGGTGTGACCCCTCTGATATAAACATATCTGATGAAATGTCTAAAACCACCGTGTGGAAATCCCTCAACTCCAATCAAAAGGACACTCGTCCTGTGGCTGCTAAGAAGGCAAGGCCAAACCCCCCTTTTTCTGCACCTCTGTCATCCGCTGCAAATTGTGATCACTTGCCTCTTTTGTGTTTTGCAATTGTTGTTCCAACCTGCACTCACACAAGTAGGGCAGCCAAATGGTGCTCTGCTGTCTTAATAACAGGTTTGTGTGATTTCATTCTGCAGGATTGAAGGGATCGCGTTCATAGACGAGTGAAGGATGACCACAGTTCTCGCAGACTCGGCTGTGTCACTTGACCATAGTTCTGTAACACAGAACTCTGCAATCTGGCTGCTTTGACCGTCAGCTTCTTCAGCGCTTAGAGGAACAAGTCTCTGATTTCTACCAGCTACATACAGCTACAAACACACAGTACTGTCCACAGAACGCACGGAGACATCGACATATGCATGAACTTCTATCTTTGTGAGCACTGGAAATATATTTAGGATCTTATTTTCCCTGATCTAAAGTTCCGCAATTAAAGCTAGTACTAACCCAAATCTGAACTCTGATCTCTTGAACTAGAAACTACTGTGAACTTCAGCAATCTAAAACATCCTAACCATTTAACCAGTGGTCATAACCATCATTATTACCTGCTTTCTAATAAATCAGACAAGGACTAAGTGTTGCATTCTGGCCAGTGCGCTGCCCTCAGCTTTCCATCCCAGCTCTTAGGTTCATTTGTGTCAGAGCAATGAGGCAGACTCTTAAAAATGTAATCTAGCGAAAAATCCTAAAGCTGCTCCCTTCACAGTCACAGTAAATAATAGAACAACTGGCCACTGAGACAGCTGCTGGCAGCCGTGGTGATTTGACTGAGATATGCTGGACATTTGCTGATTCACAGCCATGCATTTATTTAAAACTCTCCTGGATGTGACATCTCAAACAAGCCAGTTAGTCCATTAGCAAGAAATTTAGTGTCACAAGTCTATCTCCAAAAATGTCATCCAAAAAGTCAGGATGGCTTGATTTTGGCTAATGGTGACAAAGCTGTTTCTTTTCTATAAATATCAGCTTTACTGCCAAACATCAGTGTAACAGCTCACTGTAAATTCTCTTGTTTAATACTTTTATCTAACCAGTGCTATAGCTGTGAACTAAACAGTGGCATACATATGAATCCAAAATGCACCAATTTTTCAGTTTATTTGATACAACTAGTGAACATGAGTCAGTCTAATGGGACAGTCCTGCAATTACGTGAAATATAAAGGTCAAAATGTTCAATTTTTGTTGAAAAAATATCAGAAAGTGTTGATTCAAATAAATGGTAATTTCAGCTATTGTTATTGGTTGAGTTCCCCAACCACCACTTCCCATATGAGGGAGACTCACAGACATTACATAAACTTTTAATAATACTTTTATATACAAAGATTTTTGGATGAGAAATTAAAATTTATTTAGTTTGGTGAGTGAGTAGAATCTGCAATAAAAATATAGACTTAACATTTTATATGTTGTAGTAAGGGACATGTCTCTGACCTAAATTGTTCATGTGCTTATTTTCCCCTGGGCCCAAAGTGCATATAGCTTTTTACACCACTATCCAACAGGTGGCAGAACAGTGCAAGTGGCTTGTTGTGGTACATCTGTTTAAAGAATTTGGCACAGATCAGCCAATCTAGACCGATCCTAGAGGAAAACAATGATGATGACCATCTGATGACCAGATATTTACATGCTCCAGTGAGTAGATTTTAGATAACACAGGGCTGAAAGTGAACGTAAGTACTGAAGTTGTAGACTAGAAAATCAAAGAGTTAAAATAAACTATAAACCTTAAAGAAACTGTGGACTTGATGATAATTTATTGTCAGTTCATCATTACCATAATTTTCAAATAAAAATAGTCATCCCATTTATCGTTAACACTAAAGAATAAAAGACTTTTTCTGCCTTAAAGACAAGTGGTCCTCACAAAGATAGAATACACACACACACACACACACACACACACACAAACAACAACAGCAACCTCTTTATCCCTCTTTTGCATCCTTAAATCAGAAACAACACCATGGTTTCCCACCTCCACTGTACACTTAGCTGGGCTATATGATGGAGTGTAAATGCTCCTTTGAATACAAACCAGGTTCTTTTTATCTCTCTGAATCATTTTGTCAAACATCATTCCTTAAATCTGTTAGAGTCTCTTTTAATTTGATGTGCCATACTGTGTTTTTTTCTGTTATAGTGATGACATAGTTGATACTCCAGTAGATTTTAGAAATACATTACAGGTTCAGTGATACACAGACAGGTCCCCTTCAGAGGCCTAAAACTTTGTGTCGGTTTTGTGTGATGATGTAAACTGAAAACTGTAAATGTAAGAAGATCCACTTCAGTTGAAACAGTGGCATCAGTGACGTGTTGGCGTAACCTGTTTCCTGTTGTGGACGTTTGTCTTTAAACCAATGATTGTGTAGGATGGAGGTTTTTCACACAGAATCTTTGTCATGTGTCAGTACAGTGTCTTATTTCTTTACCTCAGACGAGTTAATGAATGCTCCTGCAAGGCACTGTGGGTGGCTACAGGTCAGGGGAAACCACAGCAGGATAACTGTGTGTGTGTTTGTGTGTGAGAGAGAGCAAGAGTGTGTATGTTTGTGTTTCCCGTTGAGTATCAGGAAAACAATAACTTTTTTGTCATTTTTTAGGCGGCTATTTAATTTTATTTTAAGCAATAATTCACCTTAAATCTAACCCAATTCGACCTTACTACAACTCTTAATTTATCAGGGTCCTTCGGTGCCAGTGCAGCCTTTTTTTATCCATCCCTGAGTGAAGTAGAGGCAGTTCAGGAAAATGTATCATTTAAGGCCTAAAACCACTGAATACCATGTGCCAAATTTTTAGAAAATTACGCACAACAATTACACGATAAAATAAAAATACCTTGACATTGTCACACTTGCATTCATCATGTGGATTAAAGTTTGGACAAACAAGGTACTGCTGTAATGAGTCACATTTGGCGGTTTTTAATTAATTTGTAATAGGAGTGTCAAAGCTTGGAGAGCCAAAGGAAGCTTTTGGTGTGAAAGAATGATCTTCACTTCATTTGTAGTTGCACTTTCTGTAGATAAAGAATTTTTCAATATATTTTATTTTCAAGAGATCTATGAAGCAATTCAATGATTTTACTGATCTTATTATTTATTACAATAATATTTTTAGATATAAAATTCCAGTGTGTTATCTTTGCTTTGTGTATATAGATGTAATAGGCAAAATGAGCTAAGAGAAGGCTAAAGAATGCAGCACATGAATAATGTACTTATATGATTAAAGTTAACAAACTCCTTTAATTGTTTTTACATCAAGAACTCTAATGGGAAACATCAGGGGTTTGTCTTATTAACTGTGATTGTCAGGACCTGAAGAGCCTTGAAAGTGCTTATAAATCAATAAGTTATTGATTTTTAATTGGACAGTAAAAAGAAAAATTACTGAGTGACCTTTTACAATATTTTTTTCGGGCATATTTACCTTTATTTTTACAACTATGTAAGATTTGCTCAACAGCAGCCATTACGGCCACAGGTGATTACTTAAATTATCATAATAAATATTTTTTTTAAATTTCATGTAGCTGTTACTCAAGTAGCACAAGTAGAGAAGAGCTTTTAAGACAGGAGACAGCAATTTTAATGTCTGTCAGACAGCAGCAAAGATCTAAAGTTTGCTAACTTTTGGTAGCTTAAGGTAGCTCCTGAAAAGTTACTAGTCATTTCAAACAAAATGATGTTAATTTATATCTAAGAAAAATTTTTCTTAGATAAATAGTAAATTTGGTTGTTTATAGAGTTAACTTTTAATTTGCAGGAGGAGGAATGGGTTTGTTAGTCCTCAGGATTGTAAAGGTTCATTTTAAATGCTAACGTTGCAACAGGATGCTCCAAAGAGTCAGTTTACGATCAAGCCCTTTTACTTGAAGAAGGACTTTTACATCAGGGAAGGCGGAATATAGGAGAATGACTAAATTAATCTAGTTCAAAATAGTCTGGTTAAATAGCCATTTACCATTTTATAACCATTTTCAAGGCTACTTCCTCTACAGTCCCCATCTTTCTTTACAAGTGACTTTCAAGCAAAGTGCACAAGTACAGTAATCTATCACTGTAACATTACATGCAGTAATACCTCCTCCAAGACGCGTATGAAAGTTTTGTGTTTGCTGTGACTTCTACTGTCTGACTTTTGAATGTGAATAGTCTTTGTTTCTCTGAGGACCCATAGCTGAACTTATGAATGGCATGACTAAATATTATTAATTGTGTAAATATATATCCTAAATCACATATGTGAGTGCATACAAATGCTGTGTAAATTGAAAATAACATATAAAGAAATGGACCAGAACAAATTGTGAAAAAAAACTTTAAAACACCCAGAGTTCAATGACTGTAAATGTGCTTTAACAAAAGAACTTCATTATTCAGCAACTGTTAAAGTAATTTTAATGAGCATCATGTGTCTTAAAATTAATTTTTAACTCATCAATGTATATGTGAATGTATGGTAATCATACGGTTTAATGAATTCAGCATACTGTAGGTTTATTGTATAGAATTGTGACCAAGAGAGGTCACAAATTTCAATGGATGTGAGTATAAATATATGTGTTGTACGTATGTGCCTGTCATAGAGAACATAACCACGTTCTGTTGTGCCGTCATGTTTGACCTTTGACCACCTTACATCTGACCAAAACACACCCTTTTAATTAAAGCCATGAATGAGGCGCAGGCTGTTGAAAAACTTCATTTCTGTGTCCCATTTTATACAACTGTACAATTTCTATGTTGCATAAAAATACAACTAGAGAGCCATGTTTGAAATAATGTGCTGCCTGAGTCCCTGCTTCATTTCTGTGTGTAGATAAAAGTGAAAACTGTGCAGTGTGTGAGACTATGTCCTTCTAATGAATATAAGACAAAACATGTGTCTGTTTTAAGGACAAGGTCAGTTTGACGGGAGGAATAGGATGAAAGATGAGGAGCGTTATGTAAGGAAGCAGGGGGCTTTCTTTGAAAAGAGCATCTGTACTGCAGTAACCTTAATCCTATAGTCATGGAGCCATAGGAAGAGCGTTGCCTTGTCTCTTCAACCATTGAATAGTTTAGCAAAACAATTCTGTTTTATATGTATATGTAATTTAATTTTTAATTATGGACAAATGGAAAATAAACAATTACAGTTGAAATGAGTTGAACTGTTTTTGTAGTTATTGCATCTTGTTTTATTAAATCTGATTTGACAGCCCTGAGATTGAGCTTTGATGTACTTAAACAGTTGTACCACTAGGAGGCAGCAGAATCACAGTCATCTAAGATAGATTCTGCTCATGAGAACTTGCCTTCATATTATTGTATTTAAATTCAGATTGGCACATCATTTTAAGAAAGAAAAACACACATGAGGTGATGTCCTACACATGAAGTGTCTCTCTCTTTTACCGTCCTCCCATCCTCTTGGAGCTGTTCCCCTTTTTCATTGGACTGTCCCCTCCCTCCATGTGCCGCGCCCCTCCCCCGGTTTTGATCCTGAGGTGAGAACACAGTGTGCACATCTGGAGGTGATCCTGGCCGCAAAGGAGTAGCCTGTGGGAAGGGCTATGAGGTTAAAGATGCACTACACTCTGTGTGTATATATCTCTGTGTGCATGTGTGCCTTGGGGGTGTCATGTGATCCCAGCTCTCAAATGCTTCTGATTACAAACAGCTGGCGGGATGTGGTCTTAACCAATCGAACAAGCTTTTGGCTGTGACATCAGGTGGAAAGAGGAAGACGGACAGGACATTTTGGGAGGGTTTTTTTTTTTTTTTTTTGCCTCATGAGTTGAATCAAGAATCAGCAACATAAGGCTTACCTGTTAAACAATGTTGAATCCCAGCACAGCATCTGAACATCAACCTGGTCAGAATATGCATCACATTTACCCACTATGTCATTTCAGCCTGTTTGTTTGTGCTTTGATTATTGTTGTGTGTTTCCAGTGTTATTGTGGCTCATGGCCAGGACAGGGTCAGTCAGCTGAGGAGGGACCCTGGCCTTAATGTCTCTGTTCTAAGCATTCAAAGAAATCCTTTGTGCTCATGTGAAGGTCCTGGGGTTTTTGTGAAGGAAAGCTAAAGAGCCAACTGAAGCTGGAATGCTGGCCTGCATGTTAGTTTTTGGTTTTTATTCTGCAAGACAGTCACAAAATGCTATATAATTAAAAGTACTGAGGAGGTATTAATAATTTTTCCACGAGATCGAAATTTACCATTGAGCATCAAAGCTAATTTAAGAATGTGTTGGCTGGTGCAGTAAAGACATATTCACACCAGCTTTGTCATAGCCGAGAAAGCACAGATGTAAAACTAATAATATTTATGATATGCTGATATGTAGGTTTACTACCAATCCATGAAAGTGAGCCTCATACCAAATGCCTAAAAGAGTCACACCTGAATGGAATGTGTCCATTATTATAGTTAGACTTGCAGCTGTGTCTTACAGGAATAGGTGTATTTTAGAAAATATTTTTATTCACATCATCATCTACTATAACTTTTCATCAGATTTTTGAATAAATAGAAAAAATACAACATATTTACCAGTGACCCTTGGAGGTGCTGACAGTAGATTTTGTCACCTTAAGGTGGAGCCAGCTTACTGTTTCCCCAGTTTCCATATTTAATCTTAAACTAAGTTAACCAACTGCTGGCCCAACCTGCATATTTACAATACAGAGCTACATGTAGTAATGACCTTCTTATCATGATTTTTCAAAGAAATCGTATAAGAGCATTTGCAAAAAATGTGTTAAAAACTGTTCCTTTATGAAGTGTATGATGCTAATGATTTTCATTTGTTTTGGATTAACTTGAGTTTGTTTATGATTTTAACCGGCCAAATTCTGCTGCCAAAATTATCTAACAGGTTTTTTCACCAAAGATATTTTGAAGACGGCACACGTAAATAATAAAATTAATGATGGCTGAATTCTATTTATCTGTATCATTTTTAGGGTCCTGCTATTGCACATGCTGGCTTAATGTCGCATTGCCATGGCTTATTGGGACACTGACACTGACTTTTTAATTCATTTCCATGTGCTTTGCCTTTCCTGCTAAACACAATGCAGTTTTAGGTCACTAAAAAACAGATCTTTTGGAAAACTCCAGCCAAGGAGAAGAGATCCAGGAACTCAACTGCGATGAAGCCGTTTTCATTTTCCCTGTAGTTTCCTGGCATTTTTGGCTTGTAACTACAAGTTGTGGGCTTTTATCTCCTTTGTTTACATTAGAAAAGGCACATAAATGTGCAAGCACTCTTTGAACAGTGGCATCGAAATGGAGGTCAATACGCTTTAGCACACCCAAAAACCACAGTCAGTACTGGCAAAGTCACAGGTCTTGACTAAAATTAGTCAAACCTTTAGCTGCTGGTAGCCTATAAGTAATAGCTCATTATTCAGGCTTCTGATCGGCCAAAATGACTTTGGGGTCAGGGTTATATCACTGCCTGTTGGTTTGACATGCTGAAAACAGCACTTCAATTGTGTTTCTGTGGTTTCATTTAAAGGAGATTTCTTTAAGACAGAGCTCATGTGAATGAGTTTTTTTCTTTTTTTAACAGAGGAGAGAAAAACCCCATTCAAAAAAAATCCCCCTTTACTTGTGGACTGGGCCTTAAATAGAGCAGAGCCATCGTTAATGTTATTAGTAACACCTGTGTTTCTCCCTCAGTGACCAGCCAAAATGTCTGCTGTAAAACAAGGCCCATCATGGTGCTCCTGAAAGAGTCATTTTAAGGTATGACTTTATAATTTAACTCTGACATTAATTATTATCACACATGTCAACATATAATTGCCAAAGTTATTGAATATGAGAGTAGTGAAATAATGTTTTTTGTAGATTATGATTCTGGTTAAATGTCATTAAATATAATGCCTCCTACAAGCTCAAAGGCAAAATTGTTGGTCATGTTTCAGATCCAGCCAAAACAATCCTGTCGCTCTTTATTCCGTTCTCTGTTTCTGTCTGACTCACTGAGCTGTTGTTCTCTTTTCTCATCGAACAGAGGTGGCTCTCGGCTCGTCCTTCCCCTCCATCAATCTCTGTCATAAATCTGTCAAGCAGAGAGAAAAGGAACTGCTGAATACAGATTTGTCAGCAATTAATCTAACCTCTATTACTAGACTTGGATATTGTGTTCTCTAAACCAGAGAACAATAAGACACTCCAGCATAGAGAGCGTTACCCTGCATGTGTGTGCAGTCAAGTGTGTGTCTATGCGCGTGCATGCAGTGAGCTACCTTGGGTTGTGTTTCAGCTGTTTTGTTTAATAAAAATCTTCTTGTGTCTGCATTTTCCTGCTCAGTGTGACTGTGCTCAGCGTTTTTCTTTATACTTAATTTCCTTTCCGTAGTTGAAAACGTTAACAGTTGAAACTTCTGCAGCAGAGTGACTGCCTCTGCTCCTCTAATGCTGTAATTGGAAATCATTTTCAGACTTATCTATTGAATTCCAGCCCAGCACTGTGCTGACACTGACATTGCCTGTGGGAGACAATACACACATTTCCTGTTCTTTTTCCAAAGATTTCCTGTTCCTGTTATGCTCTCTCTCTCTCACTGTCTCTCTCTCTCTCTCCCTCTGTCCCGTAATTCACCCCTCACATCAATTTTCTGTACATGTGAACATGCTTGGCAATGCAGGAATGAAATCTATTTAAAGTGGTCCGGCTCTTTGAATGTATGGACTTATTTTGATCATTAACCCCATTCCCTCTTTCTATACACGTGTATACAGACACACACACACACACACACAGCCACACACACACACAGACACAATTATCATTACTGGGACAGTTCAGTGGAGCAGCAGGCCAGAGCTCAGCTGCTTGAGACAGAATTAGATTGGCAAACAGCTGAGCTTCTCTGGGGTGCTATCATGTGACCTATCCCACCCACAGGGCCAAAGGGACCCAAGGTTAGAGTTACAACATCCAATTTCCACCATAGCCCTTATGTGTATATATGTGTGTGTGTGTGTGTGCGCATGTGTAAATATGCCTTCCTGTGCGCATTTCAGTTATATCTGTTCCAGTAGTTGAGCTTAAAGGGGGAATTTCTCTCCTTTATCTCTGCCAGTAAACTTGTTCTCCAACCTGCTGTCAGCCGCACCTTTCTGGCCGGCTGTCATTAGCACACGCTCTGCCCTTTGTCCCTCAGCTTGTCCCAGTGACCTGCTCAGGGCCGCACGCCTACATGGAGAGGTGTTCCTGACGTAACAAGAGACCACATCTGGGGGCTTCAACCCTGCAGTGAGAATATATCAAACAGCCAACCTTATCTATGATGAAAAGAACAGCCCCCGCAGCACATTTGGGATTGTTCAGATGTATTGTTTCCATGCCGGCAAAATAACAGCGTGGCTTTTTTTTTCAGTGTTTGTCAGCAAAGCAGGTAAAGGACAAAGAGCTGAGCGCTGCACTAGCAATTACTCTTCTGAGCCACCTGATGAAAGGTCTTGTAACAAGCCTCCACCTCCACTGCTTTGATTGGCAACAATTTCACTCATAGTACTCTCAAATAACATGGCTCACCAGGGCTTTTTGCCCATAAATCAGATTTTCGTTAAAACTCTGCTTTGTAATCAAAGCCATGAGATTATGGTCTAATAGGATGAAATTACAAAGAAAGGTTACAGTTTGCAATGTGAACAATCTCCTCCTGTAACATGGCTCACACATGTCAAACATGTGTGTGTGTGTGTGTGTGTGTGTGTGCAGGGCTGGGTGTTGAGAGCAGTGAAAGCAGAAGGAGTGTGTCCTGCAGGGCCTTGAGTGTTTACAGCAAAGTAACATGAGGAGTGGACCAGCTTGTCCCTCCTACTCCATAACTCTAAATGCAGAACCACAGCTGTGTTTCTATGTATGAGGGACTGGTCTTAAAGCAAAATAGGGTCCAGGAGGAAACAGTTCAATGGGCCCCTGAAAGAAAAATGATATAAAAGCAGAGTGTGTATTGCAGAGTATTGGGTATTGATAAACTTAAAGTGAAGAAATCAACCCACTTCTTAGTCAAAGGTTTGAGGCCAATGTGGAGGTCATTTGCTGCTGCCCATGCATGTGTGCGGGCTAGTGTGTGTGTGTGTGTGTGTGTACAGGGGGGATGGGGTAACACAGGAATTAGGTAATATTGACATGGTTGGATCAACCTTACCCTCACAACAATACTAAGATCAATGTACCAGATCAATAGAAGTCATTGACAATAACTGAACTTCTCATGTGATCAGTGAAGGAGAAAATTCACCAGTCTTCACTAGTGTGTGTCCTGCATGCTCATTCATCACTGTGAAGGTGTACAATAATAAAAAAACAAAAACAAAACATGCATGCATGCACACGTGCAATTAAGATCATACACAAATACACACATGCAGAAATTCATGCATACACACATGCACACACACACACACACACATATATATACACACAGCAGGGGGAAACAGGCTCTCCTCTGACACTGCATGATTGGTCACTTTTTCCCTCTCTCTTCCTTTCCTGCTGAAATAGTTTTAACAAAAGAGAGGGAGAAGGAGGGGGAGGGGCGGCGTGGTGAATGGGGGAGGGGATGTGTGTGTGCTGCTCTGTTGTCACTAGGCGAGGGAGAGCGAGAGGGGGGAGGGAGAAGGGAGCTGGAGGGCGAGCGAGGGAGTGTAGGAGAGAAGGATAGGGTCCCAGAAGAGAGTACAAGCCTCACACACGGGCTTACAGAGTCACACATACACACTTACATTGGCTCTCCTGTTGTACTTTTTTTGGAGTAGTGGATTACTTTCCAAATTGAAGCACTGGATGAGCAAATTACAGGCATGATCAGGTCAGTAGAGCATTAACTCACTTGTTGAAAAATTGGTTGCCTCCTTTCAGCTGTAATGACAATGTTTCTGCTGCTTCTTGCACATTCCTGTCATTTCCAACACTCTCTGCTCCCTCTTCATGCGTGTTATGGCCTCATTTATGTCTTCTCCTTCTACTTATTCTATTGAACATGCTATAGTTTCTTTTCCTCATACATATGCACAGAATTCTTCTTAGCCTGTCTTCTGTATGTCAACCCAGGTTGGCTGTTAAATGTCATACTCATAGTCATTCTCCCCTTTAAGGCAGCCTATTTCATTTTTAACAGGAAAGCTGCCTTACTCCGTAGAGTACAAAGTTCCCTTTGCTGTTATGGACACTAATGTTTGTGTTGAAACATGTGTGGCTTCAAAGAATTAGAAACTTGTCTCCGCTGGCTGTGCGGTTTTGTGGTCAGAGCGTAAAAGCCCCCCTCACTGTCAGGGTATTTAGCATTTGAACTGTTTCTTGCTTGGTCACTCGCACATGTGCACGTGTGTACGTACTGACAGAAAAACTGAAAAAATCAAAAGTAAGAGCAATAAGAAAATGGTCATCAGATTTTATCACAAGCCTTCTGCTAATATTTCCTTAAGGTTATTTTCACAGTAGTCTTTTCGGAGTAACATCAAATATGATGCATAATAAATGTAAGCAAGTAAGGACATTTGACATTATTTGTCAACTATTCATCCACCAGTTTATTATCAGAAATTTCCTTAAATATGGCTAGAGTGATATAATCAATATTCAAGGTGTCTCTTGGCTCTGACATTGGCATGTGTGCGCTCTTCAGGTGGCAGAGTGTCGGAGTTGGAGTGTTGAACTGTGAAATGAACCATGGAGTGGTACAGGAGGCCAGTCACTAGCCAAGCCAGTCGCTGCAAAACCACCACCAGCAGGAGAAGCAGTAGCCCAGGGAGGCCCCGCAGCATGCAGCTGGGCCCTCACTAGCACCAAGTGGACCCGGTCCTCTCCTCTTCCTCTGGGGCCAGGGCTGCAGAATGCTCAGTCCAGTCACCCCATACAGTGAGTCTTTATTTACACCACGTGAGCACACTGCTTGTGTTTGGATCATTACACTGTAAGCTCCTGTCCAATGATGAGTTGGTTGTACAAGTTGTATGTAAACGTTGTGACCTAGATTGATTTGAGTCTGTTTTTTCTGCACAACCTCTTTGGTTTGGCTCCTCTTTTGTCCAGGACTCATCTCCTGTGGCTTAGCAGAGGAAAGCAGAGGGGCTTGGGGGTCTCTGAGAAGTCATTTTGAGAAGGCAGATATGCTAATGGCTTTAACAGCTGAGTCTCCAGGCTTTGCATTGAGGAATTTCACAGAAAGTGTTCAGTTGCTGTTTTTTCAGCCCCTTCATGTAGAATGGCAGTAATTTGCTTAAAGAAAGAGCAGAAACAGAAACCCTGTCTGTCTTTTCTATGAGGCAGCTTAAACGTGAAAAAGTCAAGTAGAGAAGTTTATGTGGACTGCTTTCAAAGCTTCACTTTAAGAATGAAAGGTGTAAAAAATATTGCCTTTGTAAACAATGACAACTCTGTTAGATATTAAAATTCTGGAAATAATTGACCTTTATTCTCTATTTAAAGCCAAAAATAGCTTACGTTTCGATGTAAAAGTGTGTATGTTGAACAGTTTTTTGCACAGTTCGCAAAAACATGGTCCAGTTGTCCAGTTGCTGTCAGAGTACCTATTTTCTGCCTTTGAAGGGTATTTATGTAAAAGCAAATTATATCAGATAACAATGTGACACATCCCAGACTATATGCCTTGGCTCGTACTATGTATATGTGCTAATCATGAGAGGTTGCTATCCAGCCAGATGAATATGCTTATATTGATTGACTAGGCAATTGATTAGTCCAAGCTTTAACAGGATTACAACGCTAACCTGATTGGAATAATGCAACAGGGATTTACTTCTTGGTTTTTTATATTCTGAAGCACAACACAGCCGTACAGAGAAAAAACAGTTAAAAATTTAAGCCGAAAAAGGAAATTTTTTAAGTAGACTGAAATTTTTTGTAACATACAAATGTCACATTCCTTCCTGAAACACTCACAGTGCCATGTTATATTTCTTTTCAGGGAGACCCAAACTCGGTATTTGACTCAAGTAAAGTATTTCAGAAACAAATTTCAGATTTTTTGTCAGTCCAGAAACACACAAAAACAAACAAGTAGTCGTCCACACTTCGTTGTGGACTCTGTCCTCATGACATGATGAGAGTAATCAGCAGTTTTAGCCCTTTTTAGTTGCCAGTTATCACAGTGAAGCGATTCTGTGAATGAAAGCCAGATCGTTAGTAACCCAGTGTCACCAGCTGGTCATTAGTCCTGTATGAGGGACAAATAAACACACACACACACACATTAGTCTCCCAAAGCAATCATGGTAGCTTGTTAAGCAAATTGTAGCACACCTTAAATTCTCATTAGGTGTTAAAGTGAAGACCTGTGCTGCTGGTTGAATGACAGAGAGACAGAGAAAGAGCAAAGTGAAGGGCAGATGGAGAGGACGCCAGCAGGGACTGGTCAGCTGCAGCCTGATATATGAGTGGACACAATAAGCACAGAGGGGCCAGGCGAACCTCTGCCACATGTGTGTGTGTGAGCTAAAAGAGTGGGGGATGGGGAAAAACTGACCACACAGGCTCGGACACACAGTCCTGTCTTTACCACAGTACAGAGGCAAAGAGGAAGGCTCAAGGAAGTAAAAATTTAGGGCAAAATCAGAGTGAAGGGTGGAAAGTGGAAAAAATGAAATTTACCACCAAAAAAAAGGATCAAAATTATTCAAAGCAGTTTCTCAGTGGAGATGCATGTGACTGGGTGTGTCTGTTTTGACGGAAAAAAGTACATGCCAAATTCTGACTTCAATTGTCTTAAGTAAGAAAACACTTGTAGGTTAAAGATGTGTAAACTCTAGTCAGATACAGTGCAGTACTGTAGATTGGCTGACAGTGATGTGGCCTGGTGGACTGTGCAGGCCTGGAGAAATAGGGGGGAAGGGGAGAGAGGAGGGAGAGAGTAGGTTTTCTCCACAGCAGTTCCTCCTTCACACTGGCTTCATGCTCAGCTCTTTAGACTGCGGTCAGTGCTTACATAACCATATAACCCTCATGTAATTTGTAAGCAATAGCTTGTTGATGTGTGTGTGTGAAGTCTATTGTACATTGCTAAAGGAATCCTGAGGTACTTAAAGTACATCATTATGCCACTTCTCATCTGATGTGTCTGTATTGATCTTGCAAGCAGTGGTGTAAATTAACTCTCATACAAATCACACAATAATGTGCAAACAGCTGATAGGGTCATTTATCAGCACTGTAAGTAAGCATGTCCTCTCTCTGCCTGCTCCCTTCCTTCAGCCTGGGAGTGGACAGTATGTGTTGTGCGTATGGAGAGGATATGTGCTTTGTAAATAGATCTCAGGTTGGATTCCTGGCATTCCAGCAGCCTGACTCATCCGATAGATGACCAGGAGCTTCTCTGCCTGTTGGCCAGCTGAAGCAATCGAAAACACAATATAGCAGGAGTGCTCTAGCCTGTGTGTGTCTGTGCTTTTTGGTATGTGCATTTCTGCCAGTCTGTCCATCCTCAGGAAATGTCTTTTGTTTATTGTGATTGCAAAGCACCAACAGAGGACCTTTCAGCTCCGCTGTTTCCACTCCCCATCCAGCCAACCAGCCGCCTCTGATGCTCAGCAACCCTCAAATCCCATTCCAGTCATCTCCCTTCCCCCACACGTACTTTCATCTAATTAACCCCTAATTACTCAAACTGGCCATGCAGTGGACCACAAGTCAAACCAGCTTTGACCGAAAAAAGGTCCATGACTTGCATGATTACATTTCCTTGTCAGAGGAAATGATTTGTGTTCTACATGTAACATGTACATGACCTGCATTAAGGAGTAAGATGGGACAACTCTGAACCTGGTTTTAGTGGAGGGTGTTGATGGCTTGACAGAGAGCTGGGATGGTTACACTCCATCTCCTTTTTGTATGGATCAGGCTGCTGTTTACAAGCCCCTTACTCCCTGCTTAGACACATACATACTGTATATTTTGTGATGTGCTGAACTGTGAAGCCATGCAGTATCCACTGATGAGGAGAAAAGACCAATGGAGAAGAGTAATTTTACCTCAGAGAGATCAAATTACTTGGGTTGGAACAACTAATTACACAAACATGCACACTCAAGGCAGATTCGCACTTTTGAGTCAGTGGCTACACTTTAAGGTGACTGTAGCACCTTTTTTAAATATCTAACTACATGTAGTGAGAGCAGTATTGGTCTGCTTTTGATGCATGTAGTTCCATTTAACCTTACTCTGCTGGAGCCCCTCATGCCTCAGCATGTTAAGTGCTCTCACAGTCTGCTTCCTTTCTGACAGTTTTTCTCAATTTTATGCTGTACAAATTGGATATTTTTCATTTAACAAAGCCATTAGAGCATAAGAATATTCTTTACCACCACTGATCTACTTAAAGAATGAATAAGAAATTAAGTTTATCTGACCATGTTTGGTTTTAGAATAAGCACAAAATGCTGCTACAACACAGCGCTGCCTTCTAAGTCAAACTACAAATCCTCAAATAGCAGCTTAACTACAGTGACACCTCAAGCCTGTTATTTTAGCCTCACTCATAACATAACTTGCGGAATCTGAGCTGTTAAAGGTCATTGGCAGACAAGAGAGGTGACTGCTTAGATTATCATTCAGAGATACTGTTGTAGAGCAAAGTTCCCCTCTTTAGTTAGTAGCTATAAAGACTTGAGAATGATTTATACATTTGCATCAAAGTGTCACTGCACATCAGCAATAGGTCTGTAATCTGTATGCATATAAATCATAGATATAAATGATGAGGCCACATAGAACCAACAATGGAAGATAAAGAAAAGAAAGATCCCTCTGCTGAGGGCAAGAAAATCTATGGTACACTGTGCGTGGCAGTCAGTAACTGATAGGTTACTGACCAACATTTTTCCTCACAGCTAACAAATCTGCAAACCTTTTACAGCTACCTACAGGGAGTGACTGTTCAAAACTTCAAAGAATATTTTGAGTGGACAAGCTTTTTAAAGTATATATATATATATATA
>JAPZDZ010000012.1:15320547-15332363 GCA_029783805.1 Acanthurus tennentii | reverse complement strand
TGAGTTTACTATATTTTTTTTTTATATATATATATATATATATATATATATATATATATATATATATATATATGTATGTATGGCAGCTGCTTAATTCCAAAATTTCTTTCAAGATCAAGTCACAAACATACAAACACGAATACACGGTCACACACCCGTCCCCACTACAAATGAAGAAGACATGTACACCCCTCAAGTGATATGTAATATTTGTTTTATATAAGATTTGTTTTATTTGCGGAAATATTTTTTCCTTCCTGTGAATAAACACTAAAAGAAAAAAACGTGAGTTTGCAAAATACTAAATTGATGGGAAGCTCCCAGCGGCTGCAGTTATGTTATTGTGGTCCTTGACTGAATAATGTGAGGAACTGGACTTAAGATTACTTCCATGCATTAAAGAGTTACCCAGCCTAAGAAAATTTTGTAATTATCCACTCAACCCCATGCCAATGGAATATTAGGTTAAGTTTTTAGTTAGGAAAATATGTCTAGAGCTTCACAGCAAAACAGTGTTGCAGCTGTTTGGAGCCTTTTTGTTTGTTTGTTTGTTTTATAAGTTTTAAAACAAATCCCCAGTGTCCTCAGTTGTAAGGATAATGCCCCAATGTTGTTTTGCTGTTAACCTCCACAAATGTTTTGTGGACTTTGTTTTGAGTAGGTAATGTCAAAATTCTTATTTTTGGGTGAACTGTTCTGTCTAGTTCTTCATATGAAGCAAATATAAATGCATTTTGCATTATATTACAATGACATTTGACTACAGTGTGTCTACAGTGGAAATGACAGCATGGCACATATAACACAGCCTATTTTTGTGAACAACAGCTGATATTAGTGCAGATAAAAAGGTCTGACCTTCTTTCATGTTCTTGTTTCTATGGCTACTCAGCCCTTGGAGCTTTCCATTCATTTGATGTGTCCAGTAGCCAAAGTGCCACAGGACAAAGAGGATGCTGGTCAACAATATGATAATCACAATGATTAACGAAAGCTGTCATCGCACCAAGCTGGCTTAGTGCTCATCTTTGTCTCTTGGTAAGCCAAGCATGGCCAAGAATTGAGGGGTGTTTCCCAGCCCCAAGCCAACATGAGGTGCTAGATTAGGTTTAGGGGCTCCCCACTCATCCCTTCTAATACACCAGACCCTGCTCCCTTATATTCTCACTGCGGCATAGATGCTGCAGAACTCGTGAACAGTAAGAGGTTTTAATCTGTGGCAGGAATTCATTGTTCAGTTGTAGACAAAAGGCAAACTTTTCAGTTCTATTTCAAGCTTTATCTTAAAAAAATGTCTAATTTGAGAAGCAGTCATAGTGCAATGTGAATTAAGACTGACTGATTATGTTCAAAGTGGGAAATTTGAAAGAATTTCTATTTACAGGGATACTTTGATTCAGTACATAGTTGATAAAAAGAGCAAAAATATTTATATAGAGACAAAGTAACAAACTGTAGTTTTCCACATTTGAAACATCACAGAAATTTTAAAAGTAAGTGCTTTAATTATCAAAGTAAACAGTTAGAGGTACTGTATGTAGTTTCATGCACAGTGGCATCTTTAAACATGTAAAATTAACAACTTTAAAAAAAATATATAAAAATAGGTGAAAATTTTGATACTTAAGTAATTACAACAATTCACAAAATAATATTTTCTATTAATACATTTAATATACTTATCAAGACATTTATATAGTGGCTTTAAGACCCTCTTCAAAGTTACAAGCTTACTGCAAGGATGAGGAATAATCTCACCAGTGGTGATGCTTCTTTAATTCCTGTCCATGACTGTCAGATTGTCACCACGGACTGACACTCCCATAAGCCTCGTGTGCTCTAATCCTTCATTAGTCTGGTTTCCTTAGTCTGGTTTTTAACCCATCCAGGCCTTCCAGATCACTCGTCAATTGTTGGATCTCAGAGTTAACCCTCCATTCGCTCCGTTTTTACAGTCCTCTGCTGAATCCTGATGAGGATTCCAGAAACAGTAGATTACTGCTGTCAAATATGTCTCGGATAGATTATAGACCATTTGGTAAAGACAAGGTGAGAGGAGTGGATTGATGGCAAAACAGCAAACGAATGGCTCATGCCTACAATCAGCATGACCAGTGAGTATTGTTCTGACAAACCTGTATGAGTATGTGTGTCTGTCTGTATGCAAGATGCTGGGGTCTGAGTTTGTTTTCCTGATGTATATAAATCTGATTCAGCTTTGGTGGAAGTACATTTGATTTAGCGTCAATGTGCTTTTTTCCCAAGCTTTTTAATTTTTTTTTTTTTTATGTGAAGTGACATGGGTTTCTGTATGATGATGCTGAAGGAATGGAGGGTAACTACTTTTTCTTTCACAACAGAGTGTGAATTTCAACTCGAAAGACTGGAAAAGATCGCATTTGAAGTAGCCCTTTAAGCATTTATAATACAATAACACCCTCTTTCTTTAGCCCTTAAATTCTGGGAAGGATTAAAAAACTCTAACTTAAACAGCAAAGGAACTCTGATCCCAAACTATTTTATTTAACAGGTTCCGTACACCAAAACTAAAATGTCATGAGACCCCAGAAAAATATTTATACTTCAAAATAGGCTGCAGCCTGCAGAGAGATCAGTTCCTTTTTAAATGAGGTGTTTTCACAATTACACATTTCAGAAAATTGCTTTTAACTGATAATAACAAAGTGTTGGTAAAACTGTTCCTGTTAAGGTAACCAGGGCAACCAGTCTACTCAAGATCTTTTCATGGCTGCATACGCCCAACTATGGGTAATGCCCTGAAAACAGTACATCTACCTGTATCTCAGTAACATATACGACATGGACTTAACATCCTAGTTTACAACACACAGTCGTCATCATGGCTTTGTACTCATAAGCATTTAGTTATTTTTTTTCAGGTATTTCAAAAGGTCAGTTTGAGGCTCCGATATTAACATGAGTGAATTTACCTTTGATTCTGTAAAGCTAATAATGGTTAGGTCCCAGTAAGCATTGTGGCTATAGGTCAGTAGGTTTGGGGGTCTAACTCTTAAACACTGGATTACCCAAGGCTTATGTTGCCAGGATTTGTAAGTTAACGATGAAATACAATAAATTAACTCCATCTAGCCAGAGCATGGTATTAATATACAGCATTTTTAACTTTAGCCTTAGTGTATAGGGGTATCTCTCTTTTTTCTGTCAATTATTTGCGATGGATGTCTGTAAATGTGATTACCCAAATATAATTGTGTGTTGTTGGGCATACACATCTTTTCTACACTAATAACATTTTTTTATGCTCACAATGGGTACCATGACCAGTCAGAATTCCCAGAAGCATAGGGATTTCTCTGATCCAGGCTTGGCTGGTTGAGAGCACTGCGATCCCTGGATCGGATGAGTGGGATTATTGGGCTGAAGGATCATTTAATTTAGGGATCAACATGTGGCCCGTTTGAGGCCCATCTGGTGGTCCAAGTGGACATGTGACACAACCTGTCATAATCCACATGTAGACCAATTCAGGCCAGACGTGTAAAGGGGTGTGGGTGAGATAATGAATTAAACCCAACACCTGCCATCGATGCTTTTATTTCCTGTTTGTTTTTCTTAAGCATTTTCCCCCCAAAAAATTTAAAAACTTGGTTCAAAATGTATGGCATCTAGATGAACCGGGGCTCAAATAAAGCTATAAAAATAATTTATTTTAACAGTCAATTATTTTGGTAATTATTTATTTGTGCAATATTCTACACAAATTTGCAGTTTAATTACTTATTTATTTAGTATATTGTATTATGAAATAATTTCCAGTGGTATTGACTTAAGTTCGGACAAATCAAGAGAAGTATAAAGATATCACATTGGGCTGTCAGAATTTTTGTTGGACATTTTACAGTATTTTTTTCTCATTTAACTGACAAAATAACTAAAAAGACAAAAAAATGACTAAAAAAGAATTACTGACAGATTAATTAATAATAAAAATAATCAATAGCTGCAATCCTTGGGTCGAGTCAACAACACTTAACACATGAAAAAATCACGATACATTGCCCAGGATTGCAAGACAATCATCTATGGTGCATGATAAGCACAAAACTAAAGATAAATACATTACTTTTGCATTTTTAAAAGAAGCTATTTATTTATTTATGTTATTGTCATATTGTCTGATGAGTCTAAGCAATAGGGGTCAAAAGGCTAGAAATGATATAAGTTGGAAAGCGAAGACTCAATCATGCCCAAGTATTTTAAGCGAACACATCAGGATATTGGTGTTAATTTGTCCAATACCAACTGATTTTCACAATAAACTGACATATGAATTATGTGTCCACGCTTGCTAAAACCCAGGGAGTGACTTCTTCCTCTGCCCAGTGCTGTTGCATTGAAGCCCCTCTGGCCCAGGCCTGGGGTCAGGACAGTTTAATAATACTCTGCAATGCCTGGAATGTCAGCCTAATGCCTGTTCAAAAAGACAAGGCCTGCAAAAGCCAAGCAAAAGCCCACAACCACTAAACCAGCAGATTACTCTATTTGTGTAAATGTGCATGTATAATCACACATGGCACGTACAAAATCTGACTTTTTTGACTGTTCACTCAATTGCTTGACTTATAGCAGTGTTCATAGATGTACTGAGCCAGTCTCTCTGTGTATTATGATGAAAAAACTTAACCCCACCCCCAACACCACCACCACAACCACCACCCCTACTCCCAGCGTCAAGCAGACCCCTGAGGTTTGGGCCGAATTAGATCACACGCTCGGTGGGGGTGGCTTTGTGGACTAAGAGAGTCACAGAGAGACAACAATGGCCCCAATGTGAGAGAGGCAAAGGCTGAGGGCAGTGCGCAGGCTGATAGAGGCTTATCACCGTGGAGACCAGGCTGGGGGCTATGTTGCTGGCTTCACATAAAGATTAGAACAGTTGTCCCCTGCCTGGATGAGACTGTGTAGAGGAGCACAGGCTAAGGATTGACATGATTCTTGCAAAGGGTCAGCTCGCCAAGGAGGGTATCAGGGCAGATATGAAGGAGACCGGAAATCTTAGCTTACATGTGAGTTTTTGACAATAGAAGGTGAAAAAATACATCAAATGCAGTGTAGAACCTTTAGTGGGTCTTGAAAAAATGGTCTACATACAGACTTGTAACTTTGGACTTTTTTTGTCTATTGACTGTCTGGTCTCATTCTGTTTTGATCTTGATGCTTTGTCAGGTCTATTGAAGATGCACTGGTCTCCGGAGCACGCTGCCCCTTTATCTCAGTGGCCTGAGCAGCACCTAGATGTCACCTCTACCACATCGCCGCCATCTGCCCACAAACACGACCCCTACTCTACAGCTGCCCGCCGTGGCTTTGGCCCTGCAGGTTACCCTTGGGCTAGTGATGACATATCAGCTCTGACTGCTTCTTCTTTGCTCAAACGCTACGCTGAGAAGTACTCAGGCTTGGAGCTGTCCTATGAACGCCCTACAACAGGGGCCTACTCAGAACCTGGAACTTTCCTGAAAACTGAATCAGAGCCTTGGACTCTGGGTCAGGGCATGGAGTGTTACCCTGGACTAGAGGCACTGACTGGCACTAAAGTGGGTGCTGCATCTGTGGGCATCCCAGCTACAGGAAGTGTGACAGTAGTTAGTAGCAACTTGGCTTCTGAGCCAGGCTACAGTGGTGCTGGCCCCTGCAGTGCCTCGTCATCTCAGGAATACCCTCCTGCCTACAACAGCACCTATCTGTCCTCAGGATACTGCCCTCAGCCTAGCGCAGCACTTCCTCCCGGTCCTCTACACTCTTTGCAGGCTGCACCAACTCTAGTGCCCAGTTACAGTGCCAGCACTCCTGTCTACAACTACCCTCCAGGGTGCTATCCCCAAACCAGCCTGTCCTCTGGATACAGCCATCCCGGTGCCTCCTACCTGCCCTCTGGGATTAGTGCCCCCACTCCTCTGGCACCTAGGCCCACCATGGTGGGAAGCAGTTACAGCTACACACCTCACAGCCTCGGAGGGAGCTCTGAAGCAGGGGGGCCACTGAAACGTAAGGCCTTTGAGATGGCAGAGGAGGGGCAGGAGGGGGCAGAAGTGGAGGGATCCCGCTACAGAAAGTATGGCAACGGCCATGGAAACAGTCATAGCAAAGGTCACGGCAACGGGCATGGCAATGGCTATGACATGAGCAGCTCGGCCTCAGACCCACAGGCCTTCAAACCTGGAAAGCCACTGATGTCACCCCCTTATGGCGGGGCAAGGGACTACAGCCCACCATCAGGCCTAGCAGGAGAGAGTGTGTCAGGGGAGCACAACTTTTCTCAGCAACAAAGAATGTCTATGAAGATACCTGCATCTCACACACGATCTGAGGATCCCACTGGAGGGCGCTGAAAACGTTGATCAGCATTTGAGAGAATTCTCTTACTTTGAAACCAACTAGGGTTCTTAATTCAGGTGTACTTGGGGGTAATAAACTTGGATGGGGGCACAAGACAGGTATTTCTTGTGCATCTCTAACATTTTCATTATTCATGTTATTCCAAAGATTCACAGGGGCATTTTCTCCTGTTAGGTTGAGGTAAGTCTTAGGGGTGAGGTTAAGGCATGCTCTACATAGTCTAAATGTGTGAGTGTCTGTTTCTCTCAGGATCCTATTTATTTCCTTTCTGCTACTAAAGCAGCAGTACTGCAACATTGCTGTTTGAGAAGTTGGTGTAATTTGTATTTGGCCATTATTTACAGAAAAGGCCTTTGACTGCAACTAGCTCTACCACACCACAAAAATCATTACTAGCCAAAAAGTAAGTGAAGCAATAACTGAAATGGTTAGATTGTTGTACTACTTAAGCACAATCACTGCTGCTTTACACAGCTGACTCCAAGGCTTGGTGTTTCACTTGGTCTTGAGGAATGAATGTTTCCCCGCTCATCCCAAGCATTCCCCTAACCTTTACCCATTCTGGACTTTCTTTTTCAGTTTTCATTAACTCCTTCATTTCATGAACTTTATCATTTTCTATCCCGGAGTCCTGCTTCTTGCTCTCAACCTTTTCCATTGCTAAAGAAATTTTGTTTTTTTGTTCAGTTTACGCATACCAAGCTGCTTATCAAATACTACGTAGTATACATGAAGCCGCCCTTTAAGTTGAGTTGATGTAAAGAAAGAGTGGGAAAGTAATCTAAGATTTTATGTTCATTTGAAATTTTATTCGACAGTACACAAGTATATGCAAATCACCTTCAAAGCATGTTGCCGATCTGAAAACTGGTATATTTTCTATAGAATTTGCAGATAATGTAATACCTGATCCAGCTTATGCTTTGTGCTTTCTATTCATATTCTTGTAAGAAATAACAACTGTGTAAGTCTACTAATCAATCGAAAAACAAACAACGTCTAAGTCTGCATATGGCTAAAATTCGCTCAGAGTAAACAGTTTGTAAGCCTGTTTGTTATTTCTGTTTGATGCACAGCCCAAACTGAGAGGCATGCAGGCTGTAACGGAGGATGTATGCT
This sequence comes from Acanthurus tennentii, assembly GCA_029783805.1. Classification (NCBI taxonomy): domain Eukaryota; kingdom Metazoa; phylum Chordata; class Actinopteri; order Acanthuriformes; family Acanthuridae; genus Acanthurus; species Acanthurus tennentii. Next base: position 15,324,863 of record JAPZDZ010000012.1, on the reverse strand, counting down.
TCTGAGTGCCTCAATATGTCATCCTTTATGAAGATCTACCTGTTTGTCTGCTAAAATTTACTTCTTTTTTTTTTTAAATATGCGTTTTCTTTACTTACGCCTCTTGAAAGGATGATTTATAGTTGTGTTATTGAATACTCAGGAAGAATATTGTTACCTCAGAATGATAAAATAAGAATGTATGTTATTACCTTAGGGTGTTTGTAGGGAGCTTTATGGAGTAAGACGAAAACGGAGCCATGGCTTTTATTAAGAGCAAAGCATACTCTGAACACGTCAGGGAAACTATGTACAAGGCCTTTTTTACCTACAGATGAATACACACACAAACATCAAACAATCACACACACACACACACACACACACACACACACACAAACCTACATTGCTTCTAGCTGGGAAATTAAAGTTAAGGTTTTTGTACAAGGCCTGAAATGTTGAATGTAATTCACATATTTTTTTTAAGAGGACAATACATGCCATAATGTACATCGATGATGTTTTTAGATATATGAAACATATTTTCTTCATGTATAGATGTAATTCTCTTATAGGTTTTGGTGGAAAAATGAACGACATGTTAAGTGTTAGTGTAGTTAGCGGGGGAAACAGTTTTGTGGACAAATTGTCAAAACAAAGCACTCCTGATGAACAACTTTTTGACGTTTATTAAATGTCTTAACGTGCCCAAGTTCCAGTTCCCATATCAGTATTTTAAATTGCTTGACACGGTGTCACCAGTCCATCATCTTGACCCTAAAGTTTTAGCTCCAACATAAACTGACATCATGAAGTAGGAAGAAGTCAAATATTAACCAAGTATGTGCACTGTTAAGAAATACATACAGATACAACTCTAAACCTTCTTTTCATGGAGTTGTAATTTGGTTGCTTTGCTAAGCCCACCCTTTTTAAGTTGTGCCATACTTTTAATTTTTTTGAGCTAAATTAAGCCCTTTGGGGGCTGTAATTAAACTGAATTATTGCCCAAAAGCATACCCTTTTAAAAGTAAAATTTAGGCTTCCGAAAAAATGTGGCTTCAGATTTAGTCTGAAATTCAGTGTGGCGAAAAAGTATTTTGATGCCTCTCTTGGAAATATAAGCACATTCACAAAATTAAATGTACTCAGAATGTGGCTCAGTTTGGAGAAATACCCTCATCACACAAAGACTTAGCTTCAAAATATGTTTAAGACAAAAATGCAAGTTAACAACATGGTGTAAACCAAAATAACAATGTATTGACGGATGTATTCTTACCCTCAGATTTTAAAAGTATTTAAGCGCTTAGCTAAAACAATTGAATGCTCTTCCACACCACAGAAAAAGAATGTGCCCTAAGTTAACTTACACATAGCAACAGCCAACATACTTTCCTGTTTCTTGGTGTTACTCTGATTCATTGAAGTAAGTGGAGCTGATTTTTTTTTACAGCAGGTGAAAAAACAGCGTTTCAGTGTTATCTTTGTAATACAGTTGTACTTTTTGTTGTTACTTGTACATTCTCTGTAACCATTTCTACCTCATTTTGAAGACACTGTACATGGAAATATTTATTTCATGTCATTTCACATGCCAGTTTAAGGAGCAATGTTTCTAATTCTTGACCTGTTATAGTCTACCTCACTAAAGGCTTTTGTGTCATGGAAATGAAGATATCACACCAAACTTGACTTTGTCTTTTTCTCTGATAAATGAAAAAAAAAAAGGTTTGAGTTACATAATTAACACACGAATTATTACATTTCTTCTCACACAGCATTTTTATACCTACATGACAACAACAAAACTGTCTGCCACACCCTAAATTTCATTTCAACAGAGCCCTTATTGTAGTGTCTTGGTGGAATTTGTCCCACTATTTCATTTACTTCTTTCATTCAATATCCTAAAAAATCTTCTTGGAAGTTTTTTGGAAATAAACATATTGGCATTCAATATATTCAGATTTTGCACTTACCTTTGATTAGACTATTTCATTTATCAGACAGCAAGTTAGCTTAACATGCAAAAGTGGCAATTTGTCTACAGGCAATAATACAGCTAAGCATTTATAAGTAGTAAAGTTTCTTATAATAAACAAATGATTATACAATAAACTTAATCATACATTAAAGTTCTTAATCAGCAGTTCTTTCAATTAAATTCCTTTGGAAAAGGATAGCTGCTTTTAAACTCAATGTAACTAATTTAACTACCACTCCCTTTCCCCTCTGTTTTGTACTAAATTAATACAAAATAATGGACCAGCAAAATTAAGCATAACCCAAATTCCTATTTCTCTTGTTAGTAGACTGTCATTTTGTTGAGTAAGTTTTTAATCCAACATTTTAAAACTGGTAAATAACCATGGGAACCCAAGAAGAAGCTGTAGAGAGCATAGAATAAAAGGACAGGAAGAGTGGAGAAGATCCTGACCCTCTTCCACTAGAAACCACCCCCTGTCCACAGCTTTATTGTCTGGAGGGCGGAGGGCATGCGCTGGCGTGTGACAGATGTCAGATACTTTTGTCCTTTCATCCACAATGAAACCTCAAACCATACTCCTGGCACTGCCAGCAGGCATTTATAACCAGCCATTCTTATTGTAACCTTTCACTGAGCCCTCTATCCCCACCTATTAACCTTACCAGAAAATTTGTCAAAAAGTTAAGTGTTACTTTGCAAAGTTTAGTTTACACATAATTTAATTAACCTGTGAAATGCATAAATGATCCCTCTGCCTAAATGCAGTGTCTCTTCCTGACAATCAAAACAATTTCTTCTCAAACTCACACAAACACTAGCAGGGAAAGACAAGAAGTATAACAGTGACACCTATGGGTTCCACCTAAGTAGTACCCTATTGTATAAGAGCTGTGAAAATGATGAATCAATATTGTAGCAGAAGATTTTTTTTTTTTTAGGAAAACACATTATATGCAAACAAATGAAACACTATTGTAAGGAGTCTTGAGCATTCTGGCTGCAGGCTCAGTTTATGTCTTTTAAGTTCAGTCTTTTGTTCCTTAACTGGATTTTTTGGTCATTTCTGTCCTGAGTTTAGGTCCACTTTTAAAAGGAGCCATGTTCATTCATTAATGCCACAATATAACCCTGATGTTTCAGGATCTTACCCGGTGATGATACTGTGCCACCGTATGCTGTGTACGGTTTCTCCTGCAGAGCCCCCCCTTCAGGCTGAGCCATAGACTGTGCAATAAAAAGCAGAAACTTCTGCACTTCAGTGAGTTCTGCACTAGGGAGGATGGATCTTCAAAGTCTGTAAAATGCAGTAGTATTTTCATCATAAATCAAATATAAACAAACTTACTTAACAAACTTCTCTGGGGAAGAAATCAGAAGATGTAAGAAGTATCCTATTGAAATCCTTTAATTAAAAACTGTGGTTTAAGTACTACATTGCAAGTAACAACTTCAATTAAAATTTTTACTCAAGCGCAAACACTTAAGGCAAAGTCAAATTTATTGCTATTAGTCAATATTTCATTTACCTTGAGTACTTTAAGAGGCGTTGTATTCAATTTTCAAAGTTAATCATTTTGTGTCAAATCTGAATTTATACAGTCTCTATTAGTAAAATAGTTGATAGTGTAGTATTTAATGTGCCTTGTGCTAATACCTAAGTACAAACACTGAAGTATTAACATTTGAGAGGACTTATTTCCTACTTCTAGGGAATCAAAAATAAGAAAAGGATTATCTCATCCTGTAGCTTATTATTTGCTGGCTTGGCCTTTCAGAAATACATAGCTTGAGGTTCGTCTAGGTCGCTTATCTCAACATTCCTTCTGTTTTAAGTTGTTTTTTTTATCACAGTCCCAACAAGAGTACACTTCAGTAACAGTGAAACAATGCCTCTCTTCAACCAATAACTTACTGATCTCAGATGAGCCATAATATGCTAGTAAACCAGGCTAACGTTACATTGCAGCTAGGGTTGACAACCGTCCCTTAAAAAACGGAATCGTTCCGTATTTGGAAACTAAAGTACGGGTATTGAGCTGAAACGGGACGCACTTTGTTCCGTATTATCGTGAGAATCAACAGTAGTCTGCAAAATGTCGATGGAATAATGAATTATGGAGCGCTTTGTGTTAGATGTCACAGCAAATTTATCTCCCGCCTCTCCTGCTCTGTGACCAATGAACTGACAGCACCCTGACAAACGAGTATGACGACACAGAATCCGACTTATCTCATTGGTCCAGCTGCTGTCGCTTGCGAAAAAATACCAACACAACACAACAGACATAAACAAAACACCATGGAAGGGGACGATTCACCTTCGAGCAGTCACCTGGCGACTCCTCCC
>JAPZDZ010000012.1:15285235-15320447 GCA_029783805.1 Acanthurus tennentii | reverse complement strand
TTGTTTTCCATGTTTATTCGTATCACTCACAAACATGCATCTAATTAAATTCAGGTTTGAGTCAAATGTTTGGAAAATCGTTTCACACACAGAAAAAAGGCAAAAAATATATCACCATGCCGGTAGGGGTCGGCCGGCCCTGCCAACGAGGTGTCCCTTATTTATTTTTCAAGGAGTTGGCAACACTAATTGCAGCCGTTAGCGCTCATTGCTTGCTAGCTAACGGCAATGGCGACCTGAGGACCTCATGGTCTGAAGTGGAAGGAAATGTTGCAACAAGCGAAGATTTAGCCACGAAATTACCGATAATTAATCATGGTGTCATCCCATAGTTTGATTATGTATCATTGTTGACGTTACCGGGCTTTTCAAACCATTCGAGGGCGGTGTTGGGCACCGGCAGACGGCGGGGGTCTCAACCGACCAGCAGGTGAACTGTTGAGGTAGGGTAATGTTTTTCGACTTAAGTCTATTTCAAAAAAAAGCCTTTGTGTTATTTTATGAGTGTTAATTTAATCTTACAAGTCCTGTCACTGAAACCCTGGTGACTTAAACTGGTACGGTATGTTAAATGTTTGTCGATAGAGCGGAGTCTCTGGGTTGGATTGTGTGCTGCTGAACCCTCAAATGGGTCTTACAGACCACGGTTTACTGGGCTGCTTTGTACCCCCAAATACACTACAGGTACAAAAAACCCATTAGAGACTGTAGGTGGAATTAAGTAAACACTTTTCAGTTCCTCAAGATACTTAAATTGTCCATGTTGTCTAATGTTTTGTCTGTGTCCATGGCTACGCTTAAAATTACATACTAAATGTTGTATTTTATCATCATCATCAGAAATTATCGTGATAATGTAGCTTTGCTTCTGTTCATTTAAACTGGACAAGCTGCTGGCTTACTGGGATGCCTAGGATTGAAAGATTAACAGTGGGAGTATAAATCATAGCACCACCAGCTTAATTAATAACTCGTGCTTTCATTTGTCTGTCTACAAAATTTGAACTATCCCTTAAAACTCTGGAAGTGGGAGAGTTGTCTTGAGTTGTTCCCTTCAAGTCCCACTAGAGGGTGTTAGATAGCTGTAGGAGAAAAAAACACTTTCAAGACACTCAACTGATGTCTGTTTGAAGGGTTACATTAATGAAGGCACTAGTTTAAGGCTGTGATCTCTGCAGACACTTACAGGTGCAGGGATGAAAAACCTAAATCCCAAGCTGACATGGGTGGAGAGGACCGTAATAAATCGTGGATGATGCAATCTAGAAAGCCAAACGGGTTTAAAAAGAGCACAAAAAGCATAAACATGTCACATCTTTTATTCCATTTTAAGTAGAATGGAATAGAGCCCATTTAAATCATCCATTCCTCAGGCAGGTGATGGAAGTCATGTGAACATATGAAAACAGATTGCCTTCCAAAAAGTGTTGACCTCAAGACAATTATATCAGGCCTTTGTGCATTTCCTCTGTAAACTCTGATTTCAAAGAGTAAAAATAGTTTAGGTAGATTTTATCTTTGTACCCTCTGCCTTTCTGCTTATCTTCTGCAAGGTGGAACAGTCTTGACACAGAAATACTGAAACTGTGTGTGAACAAGGTAAACCACCAGCTGGATCACAGCGATACAGCATATAGCATGTTATTTTTTCCATAAAGACACACAATCACCCCTCTCTGTATCCTTTACACACACCCACTCTTCCTTCCCTCAGTGGCCCTTTCTCCTTCCCACAAACCTCCTCCCATCCCCAACAGCCCGACAGATCACACCACTGTCCTACTTAATCCGTGTTCCACCACTGCAACCAAGTCCTGCTATTCAGATGGAGGAAAGATGGACAGACATCTGAAAGAGAAAAAAAAACTGCAGCATAAATAAGTTTCCACACTGTCTTTAGAAAGGAGCCACATAGTATGAAACAAAGAATGGAATCTAACAATTACTACACATACAAATCATTAAAAGATAAAAATTACACAGTTAGAATGTGTCAGAATATTTTGGTCATAAAAAAATGGCTTTATCAATATTTTAGAATCAGAAAATGCTGTTTTCCAGTAAGCCAGTCTAAGCTTCAGCATCACACAGTACCAAAGAAGTGATGCACTCCAAACAAACACAGCACTGCAGGTAGGAGGTGAGGGATAAATCCATAGCAACAGACTCACTTTATACTGTGTGTGCCTCTGTTCATTGTTCCCATTTACTTTTTATCTTCTTGCTGTAGCTTGCTCTCCCTCTTCTTGCTTGCTGTGGGTAAGGAGGTGCTGTACAGTGCACTGTACAGTCTGAGCCTATTGGGAACATGCTGCTGACTCAGCCCAGGCCACTGCATTCATCTATCTGCACTGCAGTGCTGTCTCTGCTTACCCCCTCCCTCCCTACTCCTTCCCTTATTCAGTGCGCCACCTCACGCACACACACACACACACACACACATATATATAGAGGAGGAGAAAGAAAGGAAAGAAATACACACCCATGCACACACACACATATACCTGCTTTTACAGTCATTTCAGTGCTGTTGCACCATGACACACCCAGCCACATCTATTTAAGTATTATTAAAACATGAGCAAAGACGGTGCAATTTAGTATAGTCTTGTGTTCTTGTTTTCAGTTGTCCTGCAAGTCTTTCAGACATTTTCTTTGCCATGTTTGCAACTTAGATCCAAGCAATTTTAGTATATATTACTACAAATCACAAACCAAATCCCCTGTGTGCCCCATATCTCTTAAAAAATCATAAGCATTTATAATTTCACAGACCTAAAAGTAAATGAGATAAATGGCAACTAAAACATCCATTGCTAGACAAGGTGGAGTATACTCTGTATGATAAAGTGACAGTCATTTATGTTATTTCCAAAAACGACACCAGCCAGAGGTGTAACTGGAAGGCTGCTTTATTGTTAGGAAATTGATTCGTGCTCAAATGAAGATATTCTTTCACTGATTCTCATTAAATTGTCCCATGTGGTTGTGCAACACACGTCCTCTCTCTGACTGTATTAGTGGCAAGAGATAATGACAGTCAAAAGTTGTTTTTTTTTTGTCAGTTAGCCTATTTTCAGGAAAGAAAAGAAAATTTATCTAAGTCATGCTACAAAAGAATGGCCTCATATACCTATGTTGGTAAGCCAACATTTGGAAATGAACAGAAGTGTCAAACAGAAGGCAAGCTGTTCTCTTACTAGCCCAAGAGCCAGTAAACAGAACACACAGAGAGAGCACTTGTACTACATGACTCTACAAGATGTTAGTCCAGACAATCTAATCTAGGTGGTGAGTTTTCAGTTTACAAGTTAATTTTGAACTCAATACATTGTCTCTATCGTGCTCCGTTTTGATTGACTCCCATGGGTTTTGAGATCCTCATTGCTGATTTTATTGACAGACTAAATAGGAAGCTAAAAAGGCACGTGCCGTTAAGAGATATTGCACCATAAACAAACACACAGACAGTTAAGACAACTAACCCTTAAATCATTAGATGTATCACACTGAAAAAGTGACAGCGAAATTAAAGAGCAACTCCAAACTGCAGCAGTGTGTTAAGGGGAAAATGTGGAGGAGGGTTGGAGCTGAGACGAGCAGAGATTTGTCACACAGTGTGAGCTGTGACACAAAAGGCTGTGATTGTGTGTTTAAGTGTGTGTGTGTGTGTGTAAGTGTGTTTGTCTGTGTCTGTACATCTTTGTGTGTACAACAGTGGAAACTAGGGACAAGACATCTTCACACATGTACAAAAAGGGTATGCTGGTAGTGCAATCCTCTCACCAGTGCAGGCTCCACAATTCTCAGCAAGCAGCCAGTACAACACCATGCATTGTACTGTACTGGTACATTGTACTGTACTGGTACCCAGTATGCAGAAGTCCTAGGCAGGCCAGAGTTTTGGTTATTCTCTGAACATACCACACAAAGAAAGAAGCATGATCAGTTCAACTCTGTGGTTCTGGTATCACCTCAATGCAAGGAGTGGACAGGAGAGTATATATACTATATATATATGTATGACAGAATATATATATATAATATATATGTTATATAGCTGTGTATAAGTACGCATTGATTTATACTCTTTTAAATACAATGTCTGCTTTTTAATATAGATTCTTTTAGCTTACTCCCCTCTTTTTTTGTGAAAAGTGACTCAAAAAATCTACTTCATCTAACAAATGTGTCACAGCCTAACATGTGTGACAAGGGTTGTCAGCTGGAAGCCATTCTATTTACGGTTATTAATATTTAGTGTTAGATTAATAGCTGTAGTTTTTAAGTAATCCTGTATTTACAAAAAACTACACATGCCGTTAAAATAAAATAATATATTACATTATTTATAGTCTCTTAAAAAGTCCATTCTTAGCTTTTGCAGTTTGTGCCGTATAGAACATAGCCTGAACTGTGTTTATTTTATTTTTTCCCCCCGCAATGGATGTTTGTGTGTCTCTTTTTTTTTTTTTTAGGTTTCTTTCTGTAATACACATCTGTGTATTCATGGTGATCCTGGAGAAAATGGACGGCAGTAGCTTTTATGCTTATCATTCAGAGTTTTATTTGGTTCAAGTTAATACCCACACTGATTTTGGAGATCTCATGCAGCAACTGGACCATAGAACTTGAGAACGGATGAGGGAGTTATTCATAAACAGGAAGTGACATCACTGCACAACAGGAAGTGCAAAAGCTGTGGTGTGGCATTTAGGCTCACAGTACCATAAGAATGCATCCAGTGCTCTGTTGGTTATTTGGTATTTGTTATGCAGTAGTAGCAATATGGAGAAAATGGCAAATGAGAGGCTCAGAGCACTTGTTGTTAAATACTGAAATCTGGGGCCTTTCCACAGAGCATGCCACCACTGCTTTGGATGTAATTAAGTGTGCTGCTCAAACCAACATATCCCAATTCACTCTCATGACATCTCCTCACAGTGTTTTACTGTTTCTGTGATTGCTATCGGGGTGAACATTATTATTATTATTTGTTTACTGAAACTGAGACCAGACTACAGTCTGTAATGATGTAACCACAAATGTAATCTGCTATCAATATAAATGCCGCCATTACAAGCGAGCGAAATGTTGCTGTTTCACTGAGATGCTTCTAGCCCTATAATTCTAAGCGTCATAAGCAGGAAGCGCCAAACTGGCCCCTGACCGGGCGGCTGCCAAAGTAAGGCAGCCGACCAAGGTCATTGTCCATCAAAATGGCATTTAACACAAAAGAGTAAAACATGATTTCATAAATACTCCCATCACATTCACTTGCATTTTGTTGCAGAGCTCATAATAGTACATCTATAATATCTCCTGAGAAAAAGGGATGAATTTTTCAAGCATTGCATACATTTCTAGGGTCTCTCTGTCTAATAATGACAGTGAAAAACTGAATGGGCAGGGCATACTTCACCCAATCCCACTCCATGGACAAAGGGCAACAAGGGATAACAAGGCAGATCTCTTTGGCTTCTCCACACATAATGTTCTCATCACCAAATCATATGTTTCTGATTCTTGTTAAAATAGAATACTACTATCAACCAACATATATTCCAGCACAATATCATTTCCCTCTTCATCATCTTAGCTGTGGCTTATAAAAGTGTGTAAAAGAACATTTACTCAAAACATGAAAATTACATCAGGGAATTAAACAAAACAAACAAACAAAAAAAAACCCATCACACATGTAAATAAGCTACATGAAATTGAATGATATAAACTGAACAATAATCATAACTCTTCTCAGCCCTTTCAGGAAGGTCTAACCACCCATAGAGAAACATCAGATATAGAAAGGAGTTTGCCATACCTAAAATCCCCACAAACCATTTAGAACCAACAGTAGGACTCCCAGAATGCCCGCTTTCACAAACTATAGGCAGATGGTATGGGACATTACAGAGGTGCATAAAATTTATAAATATAAAGTTTTTAGTTTTAAAGTGTTGCGCCCTTGAAAGCATTTCAGTCCATGATTTGCACACACACATCTGTTTCCACATCTTACACACTCAAAATCTCCAGAGCAGCAAATAATTGTTTGGATTTTACCCACTGATCCACTATGGAGGCATTATTTACCAACAAATTCCATTCTTCTGTCTATAGAGGCAACAATTTAAACATAATTTGAAATGTGTTGACTAATGAGATACAAATTGGGATCTGCTTTAGACTATCAACCCCCATACCACTTATCTTTGTTAAACAAATTACTCTGAACTCTGAGCTTTCGAATTTTGACAATGTCTCGATCTTACAGTCGAGCCACTGTTGTGGTCTGAGTATTAGTGTCTTGTGGACTATGATAATTCATGCAAGATTTCTGATCAAAACATGCCATCATGCAAGTCATTTCTATGCATTGAACAAGCACAATTATTTATGTATTTGTTTGGAAATCTTTCTGAGTAAATGTAAGCCCTTGGCCCAAGTTGACCCCATAATAAACAGACCCTTAACCAATTGGTGTGAAAGCCCATGTAAAAAAAGCATTTTGATGTGGGTATAACAAAGATAAAATGAGTAGAAGAGTTAAGTGACATGGGCAAAATGTTGAGTATTGTTCCTTTTTTTTGTCTGTTTGCATTTTCGCTGCTCAAATGAACATTTTCTAGCTTTAATAAAACAGAAAAGTATTTCCAATGCTCTCTGTTGTTTGTGTCTTTCACTCACCAGTCCTCGCTCTGTTTGCTCTTATAGAGTGATGTGTCATTTTGCTCCTCTATACAATTCACTACTAAATGACACAGGACCACACATTGGCTGATAATTCTTCAGCATCCAGCAGCATCCTTATTTCCCCTTCACAACATTGTCCTCCTTAGAAATCCATTATTTGCATCCAGGTGCTCATTTCCTCAAGTGTTTTTTCATTCTACCTCTTGGTGTAGAGTTACTTGTCTTATCAGTAGACCAGTGGTAAGTGAGCAGTCTGCCTTTCAGCAGAGACAGACAGTTCTGTGTCTGTTTTTCGTTCCCTTTTATTAAGATCAGTAGTCTAGATAGAACGATGTCACACAGTATGCTGATTATGTTTGGTTTGACTTAAGTTCAAGAGTCTTCAAGCTGTAACAGACCAAGCTCCTTCCTTCTGCATCAATATAAGAATGAAGTCTGTAAACAAAATTATTGAATTTTATTTTTTCTGACTTGCAAATGAAATAATCTGTACATCTGTGTGGGTGAGTTTCCTCTCGCTTTGCTTGAAGTTACATTATTCTTTTTTTATTGTTATTACTGTGATTATTATTCCAACACTCTAGCATTTAGATTCCCTGATGTCTTTTTGGTTTCTTCCTTTCTCTTTCCTCCTTCCCCTGCCCTCATTGTTGTCATCCTGTTTTTCCTTATCAGGTTTGGTTACACTGTCATATGAGGGCAGGGAGGCAGTTGAGGGAGTGCCCTCCTTCTTTTCTTGTTCGTGATTGTTCCCGCCATTCTCCACTTTGTTATTGGCTGGTTTGCGCTTACAGACAAACCCCCTCCTAGACAGATAGGCACGGTAGGCCCTTTGAATGATTCTGGCTGACACATCCTCCTGCTTGCGCCTCAGAGTGGTAGTGATAGGCTCATAAGAGACCTTGGAGGGGTTGGCTGCCACAAAACGCTCCTCCATTTGTTGCCTCAACATGTCCAACTCGCCACTGTCACCCAGCACACGCTTAGTGAAGGCAAACAGGATGTCCAGGCAGTGGATGCGGTCGCCACTCACCATAGGCATGTCCATGGCGATTAGTTCAATGGTGTTGGGTTTCGGGACTCGGAGTGGGTGTTCAAGTGCATCAGCAAAGTCAGAAAGCTTGGCATAGGTGATGAACTGGGAGGCATCTGGGTCAAACTTCTCCCAAATCTCATAAAAGGTCTCAAAGTCATCCTCACTTAGTGGATCAGCACTCTCTTCTGTGGCCACACTGAAGTTCTCCAGGATGATGGCGATGTACATGTTAACCACAATGAGGAAAGAAATTATGATGTACATGACAAAGAAGAAGATGCCCACAGAAGGGTTGCCACAGTCCCCTGTGGCAGGAGTGCCAGCATTCTCCAGGAGCGGGTCACAGTCTGGAGGGTAGTTGAGAATGGGCAGTAGCAAGCCGTCCCAACCAGCTGATGTAGTGATCATAAACAGGATGATCATGCTGTTGCCAAAGGTCTCGAAGTTGTACATGTCATCAATTCCAGCCCCATGTTTCACATAGCCAAAATTGGACATGCCAAAGATGGAGAAAATAAACATAACCAGGAAAAGAAGTAGCCCGATGTTGAACAAGGCAGGGAGTGACATCATTAGGGCAAACAGCAGAGTTCTGATTCCTTTGGCCCCCTTGATGAGACGCAGGATCCTTCCGATACGAGCCAGGCGAATCACCCTGAAGAGTGTTGGTGACACAAAGTACTTCTCAATCAGGTCAGCCAGAAACATTCCTGATGTTGAAGGGAGCAAAAATAAACATAGGTACAGTTAAAGATAGGCAATTTGTTTTTTACTAAAACCACTGACTGCTTTACCCTGATAAACACTTAATCTACAACTAAGAACAGCACACTAACAATTTTTGTGCCAATAGGGGGAAAAAGCAGAAGATCCCATGGAGAGTTTTAATAGGGAATATTTTTTTCTGCCACAATTAATTACAATGTTCTCAATGGAGTCATTAGATTGTCCAGAGTAATGGAGGATATTGTGTCTGGATAAACATGTTGCTGTTTATGGATTTCATCTGTCAAAGAGTGGTAAAAAGTTAAAACATCAAAAAGAAAAAGTATATACATTCATACATAAAGTTACTTACTTGGTGCCTGTTTAATAATAATAAAGTGTAAAGAAACACATTTTTTTCTGTCTTTTATATACCTTCATGTCATACCAAGAGCATACCTACTCTTTCTATTTGTTGCCTCTTTTGTTTGTTATTCGTTTGTTGTTTAGTGTGTTTAGATTTGTGCTTGCTTCTATTTTTATCTTGTTTTTCACTTTATTATTAAGCAATTTGAGAAACACCCCACCTATAAGAGATGCTTCATAAATCATGATCTTATTTGTTATTTAACCCTTAACCTTTGTAAGAAAAAAAATCTTTTAACTTAAATCAGTTAGTCAAAAAAGTCATTTACATTTAACTTCTATTTTTCTTTCATTAGTTTGATACTTTTTTTGCCTTTTTAGTTTTGCTGTCTATTGCTATCACATGTATTTTTTTCTTTGATCCAATAAACTTCAATTGACTTTGAATACTTGCCCACAATTGAAAGGATGACCACAACCACATCGAAGATGTTCCAGCCATTGGTGAAATAGTAGTGACGCAGCGCGAAGAGCTTCAATAAAAACTCCCCAGTAAAGACCACAATGAAGACGAAGTTGACCCAGTAAAGCACATTCTCTGTTTCCTCCGACTGATCATCTGTCTCCACCATCATGGTAACCATGTTGAGACAGATAAGGATCATGATGGAGATGTCAAACACTTGCTGCGTCACAAAGTCAAACACCATGCCCTGGATACTATTCTGAGAAAGGGAGAGAAAAAAAGCAGAGTTATTTTCAGCATATTTAAAATATACAATCACAGAGCTGCTTGGTGGTAAAGATGAAGAGTGCAAACAACATTTACCTGAGGCCTGGGTATTGGTTTTTGTGGCTTCTTTGACCCAAGTTTCTTCATGGCATTGTAGTATTTCTTCTGCTCTTCAGTCATGAAGATATCTTGACCTCCAAAGTGATGGGGGAAAAACAATTTGGTTACAATCTGAAAAGAATCAGAACCCTAATTCCATACTAACCCAAATCTCATTTGACCATCGGATTTAATTTGACTGTTTTGACAAGCTCAATGCAAAAAATGCTTCTTATATTTGTTTACAATGTTTAGACACTAAGCTTGTACAAATAATTTGACATATTGGGGCAATCTGGGAAAATGAAAGTGAGGAAAATAAATCTTATCTTTTTCTTTTGTTGGTTGAAGTTATCAATGATGACACCAATGAAGAGGTTTAAGGTGAAGAAGGAGCCAAAGATGATAAAGATGACAAAGTAGATGTACATGTACAAGTTGTCCTCATAGACAGGCTGGTCCTCCACCTGTGCAGCGGCAAAATTGAAAATGTGTACAAAACTGCACCACTGTACCTTGAAATTTAAGTAAGACTTTAAAGGAGGTAAGCAAAAGCTTACCCTTCGAGAATCTATTGCTGCATACATTATGTCCATCCAGCCTTTAAATGTTGCCTGTTAATTATGCAGACACATTGCATGAGAGACCAGGTTCAACACTCAATATCAGAGGAAGAAAACAAATGAGAAGTGAAAGCAAGGTTTTCTCACCACTTGCAGGAGTGCCAGGTATCCTGCACCCACATTGTCAAAATTGATCTTGACATTTTTCCATCTGACTTCACTATAGTTTGCGTTAATGAGCGCAAAGCAGTCTGTTTTGTTGTTGACAACATCGGGGAGGAAGTACTCCTCAGCTGTTTCATTGAAACAGTAGTAATACTTTCCAGCAAACAGGTTGACACCCATGATGCTGAAGATTAGCCAGAAGATAAGACACACCAGCAGTACGTTCATGATGGAGGGAATAGCACCCACCAAGGCGTTCACTACAACCTGAGGAGAACAACAGGGAAATGGAGTCACTGTAACTTTGCAATCTAACACGCTGCATGGACAGGTTCACAAACAGGAACATTATCACATACATATATAGAAATGCACATTCTGCCACTCCACTGGACGCTCTTGGCCCATCACACTAAATTGAAAGAGGGTGTGACAATACTGTCAGCTCATGGTTTGGCACTTCATAAACTGAGAATGCCCTCATTAAATCTTCTGACAAAGCCGGAGTGACGATGTACAGTCATTTTAATACACCAAGATCTTTATGCAAAATGGAACAGAAATATACATTTCTAAGTAACGACCGTCTTTACATTAAATTGCTTGAGTGTGGCAATCATGCTCTTTAAAACAATAGGCTTGTCAACATTTTCATGCAGCAGTTGTTAATGAATGCCACTTATTCCCACCCTCTGGCATTCAGTAATAACTGATTTAACTGCAAAACAGTCTAAGCTCCACATCCATTTAATCCCATTTTGTATCTCAATATGCCACAATGTTGTATTGTTACACCCCTATAAACTGCATTTTTTTTACTTAAATGGCCAAATATGATACTTAGGGTTTTTGGATGTATTAATTATACCCAAGCATATATGTTCCACCATGTCAGCAACTAACCTCAACAGACTGAAGTTAATTTTCATTTAGATAAGCAAAACCTGCAGTTGAGTATCTTTAAACAAAAGCATTGTATAACTGCTTCAGTGATACAAATATTGCCCAAGGGGCAATAATGTGACTTACATAAACTATTCTGCGTTGAAGCAGTGTGGGCATGTTGGAGGAGCTAAATCTAGCTTAAGAAGAAGGCCATATGAATGTGCATTTCCAAACACAGAGGAGCCATGGTAACAGAAAGCGGAATAAACCAAAACTGTAAAGGCAAACATCAAATGTCAAAACTTGTTTGTTTTTCTTTTTAGCTTGGTGCTCTACCTAATTCTATAGAGACAAAGCATCCAAATGATCAGTTAATATAACTACTGCAAAAAGTGTGATCATGTAAATCATGGTGATGACATTCACTGAGGAGTGGTGAGCAAGGATGGCGAGGGAAGGAGGGGGAGTATGCAACCAGAAGTTTGTTGATCTTCCAGTGTGACAATGCCAAAGCCAAACTGTGATAGATCAGATAACAGGACACTTGAGGCAGAGCGGCAGTCAGAGGATGCTGAGCTTAGACACTGACAGGGTTTGTTTTCTGCCCAGTAACAACCAGAGGTTGATCAAACCCATCATACACAAAAAAACATCAGAAGGACTTTATTATTATTGCAGAAAGAAAATACCAAAAAAAATGCACACACAGTAGAGGTTAGATTATTTTTTTATGTGCATACTGTTAAACTGCAAAATAAATGTGCACAGAGTTTAGTTGAGCATGTGCACAATTTCTTTTTACCAATTATTTTGTCTCATACTACAAATACGGAGGCTTCATGAGCACAGAGGCATTTTAACTGGCATCAGTTTACGTCCTTATATTTCATAACTTTAGTCTAAATTAGTCCTGTCCTTTGATTTAATATAAACGGGTTTTGTGTGATGTTTCATACCAACCTCTAGTTGTTCTCTCAGCTGGCACTTAATTCTTTAGAACTGAGTAATTATAATGAGGTGTTGCATCATTCAGGTCAAAATCCCTGTTGTGGTCTAGTGTTTCATAAGGCATGGGACAGATTGTTAGGGGGTTTTGTTTAAATATCTAATGGGTACATCACTGTGAGTTGTCTGTACATAGCATTAATATATTATATATGAAATGATATATGATAATCAAATCAGATGTATTCTGACCATCTGAGATGATCTGCATCCATGCACAAAGCTTTTCACTGATAAAAGCTAAAAAAACAAAACAAAATAATCCCCTCAGAGACATCTTAGGAATCTTCTATATCGCACCTCTAGCATGCGTTGATACTTTTATTTAATCGGCATGCAGAAGGACCAGCTGCCTGGTATCTTAGGTCTTACCCTCATGCCTTCAAAACGTGACAGGGCCCTGAGGGGTCTCAAGGCCCTTAGTGTCCTGAGTGATTTAATCGGGCCTAGATCGGAGAAGCCCAACGCATTAGCTATAAGGCTGACTATAGACACCTACACAGATAGGGACAGAAGGAGAGGGAAAGACAGAGGCAAAGGAAGAGAGGACCCACATAGTTAGAGGGGATGTAGAGAGAAACGTGGGCCCTATATATACTGTAAGGATGGCTGAATAGTTATATACAGATATACTGTATATAAGTACATAAAGACTTTCTACATTTGAAGGTATAAGATAACATAAGGTTAAACAGGGGTTATTGCAATAGACAAAGGTCAATAGAGAGTACATGACCCAAGTTTTCTTTTTCCTTCTTTTGTGTGTTTGCTTATGTTTGTGTTTGGTTTAGTTTGGCAAGCCAGTCTAGCGTGATAACCAGCTTAACAGCACAGTGAGCACACCTGGAAAGAAACTTGTGGTTGACACAGTGAGAGGGAGAGAAGATAAAGAGTCAAACAAAGGGAAAAAATTAGAGGAGAGATGTATTCACAAACACCAAATTAATGTGACACAATAATATACACACGATACACAGTACAAAACAGTACAGTTTCCACACCAGAGAGCATCTCACTTAAAAGAGGGGAGAGAAAAGGTTGAGGACAACTTTCAGGGTTAGAAGAGAGAGGATAACCTGTGAAAGTGGGAGCCCCAACACAGCACATAAACCTTACCCTGGACCCTCAAACACCGACCCCTCAGCTCCTCTCGACTGCTGGACAATGGCTCTCTTAGCTTAAAGAGAGACACAGTTATAGGCACCTGCTGTGAGAGAGAGGACAGGTCAATATTAGAGTAGAGACTTGCATGGAAAGTTAGGAGAAGTTAGCTGCACAACACAAGAGCCAATATAGAATACAACACTGAGATGTGGGCCTTTATGAGTTTTTCTAAAGGCAAATCAGTGAGAGTGGTTGGACAAGCACTGGCTGTCCTCTATCACAAGCTACAATGAGGCTGCTGACAATGAATATTGAGAGAAAAGTACTCAGAGTTTAAAAATTATGTAAAAGTAATAATACTACAGTTTATATATACCGTTGTAGGTAAATAGTTTCAATTTCAAATTTTAGGTAAGTCTGTGAAAGGCTATGAGTATTAGCTTATTGTTTCAACCTATTGCTACAAAAGTAAAGGTACTAATTATATAATATGGCAATGAAATTGTTGATGTAATGTCACATCAATATAAAGGCAATGCTAATAGTGATATTGTCTTTAAAGGTGGAGGCAATTAAACCACTTTATATACTTTGGGGTAGTTTTATCTATGATAAAATAATCATTTTTGTTAACTAATTTGATTATTTATCTAATACAATGAAAAGTATGTAGGAACTTTAGCTGTCGAATAAATGAAGAGTTGTAAAAAGTTCATTTTTTCTCCCTGAAATGTAGACAACACAAGTATAAAGTAGCAGAAAAAAAATACTCAGGTAAAGTACAACTATCCTAAAACTGTACTTGAGACAATATGCACACATCACGCACACAAAGCTGTACAAAATTTAAGGTTATGCATGTGAAAGTGTCTGAAGTTTGTGACATGCTGGACACTATAGCCCCACACTATTCATGTCCAAGTGCTGCACAATAAATGCAGCATTAATTGATTTAGAGTTAATAAACACTCAATAGGCTTTTATGTTCTTTTATCAGTCATTTAAAAAAAAAAAAAATGTTATTTTGAAATTGTTTATAATATGTTATGCATTGATGACCTCATTATTCCCTCAAAGCTGTTTTAACTTCTTTATTAACTGTGTTACGCTTTTTAGCTCTTAAATGTTCATATGTATACGTTCTATTATATTATTTAATTGTATTGGTAAAATGGTTTGTTTGACCCTTTATTAGTTCATTACAGGGACAAGAGATAAAACCAGCAAAGCCTCTGAGTTCCTAGATGTCCTGATTGGTCAAGTGCGTCCCAGTGAGCTCTGATAACCTTCTACACATTCGTGGTCTAAAGAAGCACTGGAAACATACAGGCACTTGACTATGCCCAAATACAGCAGTAAGGACACTGGAACCCACAAACAAGTAAAAAACAGCAACAACAACACAACATATATCAGTGCGGCCTTATCATGTGACATCATGTGACACTGACACATGATGAGGTCGTATAATACTAAAACACAGACCGAAAATTGAAAGAAAAAGAAAATTGGTGGTCAGTTGACAGGAGATGACTTACCAGCCACTGCACGACTGATCACAAAATAAAACATATCATCAAACATATAGGAGGATTAGGGCAACAAGAAAAAAACAGGATTTCAGATTGTTTTCAGTATTTTCAGGAAAAAAAGTTTAAAAAAAGTATTTTCAGAAAGCAAAAGAGTCAGAGAGTGTATTTAAAATTTCACTAATTCCTTAAACTGTCTTGAGGAATTGTATGTAAAAAAAAATAGACAATGCAGATATACTAGTTTATGTAGTATCAATACTTCTTATGTTTTGCATGGTGGCATAATTTGAGTCCACTTTTGGGGCAAGTGGGGCAAAATTATTTTCGCTTCAGACATCGGACAATGCTCAAAAATGGCAGACAAGCAAGAAGGGGAACTGTGTTGTGTAATCCAAAATCAACAATTCAACAATGGACATTGTGAGACTCCTTTCTCAAATTCTGACTATTTTTTTGGATGTTATGAACATGAACATTGAATGTCTTTGTACTTAAAAAAATAATTTCTTTTCTCTTCATAACTGGCATCTTCTTGGCTCGTGGTAAAAAATTATCATAGGCTTGTTTATGTACAACCTCAACTTCCTGTTTCAACAGGAAGTACATATCATTAAGAGTACAGCCAGACTAAAGATTGCAAAGCTGACCACAGCAAGCACTTCCCATAAACAGATCAATCACAGTGTCAATCAAAATGCAGTTCAAGTTCTTTTTACTGTAGTTGATGCGCTTTTGTTTCACAACTGATACAAATTAGTAGAGAAGCTATGTGAGCAGTCAGTTTTTGAACACACATGCTGTGTTTAATGAATGTCACATGTGATTGGTTATTGGATTCTGCACCCCATCCAGGTTAAAGTTTTTTTAATATTATTTAATAGAACTTAGTCAAGCATATAACTTGCCTATCCCTCCCTGTCTTTTACACTCTTCTGCCTAACAAATGCAACTGCAAAAACAAAATGTGAGACAGCAGCTTTGTTGAGTACGATGTGTTCAGTCTTGCTGTATTTTAAGGAAGTCAAGACCCCATTTAACAAGGCCTTTGAGCAAACTTAAAGTAACTCATATTCTCCTTCAACAAAAACAGACACTAAAAGAAAATCAAGTGAGAAACTCATCAATCACAAATGACAGTTACGCAACAGTAACTGTCTGGTTGACAAACAGTAAATGACTCAGCAGTTTCAAGCTGGATGGGAGATCATAGACAATGACTTATCTGATCCCTTTAGGCATTCAACACTGATACATTACACACATTTATGCTGTGAATGATTGAACTGTTAGGTTTGCCACACTAATCTTTTATGTCCACAGAACTGATAAATAAGGCAAGATAAATGGCATGAAACCAATAAAGATCAGCATGAGGTGCTCAGTGCTACAGAGTCTGTTTTTCATTATATATATATATATATACACACACACACACACACACACACCTTTCTATTACTAGTTTAGGTATCTAAAAATGTGTGCCAGTGATGAGGCACGCTCTAAAATCAAAACCCTCCATTGATGCTACAGTCTTGAAATATCATTATGAGAAATTAAAAGGAATAAAATACATTCTTTGACCACTGTGCCTTGATTTCAGCGGGCATGGCTCCATTATGCTGCAAATACAGTTTTGTTCAGTCCTCAATACAACTTCATACATTAATGGGATCATTTCAGATGCATTTCTGCCCGCTGGCTGCTCAGATTTTGTGTATCTCGTAATTTTTCCTAAATATTTGTGCTTCTACTATAGAGAAGGTAAATGGATGCTTTCTTCGTCTCTTAAGTGATGTGACAAGTTAAGACCTGTACATTTTGTAAATTATTTTTAAAACTGAGTGATTCTTTATGCCGTTTCTGTCTGACTTCCTGTCCTGCTTGATCTGGCTCTGCACAGATTGATGCAGCTGCCTTCACAACTGTACAAGCTGCCTATTCTCTGCAGAGCAGAGCAGAGACTCACTTCTGTGATGCCTCTGACATGTGACTGGTGGGATCACAGGCATTGTCCTGAGTAGCCACGATCAGCTCAGAAGATGCTGAGCAGCCAGACGCGATGCAGCCGTGCCCAGCGGAAACAAGCTGTTAGTTAGTTATACAACAGAATGGGGATCAAATGTACTTACATCCACAATGAAGAAGTCCAACCAACACCAGGCATTCGTGAAGTACTTGACAAAGCCGTAGGCAACCCATTTCAGCAACATCTCCAGGATGAAGATGTAGGTGAAAACTCGATCAGCATACTCCAGAATGATGCGGACTGTCTTCCTCTGCTCAATGTAGACATCCTCAAAGGCCTGAGGAGCAGCAGAGCATCACCATGTAGACAAAGGCTTGTCTGATCTCTTGCACTATTTACCACTGACACATTTCACATGTTTATGTTGTATATTATAAAACTGTGAGGTTAGTCCCACCATAGAGCATCTTGTCTAATATTTAATGTCTACACAGCTTATAAAAAAGGCTGGAAACATGGCATTTAATCTTTTTAGCCAATATTAATTCAGTGCAGAATTGCTGACTTGGATTTCTATTGTTTTAAAACATCTTGTGTTATATTATGTTAAGCAAGCACATGTGCTGTGTTTACCCTCTTACTGAATTAGTTGTTTACACAGTAAAGGGTAATAAGGTTTACTATAATATGAGGAAGATTTTTCACCCTTTCAAACTGGTCTGATCATATCTCCTTAGCCCTCCCATTCTCCACTGTCTGTATCTGTTCTTCAGCACGTAAGTGTTTCGTCTTGGCCACAGGCCTCATCCCCTTCACAAAGCTGCAGACCTAAGCTGGATTCTGCTGGTTGAAAGGTTGGTGCATTACAGCACTTTGTTGTCCATTAGCAACAATCATATCAAGAGCAGTTGCAGTAGAAAAGAAGAGGATGATCTTGCTAGTACAGATCGTTATGAGATTCAGTGTGTGTGTAAGTGGGAGATTTTTCTCATCAGTTCATTTTATTTCCTAAATTTTACTTTGTAAAGCACTGGGTTACTCTGTTTTGATATGTGCTTCATAATAACAATTGAAAGAACCAGCAGTAGCATTATGTTAATGAGTGCATAGAAAATGCCCATATTTGTGTGTGTGTGTGTGTGTGTGTGTGTGTGTGTGTGTTGGTGCTCCTACCAGGGCTCCACTGCTGAGCAGGATCATAAAGATGATTAGGGTTTCAAACC
Organism: Acanthurus tennentii; assembly: GCA_029783805.1. NCBI lineage: Eukaryota > Metazoa > Chordata > Actinopteri > Acanthuriformes > Acanthuridae > Acanthurus > Acanthurus tennentii. The sequence continues at coordinate 15,302,369 of JAPZDZ010000012.1, read as the reverse complement.
AGTTGTGTTCTACAATCAGGTAGCAGGTTTTCCTCAGGAACCACCAGTGTTTCCCCCAGCCATGAGTGATGGGGACATCACAGCACTTGTATTTGGCCACACACTCTGTATGACAAATAAAAATACAACTGCTGATATAATCAGAGGAGACAGGCACATAAGACTGCCAAGTACATGATATAATGAATCACAGTTCCTTTAAAAAATGTACAGTAAAAATGTACAGTGTTAACAACATTTCTTGTCCATTCAGTGTTATTATATACAACAAAGTCAGATAATAAACACCCCCTTACCATCTGTCCAACAGGGGTCTGGGTCAAGGTACTCCTCCACTACCTCCACCACTGCAACCTCCTCCACATCAGGCTTGATGTCTATTGTGCTGCCCTCGGATGAACTGGTGTCATCCAGCTAGGACAAACAGAGGAGCAGAGGGATCAGTTCAGCCTCTGACTTTCTCCCTGAACATCACAGGATCAGCAGTGAGATGCTGAAAGCATATGAATACGGCACAGTGCCAGTACAGCCATTACATTAGTGCCCCTTTGGGTTTGTATGCATGACATGATTTATCACTTGAGGTACACATGTTGGAGCCATGTAGTGCAACAGTCTATTCTGCAGAGTTATTAATAGATTCCAAAGGAAGCAATTTAACTTGATGGGTGACAGATCACACTGGTAATGATGGCCGCCTTTATACAAGCATAAATACAGATTCTTTAGTGATAAAGAATTAATTTGTTTGTAACGAAAGAATTAAACATATGTTTGTACCAGCACAGTCAAACAGAAGAGTCATTTCAATAAACAAAAGGAAATCTATTACAAGAGAAATATAATTTGTATGCAAAATTTTATAAGTGTTTTTTTTTTTTGGCTTCATTGTATACTTTTTCTGATAGACAGCTTTGAATGTGAATTTCGGAGCTGTTAACTGTAGGAAAGAAAAATGTAGTATCTCTCATTTTGTAAAACTGTCATATCCTAACAACAGGTCAAGGTGAGGCAGGGCAAACTAGTGAAACACCAACATAAGAGCAGTACCATAACACCATAACAGCAGCTGTATTGCAATAAAGTATACACACACTTGGATGCATACAGATACTCAGGCAATTCAATTCACTAGAGAATGATACTGCACTTTATAATCTTAAGTCATCAGCAAAGGACTGCATTTGCACTCTCTTCTGCTCCTCTCTTTTCTCTGTCTCTTCAGAAACAGGCAGATGGATCCCTGCTCTCCTGATTGGCTGTATGCAGCTCTGTCTGTGTCTGCTCCCTGCAGTGTAGCCTGTGGCTTGCTGTGGTGCAGGGAAGACTGTTGTGTGGTTGGTTGAGGGAGCCCAGTGGAATATAAACCTGGTGCAGGTACAGTAGTGACGCTGCTGCATTATCTCCTTTTTTCCTACTACAAACCAGGTCAAGGTGACCCACGCAACAGACTTCATGACAAGCTTCTGGCTGGCTCACCCTTCTACCATATTTACACTGTTCAGTAGACAGTTTCTCTGCCAGTCGTCTCATCAGGACCGCCTTTGTGCCTGTCTGTCTGCAGGGTTACGACTCATTCTCCGATGTCTAAATGGATGTTCTAAAATGTCAGGTAACCTAAATGTCCTTAATGTGGCAGCTCAGGCCAGTTCTGCTTAATGGATCATAAGCTGCAACATGGTCACCAAAAACACACACAGTTGCAGATGTAAGGCTAAATTTCTAAACATGTAAATGACTTATTTAAGACAAAAAAAGTCACAGCCTTCTTATATCTCTGAATTTGCCCACATTTGCAATACACACACAGTGTCCAAAGTAAAACACCTACATAATCTCCCTTAATCAAGCAATAATTTTCCCAAACATCATCAAACCTAACAGATAAGGACATCATTGCTGAAAACGCTAAATCATCTCTCCTCCACTCAAGTAACAAGTCCTTGCTACTTACATCTTTACTGTTCTCCACATCCGATTCACTGCTGAAGTCTTCAGTATTGAGGTTCTCAAAGTCAGACTCGCCAACAGCGATGGGAACACACACTGTGAGGTTGGGGTTGTGGATAAAGGACATGTAGTCCTCATCAATCATATACTTTCCCACACTGCTACCAATGCCGCTGGTGGTGCCATTGCCATTTTTTGCATAGTCCAGATCACGGTTGATGTCCACTGTGTGGTTTGCAATGCAGTTGAGCTTCTTCTCGTACATTTCATCCAGAGGCTTCTGTTCATCCTCTATGGGCGGCTTGTCAAACACAGAGCAAAGAATAATAAGCAAAAAGGCTACTAAAGCAGTCTGACTGAAAGATACATTTGAATGACAACACTAATGGTGGTTCAGGTTGTTCAGCAACCTAGAATTGTTCATGCATATAGATTGTTATGTGAATGGTACCTTCTTTAGCACCGTGGCTACAAAGATCCGCATGTTAGCCTTAAACCAGGCGATCCCTATTTTGATACGGTTGACTGCAAGCTGGAGATTGTTGGGTTCACCATCGTCATCAGTGGCAGCCAGGTTGTCCGCACTGAATGAGCTCAGCAGCAAAGCCAGGAACAGGTTCAGCACCTCAGAGAAGAAACGACAGCAAAAGGTGAAACCCATGCACTCACAGTAAATGGATGGTTTACAACTAGAGAACCATTGTGAGAAAGTATCGCTCAGTGGCATCAACTCTTGGTAATCTTTTGTCTTTTCTTACCACCAGGTTTCCGATGACCATGACCATCATGAAGACGATGAGGCACATGCTCTGTCCTGCCACCTCCATACAGTCCCACATGGTCTCAATCCACTCTCCACACAGCACTCTGAACACAATCAGGAAGGAGTGGAAGAAGTCGTTCATGTGCCAGCGGGGCAGTTCACAGTCCAGGGCGATCTTACACACACAGTCCTTGTAGTTTTTGCCAAACAGCTGCATGCCCACCACGGCAAAGATGAAGACGATGATGGCCAGCACCAGGGTCAGATTACCCAGAGCTCCCACGGAGTTACCAATGATTTTGATCAGCATGTTTAGGGTGGGCCACGATTTGGCTAGTTTGAACACTCTCAACTACATTAGACACAGAAATGAAGATTATTCCAGTTATTCATATTAGCAGAGATGGGTTTGATTTGAGCTGACAGATACATTTAACTTCATTTGAAAATCTGTGTTAAAGCAAGTGCTATCTTACAAAATTTGTTCTGCCACATACACAAAATCTAAATATTAAGATTGCAAAGTTTTTAAAATAAATAATAAATTTGTATGATGCAAAATACACAGATGACTTAGTAGTTACACAACCTCTTTCAAAGTTTAAACTCTTTCTTGATTTAGAGTTTTAAACAACTGATTTAATAATAAAGAGAAATCAGATTTGAAAAGATTAACAGCTACAAAGTGAATATTATTAGCCTGACAACCTAAGCATGAGGGCTGGTAGAAGTTAACAAAATGTTGACATCTGTGTCTCTACTCTCTTCCACTCACCAATCGGAAAGACCTGAGCACTGACAGACCTTCCACATCAGCCAGTCCCAGCTCAACTAAACTCAGAGTCACAATGAAGCCATCGAAGCAGTTCCAGCCTTCCTGGAAGTAGTAGTAGGGATCCATGGCGATCAGCTTGGCAAACATCTCCCCTGCAAAGATGCCTGTGAAGACCTGTAAACCCGAATCAGGCCGACATTATACATTTTGAATTGGAATGACACTTTCCCCATAAAATTAATTTATGTCATCAAAGGTCTTATTACGTTGTGTGATGTGTTTCTGTGTGATACAGATAATAGCAGAGGATGTAGACAGTGATCGCTGAAACTTATGTGTGAACCAGTAGGATTTCAGTGCAGTTTGCAATTGTTTTACTGCCTGGTCTTTTGAGGTGTGCCTGCCGGTGCAGCATGAAGTTACTATTGCTTTCTAGACAGAAACAGTGGTAACAGATGATTATGGTTTAATTTCAGTAGAATGTGACTTAAATCTGACTAAAAAATTCTGAAAGATCATACATTTTTCAAATTATTTAAAAAAAAGCTCCAATAAAAATGTCATAATGAAACTACAAACATAAAAACAGCAAATTCACAATTCTTTCCTTGCTCTAAGTCTTATGGGAAAATTGAATGCACACTGAATAAACCTGCATGCTGATATTGCATTCTATCTGATGTAGTGCTGATTAAAAATGGATAAGGATTTGGGATTTGAGGACTCCTCTGACAGGGCAAGGTCATAGAGCAGATGCACCATATTCCAGTTGACCTTGTATGGAGCCGTAGTGCTCTGAGCCTTTCCCATATCATTCCCACCTAACAGCGAATCATGTGGCTTATCAGTGCTGCAGAGAACACCCAATGATTCATACTGCATCATCCATCACGCTGATTCCTCTGACTCAAGTTCCTGTTTCACTCCTGACAGCATGCCAATCGTTATGACCTCATTTCCTGTCTCAGTACAAACACGGTGCCAATACTGCTGCCCTCAGACAGCTTTGCTATAGTGGTACCTGACAGCAAGGGCAGAGCACAAACAAAACACGATGTCTGCTGTATATTTGGTTAATATGAACTTTGAAAAAACAGCATTAGAAATATCTGTGTGTGAGCATGTGTGTTTGTGAGTGCGTGCATGTGTGGTTAACTAAGAGAAAGAGTAAGAGAGTTTTAGGCAGAAATCCGCAGAGTTGAGGTAAGCAGGATGCAACGGAAGTGACCTGAGTGGGGGTGATGAGAGTTTGGGGAGCAGGCAGGCTGGCTACATTAAAATGGAAATAAATCTTTAATGAGACCCCATCAGAGTCCTAAATACACTAAGCGTGTGTGTCTTAAGTGCACATACCAAATGATGCTCTGATGTATTGGTTTGAGGTTATGTGGGGGGGGGGGGGGCCTATAATGCTTCTGTTACTCCTGAGAGAGATAATAAGGTTCATGCAGGCATTAAAGCTTAAAAAGACAGTGGTAGAAGAAAGGACAAAAGAGGAACTGCAGTTTCTCACCAGGTTGCCAGTATACAGAACGTCCTCGAAATGTGGAGTCATGGGGTAGTGCTCCATGGCCATGAAGAGGGTGTTGAGGACGATACAGATGGTGATGGCCAGGTCCACAAATGGATCCATGACAATCAAGTAGACAATATGCTTGATCTTCAGCCACAGGGGGAAGCACTCCCAGATGAGGAAGACATTGGCAAACTTGTACCAACAGGGAGGGCACTTTCTTTGAGACTCCTCCAACTCTGCAGGAGTAGAGAGAAAGGAGAGAACCAAAAAGAGTAAGAAGAAAAGACAGTCAAGATCGAGTAGATAAAGTCACATGAGCAATATATTTTTTTATACCAAATTTGGGGCAATAGACTTTTTGGTGAGTAACAGATACCACCTGGATACCTTTCTACAGAAGCAAAATGTCAATTTGAGGTGTAAATACAAACAGTATGCAGTATCAAGACTTGAATGATAATAATATCTAAGCCAGGTGATAAATTAAAGACAACGCATACAACTTACTAAGGGAGAAGAAAACAAGTCAGAGCAAACATGCACTCTCTGTACCCTCTATCAGTGTGTTGGTGACCACGCTCATCTGACTGTTTGCACGGTCCTTTCCTTTGAAGGAGGAGTTGAGCTGATCCACAGATACCATGAGAGAGCCGGAGTGTTTCTTCTTAATCTCCACGTCAGTAGTCTGTACTCAGAGATAGACACAATGTCGGTCAAAGGTAGAGCTCACAGTCATCTATACTCACAAACATCAAATATTCAAACTCATGCTCTTAAGCTATCTTAACATAAATGATGCCATAGGTCTGCTTGGAAGATGAAAAACCAAACATAACAAATGCAGCTTTTTACAACAGTTCATCAGATCTTTTATATGTAGTATGATTCCCCAGAATACATTATATGTTCAAATTTAGCACTACCTACAATAATCTGCAACATACTTCAGATCTATACTGTAAATTCTCAAAAAGTTGCCTTTATTTACCTCAGGAGATAACCAGGTTATTGTTAAAACATGCTTCCCATTTGAGATAAGTCTTTATTTCTAATTTTCCCCATTTTGTACTTAAAATATTTTAGTCTGCTGCCATTATTAAACTACTTGCTTTTGTTTGAGAATTTACGGTACACTTTTAAACCCTTACACTGCGAATAACATGACTGAACTACAACCCTTAAGTAATTAACATTAAATTGCATGCAGTGGCATGCTGGTCAAGAAAAGAGGGGAATTCAGGATAGCTTTTGCTGCGACACCATGCTACATTTTAAGAGAGGTAAAAAGGTAAAAGCAGGTAGATTGGTTGAGAATTAAAGAGGGGTCTCCCATGCTAGCTAGAATGAGGGGAAATATTGTTACAGAAGAAGTTTTTGGATTTGTTCTTGCACGATTCACTGGTTCAGGAGAAGAGAATAAATGAGGACAAAAAGGAGAGAAAGAGAGGCAGAAAGAGAGTGAAAAGAAAGAGACATAAAGAAATAGGAGGCTCTAAAAGCAAAGATAAATAACCCTAGGTAGCGTTTTTTTTTCCTGTAATGTGTTTTGATTTTCTTTTTTTATGACTGACAGAGACTGTATACAGTATATGTATAAGCATGGTGGTAGAACCTAAAGGGAACTGATATATAATGTGTAACTGTTAGATATTAATCAATGAAATGATGATCATGGTGCTGGAAAGAAAATGACTAGGTGTGTACTGTTTCAGCTGGTTAGATAAAAGAGGAGCAGAAGAGAAAGGGCATTAAAACAGGGTGGAAGTGTGAGTGGCAGTGTGAGATGAAATTAAAAGACAGATTCTAGATATTCAGGGGAGGGAAAGGGAGCTACTGAATTCAGGTAAAAGGGAAACAAGAGCCAAGGGGAGGAGGTTGTGAAGGAGAAGCTGCAGAGACCGGGGCCACCATCATCATGCCTAAACTGTATTGGTGTCCCATGGACGTCCTTACACTGTCATCAGTGGCTGCCTTATCTATTTTCACCTCAGGCAGAAGCCGTCTGCCGGGCCCAGGGCCGATGAGAGACACAACGCCATTGCAGTCCACTGTGCTGTTCCTCTTCCCTCCAGAGTGGGGTGCCAGGGGGTGGATGCGTGACGAGCCTTGGCTGTATCCACTGTAGCTGTTGCGGCGGTAGGGGATAAACAGGGAGCCTCGTCGATCCTCGCTCTCCTCTACTGTACTGTGCTCATCGTCTGCAAACTCGTTCTCCGAGCCCATGTCCTTGGAACGGCCTTTGAAGCTGAAGATGCTGCTCCTGCTGTTGTGGCGCGACATGAAGGGAGAGCCTGGGATGCTGAGCAGTGACTAAAGAGGGAGAGACAGACGCAGAGAGAGAGAGAGACAGAGACAGAGAGAGAGAGAGAGAGAGAGAGAGAGAGAGAGGGTTGAAGAGTTATTAAAAACAGCAGGAGTCAGTTGATGTGTAAATAAAAAAAGCCGACAAGGTGATGAGAGCAAATGGTGCACAGAGTTAACAAGAATAAACCAGAGGAGGAGGAGAAAAAGAAATGAGTAATCTTAAGAAACAGGACAGCATGTATGTCAGATAAAGACACATAGCATAAAAATACAGGTTTCCTTAATGTTGTAGCAACCATAAGATGTACAATTTTGATTTCTCCTGCTGCCAAAAATCAAACATTGCCAGCTTTTGTGCAACATATAGATACTAAAGCTCTGACAAATGTGTCCTTCATACCAAACTGTGTTTATGGCACAGTGACTGATACAAGAATGATGAAGAGGAACAGAAAGCTATAATTGTAATCTTGTTCAATTAGTTACAACATGAGAACTGTCTTTGTAATGTCCTATAAGATGATGATGTAAGTATAAGAAACTATGGTTAAGATGATTTTATTAATTCACAGTCTTTCCCTTGTCATGTACACAGGTTTTGCCTCTTTTCCATAAGAAGACCACAAAAATCCAATAATAATACTTATGGGAACAGCCCACAAGTTAACAAAGAAACCAACCAGTGTCTTTCCACAAAGAATTAATAAAATATAGTGTCGTCAATAAAAGTGTTGGAAATAAAAACAACAGGGAAACTGGTACTTAGAAAAAAAAACTCTAGTGACCTTTGGGACAATGGCTTGGATCGGGCCTTTACATGGAAACTCAGGAAGTACAAGGGAATGGTGAGCAAGTGGGGGTAAAGTGGTTTGAGAGAAATGTCTGAAGCTGGATCAAGGGCCCCTACAGTCAGCCATCCAATCTTCAGCCAGAGCTCACTGATCTACCTCAGCTTGGTCGAGTCCTATTATGTTGAAAGACCAACACCGGACAATTCCTGGAACATCATTAATAATTTCTTCACAGACATCAGCATATGTATTTGCTCATTCAAAGTCAAGCATGAATTTGGATTTACTGTGTAGTACATTTGTTAATTTACCTGGTTCATGATGGATGTCTTCCTTCCAAGCCGACTTCCTGGGAAACGGATGGTGCTTTTCTTGCTGCCATCATCTGACTCAGACTTGACAACCTTCTCGCTGTCTCCTTTCTCTTTTTCCTGCTCTTTCTGACGCCACTTTTTCTTTCGATTGCGCCGTTCCTTGGCACTCTTGGAGCTCAGCTTGGAGACCTCAGAGGAGCTGCGGGACAGATGCCCCCCACCTTCATCCTCTAACGCAGCCTCCGACACAGTGCCCGCAGATGTTGCCATGGCAGCAGCCTGAGATTTAAAAAAAAAAAAAGACCACATGATAATCATAAACTATGAAAAATTAGTAAAGGTGTATATGTGAGAGATGGTGAGAGTTACCTGTGTCTCCTCCTGCTGCTTCTTAAGCTGCTCCAGCATGGCCTTGAACTCTGCCTCTTTCTGCTCCGCCTCCTCAATGGTGGCCTGGTTCTGCTCCTCATAAGCCATGGCCACCACAGCCAGGATGAGATTCACCAGGTAGAAGGAGCCCACAAAGATGACCAGCACAAAGAAGATCATGTAGGTCTTTCCAGCAGCTCGCAGAGTCTAACACACACACACACACACAAAGAAATGCAAGCTAGTCAGACATTTAGGGAGACTTCAGGTGGTTTAACAATGTTTTAAAGCTGAAATACCATCCTCCTGATAAGATATGAATGTAATACATATCAGTGCTGTAAATTCTGTCAGAGATACTGTGTGTATATGTATGTTGTGTCAGCATTACTGGTGCTTCTATATTTGGTTCATGGCTTTTTCCAGGAAAATCTTCAGATAGGAAAGAAGCCTTAGAGAGCAGGAATTTCCAATTTTTAACACACGCACACACGCACACACACACACACACGCAAACACACACACACACACACACACACACACACACACTGGCCTATTTGCCAAATGAAGTGAATCTATTATGGCTGCGATGGTGCAAGTCTGAAGGAGGGGAAGGAGGAAAGATAGTGCAGTGTCATGGCAGAGCAGTTTAACATTACAGTCACATGAGCATGTTATATATTTTGTACGTGCATTTGGGTCCCTGAGAGCAACAGCAAGTGAGAGGACTAACAAAAAGATGTCATATAGTTTCACTGGCCTCTTAAAAAAATACTTCGCAGATTACATAACTGTTCCAAAGGTCGTTTGTTCGTAGCTTTAGTGCAAATCCCAATTTTAACAAAATTTTTTACCTGCATGTGAGACAGACATAATTCTTTTGGCCAGTCACACATTTCAAGCCACATTTTTTCTGATCAGTCGTCCTTTCTTCCCTTTTATTCAGAGGGCAAATGAACTGAGGGAGAGAGCTGCTGAGAGGCACTTTTGCTGATTCATTCAGGTATTAGGATGATGACGTATATATATATTTTATGATGAACTGAGGACAAAATCATTAGTACTGCTTAGCAGGTGTGTTATCTCTCTGGTTTGGACTAGACAGCCTTTGGCATAGGTCTCTAAAAGACTTCTTCCAACGGCCATTTTGTGATAAAAAATACAGTCCTGCTTTTTTGTTTCCCTTGCACATTTTTGTGTCCATCTGAGACCAAAGAGAAGAGACTGAGGAATTAAAGAAACCACTGTTTTACCAGCATGTAGAGATTTTCCCAGAAGTCTTGGGTCATGAGGCGAAAGAGGGTGAGGAAAGCCCATCCAAAGCTGTCAAAACTGGTGTAACCATAGTTTGGGTTCCTGCCGGCTTTCATACATGTGAAGCCCTCTGGACATCGTCTAAAAGGAGCATACAGGACAACGGAGACTGTAACTTTACAAATGACTGAAATGTGCCACTTTAGCATCAACACAGTGGGGATGAAAGATAACAATATCATAGTTTGACTAAAATTCAACACGGTTATGAAAATGAGCCTGAAAAACTCTTGATGAGTGTGTTTTTGTTGTTTTTGTTTGCTCATACATTAATGAATGCACACATTGACACTGTTAGGTGAAGGATATTGACATGATTCAGCATAAATACATATTTGAATGTTAGACCAACAAAACTCAACAACAGGATTCCAGATAGCACACAAACCACTTTTGAATTTAGAATGAAAACTGACTGATTTACTTCTCGAATAGTTTACTTAGACCAATAATTTGGGGCTGTACAGAGAAACAGACTGATCAGCTTTGTAGGTTGTGAGAGAGGGGTGATCTTTGCATTATAGCATTTCAGCCATGAAGGAGAATACAGCTATTAGCTGAAGAGGAGTGAAAGTTACACAAGATAATTCCAATAACTCTAATCCCTTAAATATGTATTTCAAACTTTTTAACTGTTTATGAATCATTACAATATTTGTATGATTGCATGATGGACAAGTTCCAGTTATGTTTGGTGTTTTATAATATATATATATATATATATATATATATATATATACGTGTGTGTGTGTGTGTGTGTAAATAATTCTTTTAAAGGTAACCAAAGCATTTAAAATTAAAATACTGGCGGTAACATATCTGATTATTCATTACTAAAGAGATTTTTCTAAAAAGATCTCTAAACAAAATCGTCTTGAAGGAGCCTTAGACAGGAGATGAAACCTTTAACAGGCAGTACAGTGGAGAGGGGGAGGAGGATAATAACTCCTCAGCAGATCTTCAGAACAATGTGGGGAAGCAGAAAAGCTCCAAAGAAGAGGCAGAGAAAGAGTCAGATAGTCAAATCATCAAATCCCTTCACCCTGAATCTGAATGGGCAGAAGTAAAGTGGCCACCACCCCAAAAAGGAGATTGACTGGTTCCTCAAGAACTCCTACAGCAATGTAGAGGGATTAAGATCAAGACTTGGAAGAAAGTGACTCTGATATCACCCAAGAATTCACCACTGGGTTAAACACTAAAGAGCCCATCTTAAAGGAGATTTAGGAGATCAGCAGGGGGTTAAAACAGCCTCTTGCAGGCTCCAGCAACCGCAAATGGCAATGGCGGATCCTTAACAGAGTCAGAGGATGGTAGCCAAGGTGTAAAGGTTTTTTTATAAGGTGTCTAAAGGTGGAAAATAGGAGCATCATTGAGACACTCTTCAGTATTGCTGCTCAAAACCTAATGCTGTACCTCCCAAAGAACCATAATGGTTTTGAATCAAGAGGGAGAATCTGTTGATGATAAACCCAACGTGGACAAAAGTTGAGGAATGAAGAACCCTGGCTGGGTGGTCTGAATGGGGTCTGATGTTGAATCTCTCTAACACCCAGTTAACCCTTAGCACATCACTGATGATGCATCAAGTGCATCACAAGGTGTGTGAAAGAAACAAAAAGAAAAGGGAGACATCTGGGAAAATGAAAGTATAAGTATGAAGGCATGCATTAAGGGAGCAATGACTTACCCTGAGTCAGAACTGTTTCCACATAGTAGAGCATCAAGCTGACCAGGGAGGAAGTAGAAATTAGCTATAAAAAAACCAAACGAGGAGAACAATCAGCTGCAGTAGCCACAGGGCAAAATGTTAACATCACATTAATTAGTCACTATGACTGACAAATTATTTAATCTGTGAGTTTTAAGAAATACTGTTTAACTCCAAAATAAAAAAAAAAGTAAAAAACAGAAACAAAAAATCCATTTCTTTTTTGTTGTTATTTGCAACTAGCTGTTTGGGTGTGAAGGTGATCACTCACTGTCATTCATGATGTATTCGTTAAAGTCGAAGCCCCTGCTGCCGTTCGAAAGGTACTGCTCCGTCATGTTAATCGGCCAGATTACACACTTATTTCGCAGGTTCCCCATGAAGAGCTGCAGCCCAATCAGAGCAAAGACACTGAGACAGAAGACGGTCAGGATCATCACGTCCGACAGCTTCTTCACAGACTGGATCAGAGCGCCCACAATGGTCTTCAGGCCTGTCGATTAATACCAGATAATCACACACACACGCATGCACACGTACACGCCCACACACATACATATGTGCACGAATGCAAACAGGCAGACTCACATACATACACAACACATACACACGAACGTACAAATTCAAATGCACACACACGCACAAACACACAGAGATAGACAAATAAAAAGAATTGCAACTTTTTGCACTGGAAGAGTGCACAAGCTGAGGTTAGTTTTATTTCTGCAACTGAGATCTATTGAAGTCACGCATGAAAAAAAGCTATGTTAGGTAACATGTACCTCATCCCCGTGCTGTGTAACCCTGCGCTGTGCAGGCTCTTACATGAAGCTAAACTTGGCAGGCATCAGAACTATTTCTCAAGCACCTACGTCCAGCACTGCCAAGCCTCAACACCAGAAGCTGACTTTCAGTGTGTCTTGTGTGTTTCTTAAGAGAAGAATATGAGTGGTTGATGTTTCTTTCATTTTTGCCTTGATGGAAACACGAAGTTCGGGCTGTTGTCCCTTTTCAATTAATTACTCAGATAGTTGCTTGGTATAGAGTGGAAATTTGGTGATTGACCTATAATTAATGTATAAAAACACTATAATTTGAACACCTCACACCACAACTTACAAATGAGGGGTCTTGTTTATATAAAAAATTATAGTGAGTTGTGACAGATAATGTCACCAGAACACAAAAAATTAATTGAAGGAATATTATAACAAAATGGTTGAGGTAACCACAGGGTTGGGAATTTGTGTGGAGTTTGTTAAGAATAAAATGTTTACTGCAGATGTTTTTTTTTCATCTCTGTCTGTGTATTTATTTTTTATGATTTTTGAAATGTGCTGGTGATATAATTTTATGAATTCCATAGATAATTTCTCTAGCAATTTTTAATTGATGGTTTAATAAATATGAAATGGCTGAGCCTACAGTAGAGAGTTTGGAGAAGAAAGCTGAGCGTGACAGATATTTAGTGTTGAAATTGGCATTTTTCTGATATCTAAGCATAAATAATGTAAACACAGAGCAATAATAGCACAGGTACTTCAAGAAGGTAATAAAAAATGTGAGTGTGGTGTGGGGCGTGTGTGTGTGTGTATTTGTGGTTGTTGGTGAGGGGGCTTAATATCTCCAGTCACTGTCCGCAGGCAAAAGCTCTGAAGCTCTGAGGCAGAAGAACATGTCCTCATCTTTGTTTTTGTCCTGCTGCTGCTGAGTTTCCACGTTTCTATACATGCTTCTTTGGACAGATCACATTTATAAAGAGGATGATCTAATGTCATGAAACTGGTTGTCTTTTGTTATGAAGTTTTATCAATCAGGATGATACCTTTTCAGAAATGTGTATATTTGCGTCAATACTCAGTTTATGCTGTACTTGAATATTCAGATGTTCAGTCTATGGTGAATATGGTTTAAATAAGCATTGAAAAGCGTAATGAAACAGATAAGGATAAGTTTAAATACCACAGGTGACCGTTTTCAAAATCGATGCTGCATATTAAAGAAAGACCCTCAAGAGATTTCTCAATCAGCTTCATATTACTAATGATTGTATCCTACATCAACACATTGTTTACCAAAAATTTGCATCAGTTTTAGTTATTTCAATTGAAAGATTGAATGTATTTTCATGTCATTTTTCCTCTAAAAACTTCACAATGTATTCCTAATAATGCAACTTAGCTATTTATTGATTATTAAATGTAATACATACATATACATGTGTATTTGTTTCTTCAGTTTTTAAATTTTACTGTCACCTTTTTATTCATGACTAGAGACAAGGTAGTTTGAAGTCAAAATTTCAAGTTTTAAATTTGCACAACACTGTATGTCCACACTCCAAGTTTCTGAGCATTAGCAACTAAGATTAAGACTTTTTTCCATTTTAAAGTTTACTGTCCATATTATTGTCAATAATGCATTCAAGTTTTTTTTAATACACACAAAACACAACAACAAACACAGTGGCAGTACAGAATGTTTCAATCTGAGGGACACATTTTCATTTTTACATTACGTAAACACGTTTATAGGTTTATAGATGTGTGTTATTAAAAGCATCATTATCTAAAGTATTTTCCACTGAGGACAAACAGACAGGAATACAGCTGGATTTCGGATCTATTTGTAGAAAAGAAGCTGTATCATAGGATTTTTATTTCCTTTGACTTTTTGTGTCCATCAGTGGGAACATTTCTGCACAACTGCACTTGATAATTATTCTGCATCCAACAGATCAGCTCAAGGCAGCAGCACGACAAACAGCAAACAGCATACAGAACCAGGCTCAGTCAAGGAAGCAGGAAGTGAAGAGGAGGAAGAAAGGACGAGCGAAGAAGAGTTGGTGGCTGGAGGAGGAGGAGGGAGGGAGCCAGGGGGAGGGGGGCGATGAGGTGGCATGTAAGTCATTTAAACGCCAAGGCTGAATGAATTGACTCTGTGTCAGCATCACCTGTCTGTAAACCGGGATGGTGACCTTGCCTTAACTGAAGAACCATTTCCATCCGAGGATTTCACCCACTCTGGCGGTGCTGGGCGAGCCCTCAGGCTGGCCCAGAGCACGGCTGAGTGCTACATGCTGGAGGCCAAGCTTTTTGGGCCACACTGAGAGGGAAATGTGTGTCTTTGTGTTGTGCACGTAATATATGTGCATATGTATGTGTGCTTTAAGACAGTGAGTTTATAGATTTTCACTCACCTCTTGTCACATTTCAGATATTGATACCTCACTTCCTGGTCTCATGTTACCCCCTACTGTGAGTATCTGCCCTGAACTGATATGATTCATCTGTGTCTGATTACGGCTCCTCCTCAGTGTATTTAGTCTCCATCTTTCTTCTCTTCTGTGCCAATTTGTATTAATACTATAGTGTTCCTTGTGTGGCCTAGTGTGTATGACCAGTCCTTCTATAGTTCTACCTTTGCCCCACAGTTTTTAAGCGACTACCTATATGTCTGTGTGTGTGTGTGTGCTGTGTGTGTATAGTAAGTGAATACATGTTTGCACATAATTTTGCTTATTATCCTCATTAACTCCCGGGATGGTCAAAGATCTTCAAAACAAACAAAAACAAACTGAAGTCCGGAAACTATATCTTATAACTAGAAGATAACAAAACCCGAAAGAAAAGCCCCTAAAAGCCAAACTTGTAAAAGCATGTGTCTCAAAGCTTCATGCAGCATTGATGTTCTGTCAAATTAGGCTTGGCAGTCTTAGGGAATCAAATAGTCTTCAGAGACAAGAATTTGGATCAGTGTATAAAAAAAACTGAACACAAACCAAATGTGCAAAGAGGTGATCGTTTTTTCCCCCATTAATTGGTTTGATCATTTAACAACTCTAATATCAGTTTGTGAGTCAACTCCTTGGATATAAAAACCTGAACTCTTCCCTTTTATTTTCACATTGTATTGGGCATTCATCTCTGATTCATTTAGGGTGGAAATGAACAGAAAAATAGCTGTTTGATACTCTGATGTGCTGCATTAGCCCAGCTGCCCATATGAGACATGTGAGCCCACAAGACTGCTAATAGACTGCTAAGCCTTTCAAAAATGTATTGCTACCATTTTTGATTGTCATAGGAACAAAAAAAAACAAAATAATGTAGAAACTCTAAAACATCCTTGATTTAAAGGAAAAAAATAATCAAAGTAATAAAAATAAAGACAGGTAAGAGATAAATTAAGCTCAGCCTTAGTGTTTAAATGGGAGTCTCACCTGGAATGACAGAAATAGTTTTCAATGCTCGGAGAACCCTGAACGTTCTCAGCGCCGAGACATTCCCAAGGTCCACAAACTCTGTTATATATCTGCAACAAGGTAGGATGACACACAGAACAGAACCCATTGACACACAACACACACGATAACAACACACACACGCACGCATGTACGCGCAAGAGCACGACACCAGCACCACCATCTAAGACCAGGAGGAGACACCACGGTGAGAGAGAGAGCACACCTGTCCGACCAGTGGGGAGAGAACGAGGGAGGAAGAAGAAGAAGAAGAAGAAGAAGAAGAAGGAGAGGGACTGAAACAAAACCACAGCTAACATCAACCCCATGACTCGCCCGCCCGCAAACACAAACACCTGGACTGTCTTACCTGGGATAACTGAAATTGTTTTCAAAGCCCTCAGAACCCTGAACGTACGCAGAGCTGACACATTGCCTAGGTTTACAAACTCTGTTATATACCTGCAAGGTGGATCAGATACAGTTACTCAGCAGCCGTCCCAAACAGAGGAGAGAGAGAAAAGACATCATATCTTAAGAAGCATTATCAACGTGGAATGGTGGTCTGTTATTGATTGAAGGTGCTTTAGTTTGTAGAATATGTGTTCACCTCACATCCCACCATGATTCATTAAAATTAACTCTCTGAGGAAGACAAATTGTGGAATATTTTTTCAGCAAAAATCTTCAAAATTTTAGAGTTTTTATAACCAATCAGGATAGCTTGGGGAAAGAAAGTCTGCCTACTGCTTGTCAATCACACACGCATGACTCAGTCTAGACTTTATGGGCCTGCAAACAACAGGCAGGGCATACAGGACAAACAAAAAAAGGAAATGAGACAATAATAATAATTAATTTAAATTAATTTAAATTAATTTAAATTAATTTAAATTAAATTAATTTAAATTAAAAATACCTGCTCTAAAATACATTTGAAAAAAAAAGAATGTGAAAGGTTTGGAAAGACCCAGACTGGGAGTAAATATAATCTAATCTCAGTTTTGCAACTGTGGTAGCTCATTGGTATCGATAAAAAGTTTGGGAATGATGAGTTTATCAGTTTTAATGATGAGTTTAGCAC
>JAPZDZ010000012.1:15222610-15267499 GCA_029783805.1 Acanthurus tennentii | reverse complement strand
GTGGTCTGCACCGACCCCAACCTGCACTTTCTGAAGTACCTGCGGATGAGCATGGATGTAAACACGCATTTGACCTACGGCGAGTTTATGGTCGTCTCTGGAGAGGACATTAAGGGAGTGAAGGACGAGTCGGTGGACGTCGTCGTCTGCACCTTGGTTCTCTGTTCTGTACGCAACATAGAGCGCGTGCTGCGGGAGGTCCGCCGCATTCTTAGACCGGTGAGTCTCAATCTGCTCCCTTCCCTCTGCAATTAGAAATCACTTATTTGTAACTAAACTCACACGAATGACCTTGCGGTGGGCTAATGTTGCTACTAGTGGCCCCTTGGGCACTAAATAAACCTGCCATATACTCTGTTTAACAGTATGCTTATGTGAAGTTTGTTTTTTTGCCCGGAGACTCAGAAATCAACATGTATTTTGTGGGACTGATACCATCAAGCAAGTTGTTTGGAGATTTTTTTTTCAAATCAAACTCGTTCATTTGGAAATATGCACTATGTGAACACAAAGGAGAATAAGTAATGTAGTTAAAATGGATAAAGGAGCTATAAGGGCTACAAAACGGGCTCATAATGTGTAACCCTTTCCTTGATTACTTGCTGTAGGACAGTGTCATACATTACAACAGGGGTTAACCTCCAAGTTTAGGTTCGATGAGGAGATTGGTTGTACGTTTCCTGTCTGGCCATTAGTGTAAATTGGTAACCTTCACCCCAAAAGACACGCGACAAATGACTGGCAATTTTCTTGAGTAAGATATACTGTAATCAATAAAAAATATCCTGCAGTCACAACATTCAGAATGAAAAAAGTTATGCAGTAATATAGTGAAATAAAAAGCAAATAAAATGGACACGAACTTAAGTATCTGGCTTCCTGGTTTCCACCAAATCAGATAAATATACAGCAGAATTTGGTATGTTCTCTGACAGAATTAATAGTATGGTTTCAGTCACATAATTTGGTTTGCACAACGTCTTGTATCTAATGTCTTTGTTTTTATAGTTCCTTATTGTCCCACATTTGACCAACCCAGAAATTTAAAAAAAAACTTCTGAGATCTCAGGAAAAAAATAGTTTCAAGTTCAGATAAATGGGGGAAAATGAGAAAGGGAACAAAGATAAGTTCACTTGAGAAATCCTACCGCTCTCCTGTATAATGAGTATCCAGGTGATTATCATGCGAAGGTGGAATGAAGATGTGGATGTCAGCAGACAGTAGATGGATGAAGGCTAAAGTCCCGTAGAACAGAAAGACTCCCAAAAAACATCCTATACAAAAAATGTGCAGGACAATTACTCATTCAAGTCCATGAAGTCCATTCAGATACACTTAAATAATGTAACTGTTACACAGTGTACTTACTTTTACATGAACTTAAAACAAGCTCGGAGTACACTATTAGAACAGGAATTCAGCATACATATGTTACAATTAAACCCATCCTTTTCCTTAGTCTATGTCTCATAGCATAACTTGCAACATATATCTTACGGCTCAATACTGCAAAATACAGTTAATAACAGGACTCAGTGCACTTACATGAAACTTGAAGTAAGTATGACATGAAATTAAATGTTAGCCTAACACATGTAGCAGCTAGTCAGCCTGCGCTAAGAGGCTACAAGGCGCCAAACGCACACTCAGTTATCCACTGAAAGACTACACAGGGTTCATAAAGCATATACACAGTCATGACACATCCATAAATCAAATTTATTACAGTAAGATCATCCCCACTGTTTTTAAAGAGTATGAGGTCTTTCTCTGGGTTAAATACCGCAACTCACCAGGATATGAATTGTTCACAGTTCTAAGCAGTTCAACTCAGTTCTACTCAAACTCACGGCTTCTCAACTGTATATCTTTAGATTATGTTTAATTTCTGTACGAAACTTCTTAGTTTAAGCTCACTTTTTATCAACTTCAAATCCTTTTTTCCCAACATCCACACAGAGTGCACAGCAACCGAAGGGAAAAACAAAGATAGTTATCAGAGTAACAAGTAAGACAGTAACACATAGCAACCGGGAGTTTAACCAACTAATGCTTAGAGAATGATGCTTCTCTACTACCACCTTGTGGCCAAACTAGGACTTACATTCACTTCAAAGGAAGCAAAATTCTGGAAAAAACACATAAGGTGCAGTTATATTTTAAAATTAGCGTAGAAATAACCTAGGGGTTAAACTACCCGGGTTACAAATGCAGCACCCATCTTTGTTGATTTAAAACATTTAAATACATTGTAGACATCTTATGTGAAAATACTTTATACACGTATATCAATACATTTGCCTCTTGTGTTGGCTGTTATCTATAAATCCACATTTGACCGAGAAATGAAAAGGTAACATGTTGATCAGGATTTTCTTAAAAAAAATCAACAGTACTTTTTATTTCCTGGTGAATTGAAAGACATATTTATGACAACAAAAAAATATTTGTTGTCCTCACTGATAGTAATAGGATTTAATTAAACTGATATTTGTTTTAAGTAGGCAACACATTAGGGCCTGAAGGCCTACAGTTTTACCAACTTACCCAGTGAGGCATTGAATATGTAGGACCACAGCTAATTATTTTTATTATGATTAGTTGTTATACCCTCAAAGGGGTATATTCTACATAAATTAAGCAAAACTGAGTAGCGAATGCGTTTCGTTAATCATTCTGGGTTTTGACCTTTTTATTTCTGGTTTATATTGAGGGGCTATGATTAGTAAGTGAGCAAAGTGGGTGATGGGTAATGGTTCAACAGTTGACAAATCACTAAATGTTTTGCAGTCATTTTGAGATGTGAAATCACATGCATTGTATAACTTCAGTATCATTGTACATACTCTGTATCTCTCTCCTCTGCCTCAGTTAAAAACACAACAGCCAGGAAATAAATTAAAGCAATTGAACAAGCAATATGATGAAACATGCTGTTTTTCTTGGCTATCTCTAACAGGGTGGAGCATTCTATTTTTTGGAACATGTTGCCTCTGACGCCTCCACTTGGACATACTTCTTCCAGCATGTGCTTGAGCCTCTGTGGTACTATCTTGGGGATGGATGCATGATCACCAGGGAAACATGGAAAGATCTGGAGGCAGCTGGTTTCTCTGAACTTCACCTAAAACACATTGAGGCTCCAGAGGTTACGCTCATGATAAGACCACATATTATGGGGTACTCCATTAAATGACTGCAGGAGAGACTGGGCATACTTTTCTTTGCCTCTAGTGGGCTTCAGAGGGTTCACATTATTTTCAATAAAAGCCAAATAAATAGATCTACAATCTACACCAACAATAAATAAACTAGCCACACTGCATTTATTGAGTGAAAATATATTTATTTACTTACAGAATGAGCAATACGCTGTTCGTTCTTCTTTCCCACCCCTCCCAAGATGTACATAATAAATATTACCTGGACACTGTGCTTTTTCCCTGATTGTCTAAGTAACTGCCAAAAAACAACCAAACAAACCATACTCAATGTCATAATTTCTGTTACCCTTTATATTCCATTGCACAAAAATAGGAAGGAATGACAATTGTAACATCTCCTTATAGGAAAACAAAGGGAATTGCTGGTTCACAAAATATGAAGGAATTATGTCTTTGTAGTAATTATAGAGTCTTAATTCTGCAGATGCCATTAAAAGATTTAAAAAAAAAAAAAAACTTCAACAGCAACATTTTTAAAAACACAAGAAAAAAGGAGAGGGACACATTAGGGACTGGGTTCAAAGTTAAAGCTCATGATTTCAAACCTCCCAGTATTAAAAATGTATACAACTATAAATGCTATAGCATTATCAAATTTCTTAAAAAACAGCAGGATGAAAAATGGCCAATTTGTTTTTTTTTACTTGTCCAGTTTATTTTACTGCCATAAAAAGTCAATTTTATATAAAATACACTAAAAAAAAAAAAAAAAAAAAAAACTAAAACAAAAACAAAAACTGAGGGATCTCAGCCTGAATTAAGTGTTCCCAGAAACCCACTTCATGTCCAAATGGCTGAGCGGTGTCGATCCCGCAATATGTCTCAATACTCAACCTATATTCAAACAGGTTATCCTGTTTTGACACAATAAAGGTCCTTTAATGTTTTCAGTTCTTCAATCAGGGTCTTGTTTTGGTTTTCAAGAACAGCGACACGGTTTTCCAGGCATTTCACATATTCCTTTTTCTTCCGCCGACACTCCCGGGCTGCCTCTCTAAAAGATGGGAAAAAGTGTATTTAGTCCAAACAAGACCTTACCTAGTGAATGCACCTTCAGAACATCACAGTGTACAGTATTATTACTTTTGTGACATTAAAGTACTTGGTAGAGGATTTCCTCCACATTAGAACCTCTTACCTACCCCAAACAAGAGCCCTGAGAAATTAAAAATGTGCAAGCTAGTTAAAAATGTATTTGAGAACAAAGATATTTTTAAAATATGTGCCTGTAGGACAGTTCCACAAAATTCCAATAATGAAAGCACTGCAGAGATATGCCTGGTTAATTTGTATGTATTAATCATTCTTTACATTTGTTAAACAGAACAGTGAGGTTGGTAAGTTACTGTTCTTTGAAGTTTTCAAAGCTAAGTAATAACTAGTCAACCCATCATTAGAATGTTACTATTATTTTGTTACTATTATTTATTTACTTGTCAAGAGGAGAACATCAGTCACTTGCCACTGAGATGAGCATCAATTACAGTCATGATAGTACTGTTATTCTAATTTATCTTGCAGTTATTCATTGTGCTTATTTTCTTCATCCAGATTGTCCCTGCGATTTCACATTTTTTATTTTGCTATCCAAATTTTGAAATAAGCTATGCACTAACCTGTTTTTTGCAAGCCTTATTTCCCTCTTCACTGTTGGGTCGTCAGTCTTGCCCTGAGTTAGTCCCACAGAAGAGGCCATAACTACAGTCTGAGGCAGGGAGCTGGATGTGGGCGCTGTGCGGATCTGGTATGTTTGCAGTTCTCCACCTGCACCTGAAGGCAATACAGCAGTCAAAGCTGACGAAAGGATTGTTAACAGTTCCAAACAGCGTGCGTGGCTTCAGAGACGTCTCTTGTCAAGTTCAGACAATAATACACACATATCAACAGAGCCCATTAGAAGGCACGTCTTTTTTACTTGGAAAACACCAGCTACTTTTAAGTAAACATTACCACACGTAGCTGTGATTTTTTTGTTTGCGTTTTATGAATATCAATCATGACCTTTGTAGTCTCCATGCTGAGACTTTTTTACGTTTAAGTGACTGTCCCATGAGAGGCACTAATAGTTTTTACAACTGAATCATCCTTAAAGAGTAATGAAATAAAGCTGCATTGAAACTGCAGCAACATGGCATAAAAAAGGGAGCCAATTTAAAGTAAGCAAATTACTTCAGGTAAAGAACTAGTTCATCGGCAAAAATGGAGTCCACTTTGAAGGCTTCTCAGGTTCAAAGACAACAAATAGCAGCTTATACTACAACTATGGAAGATTGCCATGACAGCAACACTCTTGATCTATCTCCATGTATGTGGAGGAAACAACAGAATTAGCACAAAGCTTTTCAGTACACGGTAGAAAGAGTTGTTATTGGTGAACACGTGTTGGCATGTTATAGAAGTTGAGGCTCGAGGCTCTTTTTTCCCCCACATAGACCATCATGCTTTTTTCTTCTTGAACAGACCCCTAACTAAAACAAATGTGCAAACTATTTTTTTTGATTTATTATTATTATTGTCTGTGTAACTTCCTAACAGAAATACCCTCAGAAAAGGGGGCTACATTGACAGATAAAACTGGCTTAGGAATCTCGGAAATATAGAAATATTTCATAGAGGATGCAACGACTTGTTCACCTTGTACGACAACCTGGTTGCTAGGCACCAGTATCTGCTGGCCATCCGGTGTCTGGGCATACTGAAGGATGGCAGTGCTTTGTTGGGCTCCACCAGAGTTGGCCATGGTGACAGTCTGAAGACCCTGAATGCCTTCAGATCCTGGAGTTGCCAGCTGAATTGTCCCATTAGCAGCTATAGTAACTGGAATCATTACACAGATGGGTAAAGAACGAGTGAAAATTAGATTTTAGGCGGTAAGGTCAATATTCTGAGAGCTACAGAGTACTTTATATTTTTAAAAATTCAAGATTTCCTTTTAATTAACAAGCAGTGACAAGCAGACTAGAATTGAAAACAAATTCTCAATTGCAAGGGCCAATGATCCCCACTCTGAGGTCCATTTTTTAAAATAAAAGTATTATAGAAGGGAGATTGTCGTACTGTATTGGCCGCTGCTGGTCTGGTAGATTGGGGTGGTGGGCACTGTGACACCTGTCACTGCTGTGGATGCTGGGCTGTTATCCTTTCCTTCAATGTGTGTCACTTCCTCAGACGAAAGATCATTTAGGATTTTTCTGTGAGGGTGAGAAGAGGCGACAAGAGGAGGGTCACTTGAGTTGGTATCGGTCTAAAAAGGCCTTTTTGTCCTTTCTGTGCTTGTTGTTAACTTTACCTGTATGAAGGCCGTCTGGCAAGTATTTCTCTGGTCTTTTGGGCTGCAACTCCACTGTCTGATGAGTCCTGTGAATCTTCACTATCTGTGCCCGCGGACTTGCAAAGGAAGGTGGATTAACAAAGTGCATATATGTAATTGTATAAAATGGCATGTTTGTAAACAACAAAGAATATGATTGTAAGGTGCAATGTGCAAAATAAAGGGCAGAAATGACCAGAGGAACTCTTAACTCCTGCTCTCTTTTCCTGTTACACTTTTCTGTGATATGGCTAAAGCTGCTCTTTGATTGCTTAGTTAGTCATGCAGCTACTACCCCTAGTAAGCATATCAGTCTGTCAGAATGGGATCTTGATACACTGGATGAGTGCTTGTGTTTACACAAGGGAAAATTGCAGCCTCCCTGTGAATGCAGCCAGACCAAGATTGAACATAATTTCTGGGACCCAGTAAGGCAGGAATTACCAAGGTGCTGAGGTAATTTACAGACCAGAACCCCAGCTCCAGGGACTTGGGAAATATGGCAAGTGAAGACAGGAGAGGTGTAAAGAGGGAGAGGAGAAAGTGGATGGTTGGCCATAATAGGCAGGGATTCACAAATCAACTCATGGTTTATGAGTTCATCTCAAGAGCTGGTGACTGTTTGAATGTGGAAAGACAAATCAAGTTTTGTTGGTGAGTTCTATTTTCTTTTGCTCCTGTTAGTTTTAATGAGGTGTGTTTTACCATGAGTTAACAAGGCAATTTAACTCAAGACACGACAGACCAGGCTACTGGTTAGCATGCTTACTTCAGCAGACGTTTTTGCAGCACAATGCATAATTATGTATTTAACATTATGTCAGAACTTTTACTAATATTTTTACAAACTGTTGATAATGTGGAGGGTTTTTTCAATGTCTCAAGACATTAATTCTGGCCATATGCTACACACTGCTTTTTCAAACACTGACTATAGTATAGAATAAGTATAAAAACCAGGTGGTCTCACCTGTGCAGTCTGCCCCTGAGGAGACTGAATGACTGATGACTGTGCTGACTGGATCACTCCTTGGACCTGAAACTGACCTGTTGGCAGCTGTACAACAGCCACAGGAGAACTGCCCAGTGACATCTGCAGACACAAATTTGACAAAGACACAGTTTGGTCATCAGGGTAGTTGCTTTCAATTAGTGTGGACAAAAAAAATGAATTCAAAGAATATCGAGACTTCATTCATTGGACAAAATAATTGCTTAAAGTAGTCTTCATTTCACTCAAATTAAGTTACTTACAAAACACATATTCTCACTTAACTTTATTGGCATAAAGCTATGAAGACATTTTTGTTTTTATGTGCCTAGCTACCACTGAAAGGTTGCCACCACTCCATTACAATGATTGTGGAATTTTCTGTTGCTCAATGAATTAACAAAACAAAACAAAAAAAGATTTTGAAAAAAACTAGCAGCACTGATAAAATGTTGGTCAAAATGGGTTACTCAGTACGATCTGCAGACCTAACTGAACAGTTCCCATGATCTGCTGTCTAATGTAGAGAGAGTCTGTATAAAAACTGTCAGCTACAGATCATCCTGAGTCACTGAGACATTCTTTTGCAAAGTTAATGATGAGTTTCACTCAACTCAAAATCTTGACATTTGTTATCTTATAAAACCAAAACTATCTTTATGACTAGATAGATCAACATATTACTTGAAAACTGGGTAAAAAATTTTGGTGAACTGATCGTTTAAAATCAACTCAAACAACTTTAAAAAAACGAGTTCAACTTGGCCATTTTAGTTAAGGGGACTCACATCACAGGCTATATCACAGGTCATGTCACAATATGTTAACATAAAGTTCATTAACCCACATTTACAGTTGCCTAATTTACAGGGTGTGCCTTGAGTTCATAAAATTTGATGACCACTGATTATCAGACATGATGAACTCAGACAGGAATTTTATAATCTTAGGCAACTGACTGTTTAATACTTTTAAGTTACTGACACAGCTTCTGGTACAAAATCGAAATCACAGTTGAGGGAGACTATTACACAGGCTAGCCACACCTAATTTTTGATTTAATAGCTTTCTCTTTCTTAAAGAATCATTTATACTACACGGCAGATATATGCACAATAACTACTTAAAATGTCATGATGCAAATTATTTAATACATTTATTTGTTTATGAGCTGGGCTTCCTCTTTGCTCTCTCCTTAATACCAAGTTGTATGACAGTGTGAGCTAAAAAAAACTTGCTTAATATACAAGGAGTAATTGGTAAGTTTTTGGTGTACAGTAGAGGTAGTTTATTTTCATAGTTATTTTTGGATACAATTTAATTCTTTGATTATGCAAAAAGTTTGAAACATGGCAGAGAAAGATGATTGCATGAAAGCCAATGTTGCCCATTTTCTTGATTTGAAATTTTCACTTATCCTAGACACAAATACCATGAAAGTGAACAACTGAAAACTTTAGCATTATCTTTCAAGAGTTGAACTGCAAATGCATACAACAAAAGCTATACTCCTCTTTTACTTCTACTCACACCAAGACCTTACAAATCACCCCTGGACACTCAACAAAAATATATACTTAACACTTTTGTTTTTACTTCCATTTTTCACGAGTTCAGGTATTCTAGAGTGTCCTTTTAAACCAAGGCACACCTGTGCAGTAACCATTCTGTTTTTAGTCAACATCTTAATGTGCCACACCGGTCAGGTGGGTGGATTATCTTGGTGAGGGAAAAGTGCTCACTGACATGGATTTTAACAAATTTGCGCAAGAAATGTGGGATAAATAACCCTTTGAGTACATAAAAAGTGTTAGATTTTTTTTAATTCAAAAGTTGTGAAAAATGGGAGAGAGATAAAAGTGCTGCAGTTATGTTTTGATTGCATTTAGTCTAAAATTTAGGCATAACAAGCCAATATTATGACCTTGGTGAGGTGTATGTTCGGCATGGAATTTCTAAACAAAATGGACTTGTGGTACTAGCAGTAAAAGAATTACTAATAATATGGCAGCATTAATGAGATATTGTGGTTTTTACAGGTATTTGGTGGTAATTTGTTACCTGTTGGGCTATCTGTGAGAACTGAGAGGTTGTGATGGTAGTGGGAATGATAGCAGTCTGTGACTCGGTGCCACTGTTGGCCTGCTGTACTTCTTCCATAGTAACTGGGAACAAATAAATCAATATTACCATTTTACAATGGCTCTAATGTAATACAACAACTGTCTATGGCGTGGTTCCCTGCCTTTAGTATGCTGCAATTACTCCGCTGTGGCCTGTACGCTGAATTATCTGTTGATAAAACTAACAACTCTGCACAAGTGTAGAACAGATCAGAGCAACATGGAATTACAGTTTATTTTTCAAGCTAACAATTTCTACTTACGTTAAAATTGACAGTTTCAGCTAAATATCAACTTCCTCTTTGGTTGCACAGTGTTAGCAAATGCAACTAACGTTTACGTTCACATAGAGAGACGGAACATTAGTAAGCTAGGCCCGACAGTCAAAACTGTTAACTTTTTCTCATCATGATTTAACTAAATGCAAAATTTTACAGAGCAGCTGACTTCATCCCAAGCAGAGGTCTGCATGTAAAGTTATCCTTTGAGTCATTCACCTTACTGCTAGAATGTTCGACCTCACCAAGATTACCACTGCTAGTTACGGGTAAGTTAGCTAACGTTCAGTTAAACGGATGTTAACCAGTTTAAACCATTAAAGTAACAGTTTAAAAGCCATAAGCGAGGCAAGTTTCACTACTCTGGTTCTCAGGATGGATGAGCTTTTGTCTCAATGAGCAAATATGTGTAACTCTTTGTCACTGACACGCAAGTTACCGCGTCAATAGACGTCAGCGATACGGGGAGCCATTAAGCTAACTACACCTTCCCTTTTCGTAAAACGGCGAGGAGTTGACGAAGCAACAGCCGCCATTACCGCCACAGCGGAGCAGAAAGCGAGACGAGCACGAAAATGACCGCTCGGCTACCCACAATTTACCTTTTCAAAGGCCGCGTAACTGCTCTTGTTCACAGCCTGGACTTCGTGCGATTCGTGTATATATTTTGACCCAAGAAATGCCTTGAAAAGTTACCTAGCAGTGATGGCTAACAGCTAAAAATACTGAGATGTCAGCTAAAAAAATAGCTGACCACTTTTTCTCAAAGGAAATGGGCGGTGCTGTTTCGGAAAGACGCATTACGTAATAGTTTCTTTAGGCGATATGATTGGTGAAAAGAGTTTGATCAAAAGTGGATTCAAAGGAACTCGGCGAAAGAGTCACGTTTGTTACATAAAATCCACAGTGTTTGACCTAAGTACTCATTTTATGCTTCCTTTCCATTGTACTTTACGGCAGCTTGTTTGGAAAGATTGTTGTTTTCACTTCACTGCTCCAGTTAATTTGACAATCAAGATTTCATGCTCAAATCATACGGTCATTGTGGTCAACAGTAGGCGTTTTTTATGAATGAAACTATCTAGCAGTGAACAAGTTGACCAGCCAGTACAGAACAGGAATACATTTGAAGTTATTATTCAATCACAACAATTAACTGTTCAATCACGCTTTCAGCCATGTAAAAAATAATTCTTTGCAAATAATACATCAATACTTTTTGTAAGGACTGATGGCCTCTAGTGTTTGGTCTTGTAGCCCAGACCATGCTGGTGCTTTAACCCATTTGCTTAAAGTTGTGTAGGTGTGTTTGTATATGTGTTCTGTGTGTGAGAGAGAGGGATATGTAGAGAGAGAAAGTGTGTGTGTGTGTGAGAACCACAGCCATTCTTTTAACAATGCGAGTTGTGCTGTTTTGAAATTCTCACAGATTATTCCTATTTTTTTAGGTAGCTGTCAGATTCCATTGATTATAAAAAAAAGCAATTTGCTTATATTTAAAGTGTTTGAAGCCATGAAATTGGGCCTTCTTTTTCTTCAAAAGGGAGAGAACATCAAATGATCAGTCCAGCGCCTTGTGACTGTTCATTTGGAAAAACCTTTTCTGTGTATTATGAGTTGATTGTGTGTGCTTTGTTTTCCTAATATTTGAATGTTTGCTGTTAAAGACATTGTACTGCTACTATCTTGGCCAGGGATCCATTAAATAATACATTTTATAGTCTCAATTAGACTTACCTCATTTACATAATATTATTAATAATATAAATATTAAAAGATGCAAACCATTTGTCTCAAGCTGCAGTAGGTAAAACATTAATGGATCTGTTTCAATCATTATTCATTGTAAGGATGCAGCTGTGTAATAATCTAAGAAGTCTATAAGGTAAGTAAGAATATCAGGACACCTGGAATGATTAAATGCTTTTGTTTATTCTGTATTACTTTTACATAAAGTATAAAACAAAGTACAACAAACCAAAAGTAGAAAAAAAATGAGAATATGGGTAGGGGTGTACCACCTTGATTTCTTGACTATATGAGTTAAAACATTAAAGATTCATTAGTGGATCACACCCTCTTGGAGCAGTGTAGAGTTCACAGAATTATTAATATACAACATACCAAGAGTGCATACACACAAAAAAAATGATAGAACAACTCAAGAGAGATTAATACAGTCTTAAGTACACTACTGGTTAATTTAAATCAGTCCTCTGTTCTTAGTTATTACAAAAATGTATAAGCATCATGTATATTTTACCAGACTGTGCAAGCTTTGAAATTAAATTGCACTGTCTTTGGGATTGCATAGTGTGTAAGAGCGGAAACCAAAGGAAGCCCTCATTAACTTCCCAGCAAAGCAGGTAGATGGTAGATGGACACTGGTTGTCAGTAACCTCTTTTTTTGCTGATTAGGTTTTCAAGGTTTGCCTTAATTACAATATTTGTTTGAAAAACATCTACATTTTATGGGTTTTATTCACAGATTGCACCAAGGGACCTCGGGGGTCCATCCCTGTGTTATGAGTTTAGTTCCCTGAATATACAGTTCCATACATGTATATCATCTCCACTTGTGCCTAGAGATGAGATGTGCCTCAAGCTGATTTCTTCTTGTGCTTAGCTGAGTCATGCAAACATTTCTATTGCAAACGTACGATGCAAAGTTGAAGCTAAAATGAAGTGTAATTAGTCTTTTTTTTCTAGGTGGATTTAAAACTGGGCAAAATCAAATGTCAAGCATTGTATTTATTAAATTATTAACACATTTAATGTGACATGAAGTGGAAATGGTTCAATCAATCAGTCCACACAGCAGAAACCTACTGTAAGCACCACCAGTGCAAAGTGCAGTTAGTCAGTGGAATATGTAATAATTCATATTCCAGTTTATCTTGAAATTATTAAAACATCTAATATTTGTGTTTGGAATGATTAAGTTTTACAATGGGGATTTTGCAAAGGTCAGAAAATAAAAATGAACAAAAAAACTATTTACACATTGCCATAAAGGGTTCATCACTGAAATACAGTATAATCCAGTACAAAGACCCTATAAATTATAGTGAAGGGCACAAGGAACGCACGAGATAGCAGGAAAGCAAATACATTTTGCAAAAACATCTGGATGCATTTTTTTTTTACCCTTTTCTTTTTTATACACTTACTCTACTTGCCAATTGAGGATGTTTTAGATGTGGCTCAGCTTTGCAAATGCATTCACAAGTGCTTTTAAATCCAGTGATTGAACATAGAAATGATCCAGATACTTGATGACTTTCATCTTTTGACTACAGTACCAACAGCAGTCCTGCTGGAATTCAAAGTAATTCTTTACAAAGTTGCACAAAGACAAAACACGGCTCAAGTGAACTTGCGCATAGGAGAAGGAGAGGGAACACTTCTACTATTTATGCAATACAAAACTGACAGGAGGTATGACTGTTTCGCAATACAAAGTACAATGGCAACCAATATCAAATGAACATTTGTGGACCTATCTTTAACGTTTTTACAAATGACATGGTAGTCTGAAAACAGTCATTATATTTGTTTTAGCCTTCTCCTTATACCAGTTTTGTTTTGTTTTTTTAATGGACTGACAGGAAAACTCCCTGGCATTAACAGTGATAGCCCTCCACGTAAACTCTCAAAGCTCCTGTGACAATCCTCAGACTAATATAAGCTCCTGGACCATTAGTTATAATGCCTCATTATCATAATAAAATAGACCATTTTTAGAGAAAGTGCAATGTTATATCTGTTATGACTAACAATGCTTTAAAGTTATTCATTATTCCCCTCCATTATACAACTAATATTCCACTTTAAAGGTACTCTCAAAACTGTTAAATCTTATTTACAATATTCTTTCTGCTACTGTTATCATCTCCCAGATGGATTAACTATCCAGAAGCCATCAACTGAGAGAGACAAGTAAACATTTATACATTTATACAATTAAAAATATCTATACAGTAACATACAGTATCTAAAATACAACAGGCCTTTATGGGTACAGTACAGAATATGGCCTCTTTCCTCTCTTAATTTGATCCCTTTGGATATCTGTCAGGGTTGCACTACTCGTCAAAACCAAAGGAGAATAAACAGTCATTATTGACAGACTCATTAATAATTAAGAAAAGGAATGTATGGCTGAAGCTTTATAAGGCAGGAAATAGATTGGGCAGGAAAGCTGCAAATATCTATTTGGCTTTCTTTATCATGGGGAAAAATAAGCTTTCTTAATTATGCAAACGGACTGAGTCTGGCTATTTGTTTAATGGTTTGCTTCTCTCTGCCCTCTGTTATTCCATGTTAGTAAGAAAAGACTGAGCACATGCATTTGTGTGCGTTTGTTTTGCATGTAAAAATATTTCAAGTTGTTGACTTAAGTTTAGTAGCTCTTGAAATCTGTGTAGACACACAAAGGAAGGTGATTTAGGAGGTGTGTGGTAGGTAGATACAGAATAAGGAGATGAGTTTGCACAAAAACATTAATATAGAATTAATTTTAAAAGTGGTCTTGTTTTATGTTGTTTTGTCCTTTCCCCAAAAAGTGCAACTGGGGCTTTTTTCACTCTTTGTCTTATGCAGTACACGTTGCTTCTACTCCATTTGCAAAATTCTATCTATAAAACACAGTGAACAACTCCAAACATGGCGGGTCCAATCACAGACATGCAGTGACCAAGATATGCTGGTGTCACACATGGCCTGGTGGCAGTACATGTGGCTCATGCTTTTCCTTTTCATCATCTGCCAGCTGCAGCTGAATGCTGGGATGATGTTGCAGTAGCATCCAGACTGAGGAAGGTAGGTTAACAAGCCCAAACTGCCACAACCCCTCACATGTTGTAAGCGACATAAATGGGGTCCAGCTGGTCAGCGAGGAATGAGTCACGCAGGTGCATGCGTTGCTTTTCTCCCCTGGAGTTGATGGGTATGACCCCAGGGTCCACAATAACCACCACACCCACGATGAGGTGGTGCTCCTCCAGGACCACGTTGGTTATCAGAGGCACCAGATCCAAAGCATCCTGCTCTGAACCGCACAGCTCCGACACCACCACCAGCAGATTGGTCCACGTAAACACAGCACTGTGAAGAACAAGAACAAATTGGCTTTACAATTAAATGGAAACTGGGCAAATGATATGTTTTTATGCAAAGCAGGAAGCTACTCCAAGTAGGTTGTCAGCTTAACTCATTTTAATCCGCACAAAAACCAAAGTAAATAATGTCAAGTTGTTGGTTGAACAAGTAAGATTAAACATGTTACTTAGTGAGCTTTTGTGATGTACTTTTTCACCATCATACAGAATCAGGCTTGCTGCTTCCCCATTTCCAGTTTTTATGCTAAGCTAAGTTGGCTAGGCTGTAGCTTTATACTAACATATAGACATGGCATGATGATGATGATCTTTTCAAGTAACTTTAAGACAGACAGAAAATAAGATTAGTCAAATAAGAGACCTGGTTCATGGTCATGGGATAAAAATAAGACAGGGATTACTTTATGATGTCAAAAATGCTGAATGAACCACAAAACCACAAACTAAACCTTTGCACCTCATTAAAAACAAAACGGACCTTATGTTCATATTTCATCAGTAAAGATAAAACTCCTAACCCTGGTATGACTAATAATAGTATGTAGTATTTGTTCTTCAAGAGAATTCTCACCTCTCAGCAATACTGCGGTGAGCGCGGGACACTGAGATTTCAATGTCGATTGGATGGTAGCGCAGCCCTCTTAGCTCCAAGGTCTCATCCAGTGAGCCCACAACAAAGAGAGCGTCATGCCGATCTAAACACAGAAAGAAAGGAAATGTAAACCACCCCAAAAAATATGCAGACAGTGTAGAGGAAAACATGTCAGCATGTAAGCAGCTATGAGTGTGCCTTTTTCAGCTTGGTAAGTTTAACGGTCTCATTTATTATGTGATTTTCATGTTTTCAATTGTGTGTAATCCACAATCTGTCTCATAGTAAACTCATCAAGACTGAGTAACTGAATCTAAACTCTATCTCTGTCAGGAGTTGTTTACCCCCACTGGCGTCCAGCAGCTCAGTCCGCTTCACAAAGCCCAGGTATCCCGTCCTGGCCCATAAGGTCTGCGGGTCTCCAAAGCTGAGCTTGGTGTTGAAGTGGTTGGCCTGAAGACTTTCTTCTCCATAGATGGTGTAGTAGCCGCTAGCACTGTGAGGGCTGTTCACCCAGATCTAAGAGAGAGAGGCACGTGGTGGCTCATTTTTAGTGAGTGTCAGAAAGATGGTTTTACACCTGGGTTTGCTATGATACCACCACGTTCACAAAAAAATCTGTTCACGTCTCACCTCTCCAAGATGAGAATCACCCAGCGGACCTCTGGTCTCCGGATTTACGATTATCACTCGAACACCAGGCAGAATCTGCAGTTGAAAACAACAGTCATACACTGCCAACATGCACCACTTTAACTTAATAATAACTGAATCTCTTACTGCCTAACTGAATGGATACCTTGGTGAACACAAGTAATAACTCACCTTGCCCGACTCCATTAGAGGAAGACTCTGAGGGGCTCCTCTCTCCACTAGCCTCACTCTGCAAAGGTCACATGCATAAGGGAATATACAATAATTCATTAAAGAAAACCTGCAATGTTTTTTCCAGATGAGAATGATTCATCTCAATAAAGACAAGGTGGCTTTATGAGGTTAATATGGGAGTTTTCTTGTAACACAGAGGATTTGAAGACTAATGAGTGTTGTTTTCATTTAAAACTTTGATTTACTGCTTTATACACCAATAAATAAATAAGAGAGACACAGGTTTACTGCAGCTTCAAGTTGAATATGATTAAATGTATTTCAAGCCTTTTTAATGCAGCACAGAAAAAAAAATCACACAAAATTACAAAAGAAACATGAAAAAATCTATCATCCAAACCATTCAGTTCAGAAATCCAAGTGTAGTTTAAAGTGTTTGTTTCAACCCTTGATGAAAAGATTCATGTGTTCTTACCTGTCATGGCGGAGGGACTTCATGTCCACATAAACAGTACAGGGATCAGGACCAGTGGTGCCCTGTGACACACAAAAAGCAGGTACATAAAGATCCCACTGGTTCTCATGAAGAGATAAATCAAAGTAAAAGTCTCTGGTTTCGGTTCAGGTTTTAATTGGTGTACCTGCAGGCAGATTGCCAGATTAACCCTGGAACCAAAGGCAGTGCTGACGGCTCTGGACGACAGCCCCAAGTCCTTAAACAGCTTGGAGAAGGAGTGTGTGAGGGCGAGACGAGGGCGTTCCTCTGCTATCACCACGCAGCTCCGCACACACGAAAGGTTCACACCTCGGGCCTACAACACACCAACACAAACTGATCAGATCCTCAGAAGTCTTCTGTGTATGTTAGTCAGTGGTGAAATGTTACATTACTCAAATGCTGTTTGCTGTTTATGTTTTTGTACTGAGGACTTTTACTTTTACTGCTAATTTTGTCATTTTAATTACTTCAATTAATTTCTTAAGGTTTGGACTGTCAGACAAAAAAGGCAATGTAAAGGTGTCACTTTGCACTCTTTGTAACAACACTTCTGACTATTAGAAATTTTACAAATTACATTATCAACGAGTTCATGGAGAATATAATCAGTCTACAATCCATTAAAAAAATCATTGATTGTAGTTCTTTATAAAATAGTGTAGAATGAGCTCCAACTCAACTGCCTACAACAGTAAAAATCCTAGTTTTAGAATAATGAGTTATAATAATTCCATGATACTATATAAAATAGTATTGACAGTCACAAGCAACATTTTTCTACATTGAGCTCTTTTACTTTCAATACTTAGCTTATGTTTTTTGATTAGATTGCATACTTAAGTAAAATCTTTAGTTGAGCACTTCAACTTGTAGCAGAGTAATCTTATGGTGTGATACTAGTATTTCTACCTAAGTATCTTAGGCTCTGAATACCTCCTCTACCACTGCTGTCATTCATGACTCTCCCTGTCTACATGCAGCTCTCACCTTGAGTAACTCCGTCTGAGTACCTAGCCCTTTAGTGCAGAGCTCCATGACAGAGTAGGAGCAGAAGGTGTCTCTGATACGGTACTGACTGAGCGTGCTCAGCCACAGCGACAGGCAGCTCTCCAACTCAAAGGGAGGAATCAAGATGGACTGGTGACCTGAGTAAACACTACAAGACAAGACATGAAGGAGAAACATATGTAAGTGGGCGAGGAACAGCACAAAAAAGGACCAAAACTGTGGCATGCAGCGCAGCATGTATATACTGTGAGTGATGGTTTACTGCACCTTGCGAGGCACCACAGGACAAAGCCCAGACCACAGTAAGGATCCAGGCAGATGGCTATTTGGCGAGAGGAGTACAGTTCACACTGCAGCTTTATAGAGCGACAAAGGGCACTGACCGCTGCATGAGAGATCTGCAAAACACAAGAGGAGGCATAATAAACTAAAATGAATAAGTCACCCAGACACTGTTGCACATTAACTATTGACGCTTCTGTAATTTTTCCATTTTTTTTGATTTTCAAATTTTCTTATCTACAGACTGTGTGCTCATTAGTCTTGCCAGTGTTTATATATTATGACATCCCTTTCATCCTACTGTAGATTTTCTTCTGCAATGCAACATGACTTGTGGCTGGATTACATTTTGCCGGACTCTGGGAAATGCACATAAGTGGAGACTCTGTATCTCTACTAGCTCCTCCACAATGGATTTCTCACTGTATGCCCTGAACTTCAGGGTCAAATCGCAGCTCTAAGCAGATGCCACTGGCTTTATGCTGTTGCTCTGTCAGCTCAGAATTTTCACTTCACTTCACTTTCTGACAAAGGTGAATAGGCTTTAACTTGGGACAAAGGTTATGTCAGGTCAGCTGTATAATAAATAATGACTGGTTCCTCTATAATTCATTAACCTCTGACAGAATTATCACACCACTCGGCAGTGTGATCTCCTCATGAAAAACAAAGTACCTGAGGACTTTCACAATGAAATATCTGCTCATTACTTCAACCAATTCTCACAAGCCTCGGAGCTGCAAACTATTTATGCTTTAAAACCTGCAGTGACTGGGTTTTTTGGGCCACTTGGTGGCAACAGAAAAGTTGTCAACACAACACTCTCATATTACACTTTAAGTTGGTGTAGTACATTTGTTTGCAAACGTTGCTTATTTCCACATCCAGCAGTAATGATGCAATATAATCATTCATTTAACAGGTTTCTGATTAATGTTTTATAATATATTTTTTTGGTGTTCAGTCTCCACCAACAAATTAAGGGGAAAGGAAGCTTTTTTAGCATCTAAATGCACCACTGTGTTCACCAGCTGGTCTGTAACTGTGCCTGCCTGCTGTTTTGTGCTAAGCAGGTAGTCTGTAGTAGATTTTTAAACTCATCTCACAAAATAGTAGCTAGAAGTCATTATAAAGCTCTGTAGAGCCTGTAAAGCAAGTTGGGTAATGATTCTCTGTAGGTTAATAACTAGTAGTGATGCTTCTGACAGCATTTAAAAAGTGGAGACTAAAAGAGAAGGAGGCATTAGAGCTCAGCAGCTGTGTACATGAGTGTGACATGTAGATATTGGATTGGAATAAAGGGCATAACAGTGAAACTCCTCTTTCTCACCTTTACCCCAGTGAGCATGCCCGTAGTGGACACACTGAAGTCCAGATAAGCAATCATCTCTGCTGTGGGCGGCTTGTAGATCTGTGGAGGCCGGCGGCGAGGGAGGTCATCTGCAAATAAACACAATGCATGTTTTAAAGATAAAAAAAAGTTAACACCAAATTATGCTGACAAATAGTGACCCAACACAATTAATCATTACGAGATGCATCTCTTTTATATTTTTATGTAAACTATTTCCTCCAAATTCTGGTATTAAATTAAGATATTACTTATTGGTCATGCAAATTATTTTTTTATGTTCTCAGGAAGGTCTTTTCCAGCCCATAATTCCCCAAGAGATATGAAAAATAATATATGAGCACATCATAAGAGCAAAGCAAAATACAGAAAGAGTGTAGCCGTAAGCAGCAACTGACTGAGGTGCACTGAATACTTGAGCTCATCTACTGAGCAATTTTGGTAGTAACTAGAGCGTTGCAGAGAAATGTTCCACTTCCTGTTTGTTTTAATGCTGTAAATTCTGTCACAGCAAACCGTCCACAGTAACTGACACAAGTGTTTCTGACAGAACTGTGCACTTTATACAGGACTGACTGTAAACTCACAATGACTACAAATACCTATAAATACTGAAAAATCATAATTTACTGTCAGTCAGCTGCTAAAAAAACAACCACAATTTCTGTATTTAGATGCTTGTATACTCAATACTATAAAATATTAATTTGATTGATACATATGTAACATTAATTCCACAATTTCTTATTTAAAGTAATCTGTTATAAATCTTGCCACCTAATGTTGACTTACTGCTAAAATTATTTTAAATTGAACTTGGGCATGATGTTGGCTCAAGAAGAATTATTTTTTCTTTCTGAATTTATTTCCAACACTCTGAAGTATTTAACGTCCTGTTGATAAAACATAAGAGGCATCCTGTATCTTAACACTGTTGGAAAGTAGGAAAAGTTTGCCTGTTCATGGGGAAAAACCTTTTTGACAGAAGATATTTGACATGTCAAAGACATAAATTATTCCACTTGTAATGGCTGAATTCAGTTTAGTTTGAGACACTGTCACAGCTCATTTGGACACTTGAACAGAGTCACCATTAATAATATAACACCTGTGTTCTGTCCACTATGTCAAGTCCAAAGGTCAGCTGGAAAAAAAAGGCTTAACTGTTGTTACCTTACCTGTGTCGATAATAGTTGGCCACGTTTTAATGTTCACAGAGGCAGCAGCCTCTTTTGAGCGTAAAGTCCTCATGAGCTGTTGAGTTGTTAGGATGCATGCAGCTTTACTGACCTGGTAACAAAACACACGTACAATTTATTTGAATGGGAGAATCTGCTACAACCACGTAAACGCACAGACACAATCTATCTTTCTACAACAATAACTGATACCAGATTTTTGCAGAGGATACAAAATTAAACTGAAAAAATACGATTTTACAATATCAGCTGATTATTTGTTTGCATAAACACAGAAATTTGGATAGTGATGCCTTTATTTTTTTAAGATTTGTGACCAGGTTTTTGAGTTGAACAAGACATTTGACAGGAAATTAACAAAACAACCTAAAATGAATAAGACGAGATTTAAATTAGGTGATTTAAAATAAATGTTTTAAAAAATAAATGTTCTTATTTATTCTGAAGTCTGACGTTTGGTGAAGTACTCTTTTTTTTGACTGAACCTCAGGAGGTCTAAGCTGGTAGAGACCATGTTGCTTAATGACAAAGTAAGTCAGAATATATAATGGTGGCTCAATATGCAAGTCTACTTGTTGTTAGTAACAGAACATAAAGATCACAACTAAAAAAAAGACCCTGATATTATGATTAAATTAAAAAAAAAAAACAGATGTACCCACAAACCCATTAACATACAGAGACACACATGCATCCACACATAACACACACACTCACATCAATAATCATGCGGACGGTGGGCAGTGTGGCTGCCAGGTTCTGAGGGTGAGGAGGTCTGACGTTTACGGGAACACATCCAGCGTAGAGACAGCCGTAGAAGGCAGCTATCAAATCAATGCCTAAGAGAAAGATGGAACGACATAGTTGAGTTTAAAAAAAAAGAAGAAAATATCATCCAAGTCACAGGTCAATGAATATCATTAGGCGTAGCCACAAACAGGAAGCCACATGCAGAACCCACCAGGAGGATAAAGCAGCACCACGTTCTCTCCAGTGTTGATGCTGCCTTTCTCTGTGAGCGCCGCAGCTATCTTCTCTGCCCGCTTGTGAAGCTGTACACAGGTGGCTGTGCTCACTGCTACACCCTGAAGGACAGGAGTAATGCAGAGGAGAAGAGAGGAGGACATCAGAAATGCAATCTGTGATTCATGTGGTGAGATCTTGACAAAGTTCATGTGCATCACAAAGAAACATTAAGGTGTATTTCTGAGCGTATAAACAGATTTGTTTGGCACCTTGGCATTTAGAAGAACAAAGAGGACATGGTCTGGGTCTGTCTGTGCCCTCCAGTGTAGAGCCTCTGTCAAATACTGATGCTAAAAAAAAGAGGGAAAACACAGTTAGATGTATGAACTTTACATCTAAAGGAGTGGTTCAAAAATGTGTGTACATTTAGAAACAGTTATGGAGGGCAGATACAGGGAGAAGTACTGTGCTGATGGAAGAAATTAATTTAATACACCAAAATAAAACAAAATAAAGTGGTACTCAGAGACTATACACCCCAGTACACAAACTGTCCGGCATAAATTAGCTTTTGCCAACGTGCAAAAAAATTATGCCACATAGTCTGAGCCAGTCCAGCTCTTAGAATAATGAACAATAACTTGGGGATGTGAAAGGTATGTCTGCCATACAACAAGGGATGACTATAGAAGGTGCTTCACTTGTAACACAGATAAAAACTAAAAACATGCACATTTTTGCTTTCATAACATTTTGACAACAGCACAAAAAAACACAAAAAAACACAATGCAATAAATATTACAGCATGAAATAAAAATAAACAATGGTGTGGGGTAGATGCCATAACAGGCCATAATTCTTACCATCACAGTGGGCCACATACAGAGCTATAATCCACAGAAAGATGAGAGCAGAAAGAGACAAGTTTTGTTTTATAACTGTGAAACTGAGCTGGGCCTGAGTCTGGGCCACTGTTCCAGTCTTCAAACCTAAACTTTTACCATTACAACACACTGGGGGCATTTGTTTCCTGCTGAGTCTGAAGGACATGCATATGGCTTTTTTTTTAACAGGGACGTAATCATACTGAGTTATAGTTACTACAGAGTTGGTGTCTAAATGTTATGTACCTTTCGCACAAGATCCTGGTCTTCAATCATGCCGAGGTCCCTGCCTGCAGCCTGGGCGATCCTCTTCCCTGCCACCAGGTTACCAACCATCACAGATGCAGGACCCACACCAACTGTAAGAAAGAGAGAGTGTGAGAAGGGGTGAATGGG
Source organism: Acanthurus tennentii (assembly GCA_029783805.1). Lineage (NCBI taxonomy): Eukaryota > Metazoa > Chordata > Actinopteri > Acanthuriformes > Acanthuridae > Acanthurus > Acanthurus tennentii. The sequence continues at coordinate 15,244,446 of JAPZDZ010000012.1, read as the reverse complement.
AGAAAATGATGCTTTATTCACAAGTTTAGCTTTATGACTGGAGCCTTTAAGATGATCTTTGAGAATATGGTTCGAAATGAGTTTAAAAACACATTTCACAAGCGTGGTTTACAAATATCAGATATCACCTACCAGGCTGCTTCTGGCGGGGCTTGGGCAGGTTTGTGACACACGTATGGGGACACATAAGGATATTGCAGGGGTGCAGGTTGCCATCTAAGAAGAACTGCTTAGTATCAGAGATGTGGATGCCACCCAGGGGTGTTTTAGGTAAAGTGTTGGCTGGGACCAGAGCCAAACAGTAGAGGCCCACCTGATGGATGCTGTCTATTGCCTATCAGAAACCAAACACAGAGACAAAGTTTGCCGAGTTGTAGTAGATGTACAAAGTACACAAATGACGTTTTAAAGGGCTGAAAACTTGCGCTTTGTTGACAAAACGCTACTTTTGTGTGTGTCTAATGTGTCTATAACAGACACACAAACTGAAAGTCCTCAACATTGCACTGCAGTGGAGCTGATGGAAAAGGCAAGAACATATTTAAGTTTTTGAGTATGTTTTAAATGAATAATTTATCAAACATTGTTAAATTTCTGTTCACAAATCAAATTACTCTTACTCAGCTGAAATTACTCAGCTGACAGTGAGTGCTGATTTACACCTTGGATCATCATAATATTACTGACCTGGATTTCTTTATATTATAAGATGCTTTGCCACCATTTTACTATTAGAAATAAAGTGCTTCTTTTTTAATCTAGTCTGACATTTTGTATTCACCTGAAGCACCCGACTCATCCACTGGAAGCTGTCCTCCTCGCTGGCATCTGGCCTTTGCTCTGCCACGATCACCACCCTCTCATCATAGAAGACTGTGACTGAAAACACAGCAATCCTGACACAAACACACAAACACGTAAACATACACACGAATATGTTAAAGGTTATTCAGAGGGAGTAGGAATCAGGCACCTAAACATAAGCAGTTCAAATGCACTCTTAAACATGATGTTTATATGCAGCAACAATACAGGTAGTCATGCCCTGTTTAGGCCTGCTGTGCTTTATTTGAACCACCAGATGTCAGTAGTGAGAGATAAGGCTTCACACTGCCTACAGGGGAGATTACCATCTTTCTCCACACACTCTGAAGAATTTGGTGGTCTCCTTACCTCCCGCGGTACACAGTCTTGACTGGCTCCACAGCAAGAGCGGTGGCCACCAGGTCATCAGCATTGTGTCTCCGCCCGCTCACCATCAGCAAACCCTCGATCTTCCCCACCACAAAGATCAAACTGCCCTGTACGGAGCACAGTACGCACGGCGGCATCATTATACTGCGAGTATACAGACTCATTCAAAAACAGAGAAGGATGGTTTCCAGGAGGGCTCAAGTTACAACAGAAGCTGCACTATAATGAAATGGTCCTACTTACTGGGCCAACAAACCCCAAGAGTCCTGACCGCACAAATGGAATCTCTCCAATGGGAACTCCATTAGCATTAACTGGTATCACCTGAACACAACCACAAGGGGACAAAGACATTTACCACAGGAAGAAAGAAAGAAACTTTCTTATTCCATGAGATTGTATCAGCACAGGCAGACTGTGGGTGACACTCTGCTTTCATACCTCAAAGGTGTTTTTGGTGACTCCAGGCAGCCCATAGTACATGTTGCCTCCAGCTCGAGAGTTTACTATTATCTCTCCTATCTCGTCTGTTTTACACAACTGAGGAGGCCCGTCCGCCTTAACAATGCACATCAGAGCTGGAGACATACAAAGGTAGCATTTTGAAAATATGCACTTTATGACTTAAAGGTTACAGTTTTGTCAACATCTTGCTCATCTAGAAGCCAAAGATATACAGAACACTAAAATGAGTTAATTCTTCTTCTGCTGTTAAAGTTAGTAGATTAAAAAATAATCAGGAGGAATGAATATTGTGTGAGCTGTTTGCTTCAAGAAAAATAGAAAAAGTCTTATCTTCTTCTGTATAAGAACATAAAATTAAATTTCCATTTCATTAATGGCTTCTTATTAGACTTGTATTTCTGAAGTATACTGTAGGTCATGAATACTTTTCCATGTCAGATTTTCCCACAAGTCCCTGGATGTCATTGGTTTCTCATGATTTCCTCCTGACTCACTTGTCTCCTCTGCTATTCTCACCTCCAGGCATGACATGTCCCACATCTTGTACAGTCAGGGCTGAGTTCTTGTCTTCGGTATTGACCCTGATGACACCATGGCTGAGGCCACCCATGGACAGAATGGCACGGGCGGGGAGGGGAGCTCCAGGGACTCCCGGTCTGCACAGGAAAGAGTTTGATCAAACATGAACATTTCCAAACGTCCCATCTGCTCTCACAGATAGCCATCTGCCCTCCCACCCATGTTCTTGACACATACAACAGACCATGTATTCATCCATCCTGCTATACCGTGAAAAATGAAAGTCAACCTTGAACGAAGCAATTTGTCATGTAGTTCTTTGTCAGCTTTCATTAATCATCATCCTTTAAGAAGCATCGGATAGAAATGGGGAGGGGGGCAAGAAGAAAATGGAGGTAGGTGGGACTTAAGACTTGAAAGAAAGGAAAGGTTTCTATCTTCTTTATTGTTTGACATTTTTCATCTTACATAATGCTGAACAAACAAGGAGGGATACAGGGTCGTACCAAATATAATATTTTTAAACATTCAAAGCTTTAATTGAGGCTTTTGAATGCCTTTTGTCATATTTTATGACATCATGTACAGGTTGGCACTTCACACCTCTCTGTTGCAAACAGGTTGAAGCCAAGATAAATCCTCTTTTTAATGCCAAAAGTTTAGAACAAAAGCTCCTTGCTCTCCTCCTGCCAGTAAAAAACTGGATCAGAGCAGAATCTGGAGTGAATCAAGGGGTTTATTCCTCTAGAGGCTACAGTCGGCCCACAACACTCTAATAGATACAATCAACATCAGCAGCTGTCCCTTCACTCCCCTCATCCAACCCACACAACACTCAAAACCTCATAATACCCATGATAGCCTCAGTATTTTGAACATTAAATTCAAATTTGCATGTCAACATTATAAACAGGCTTTTGACTTTGACTTATTCAGTACAGTCCCTTTAAATATGAAAATGTGACATACCTGCGTATGGCTACTGTCATGGCCTCAGGGGAGGTGGCACAGGGACAGATAACCTCAGGTTTTAGTCCATGAGACTGGAACACGTTCAGGAAGGCATCACAGGAAGACACCGACCCTGAACAGCAAGAGATTCAAAATATTACCTGTTATTCGTGGTTTTTGAAAAGACCCGGTTTTACAAAGCTGGAGGTCATGAACTCACAGGGGTTAGCACCGTCAGCAACAATCAGCATACGTAATGAAGCCAGGCTTGTGTCTCTCTGGTCCCGATGAGCCATCATGGCCCAGTGTAGATCACGGCACTTCACCAAAGCTACACGAGCTGCAGGAGAACAAGAGTGACATGTTATGAAATGAAATACCATGAAATACGTTTGTATGGCATCACTGAAACTAAGAGAACGGAGAGTGCGCTGACCTTTGTGGATGTGGACCCTCTGGACCCAGGAGAGAGGACAAGCCTTCATCACTGCATAGGGAACACTGATGGTGTGTATTCGGTTCATTACAGCCTGGAAACAAACAAAATTTGTTTAGCGGCTAATACAGTAAAGTGGAAAATAAAAAATAGAAAATGTTAAAAGGACTCCCCTGTTTCCAACAAAATCTGATCTGTTTATTGACTCTATCACTAAAAGTTTCGACAGTTAAATAATAGTTTTTAATTATTCCATCAAAAAATGCTGAAAAATGTTAATGAAACCAATAAAAGAAATAGCTAAAATTATATAAGGTCAATGGGATGAACAAAACAAAGAAGAAAAAATGAATTTCATCAAACCTCTTTCTTCAATTAGTAAAAATGAAATCAACCAAAACTAGCAATTAGGAGGAAATACAGCTTAGGTGGATAACATGATGTGATAAACAGTGTAATGAGAATAATACATAAAGAACCGATTAAACTAAAACTAATTAAAAGAGATTTAAATCTGAAAGAGTATGTTCGTTATTAACCATTAGACTTTTCGTCCATCCTAAAAGGATTCCATGAGGTCTTTATGATTTGGACTTTTGGTTAGTTTTACAGATATCAGATACTTACTGAGTATGCGGTTAACTGACAACAGGCACCAAAAAAAGCTTTTTCTGTTCTGTTTTGTTCTGATGCAACTCAAAATATCTAAAATTACTTTGAAAGCATTATCTGAAGGCACAACAGTCAAGAACTGACACATAAATAACTATGGCTTTTATTATTATGTTACATAACCAATAAGCAGGGTCAGTGTAGAGACTTTATTGCATCCTTTCTTGAGTTCGCATGCGTAAACTTACTGTGAGAACTCCATGCCACAGGCCCATATCCTTTTTAAAGTCCAGGACATTCACTAAAGTTTCCCCTTAAAAATTAAGAAAGAAGAAAGTGACTTTAGTCCTGTGTGGTTGAAGGAACATTAAAACAACAGACAATGACAAAAACCAGGGTCTTTACTCACCCTCACAGTAGTTGCAGGCCTGGGTCAGTGCTTGGCAGTGGGTCAGCATGGCTACTTTAGACACAGCAACACCCACAACTGTACCATCTTTACTTGCCTTGTACTAAAAAGAGAGAAAACACAGGAGGAATGTGACTCGATGCTTGTCTTAATATTACAAGGATGTAGAAATATCTAACTTTTAACATTCCCTGATTAAACTGAGTTTTTATTACAATCCTGTTTATGCTAAACAACAGCCAATTATACAATATATTCTTTTTGAAAACAGTAACTCCTGAATGCAACTTACAGCAGCTAAAACAACCATTGAGAATCTCTGTTACCTCAATGTATGCTGGGTCAGTGTTAGCAGTGGGGATGTGCGGCTGCCAGTCTTTGGAAGGCTTGGTCAGGTATTTTGAGTCTGTCACCACCCACTTTAGTCGAGGCCAGCCTTTCAGAGAGGGGGAAGGGATGATGAAAGTTAAGTCAAATAGAGTTAAGGGCAATTATATTATACTTAACGAGGAAAATTCATCATGTCTTCCTTCAAAACACAGTAGCAGAGTGCACTGTATTTTCTCTTTCCATTTAGTTTTCAGCAATATAAAAAAAAATATATTTTTTTTATCCAGATGAATTTTTAATAAAGTACATTATAATAATGATTTTAATCAAGTTCAAGAATCTCAGAAACAGCTTGCTGACCTTTAAACTGCAGAATCTCTCCTGTGGGTGTCTTGGGTAAACCCTTCAGACAGATCTCACTGGTCAGTGCCAGACCAACACCACAGCTGCCCAGCAGAAACCCCACCTGGCTGATACCCGCATCCTAATAACACACACACACAAACAGAGAAACACACCCTCAGGTAAATAAAGAGAGAAAATGATTTCTGTGCTCACAAGATGTGTATGCTCCTCTGCGGGTCGTCTCACCTTGCGAGAAAGTGGTACTTCAATGGGTACAGGTATAACTTCAGCCAGGAGGCAGCCGTAGAAGGCCACCCAGAACATCCCAGGGTCACTGTTCGGGTAAACCAGTGCCACCTACAAAGATAATTATAAACTTTAAATTTCGGACCATATTATGTTTAATGATAAGAACGAAATATATCTCTTTATAAATGTGAACACTAATGGAATTTTAAATCTTTAGTAATAACAGTTACATGCTAGCAGCTGTGTGAGAATGCACTCTGAGCTAAATGCTAGAATCATCACGCTAACATGCTCTGACAATGCTAACACATTGATGTCTAGCTGGTGTATTATCATAGTTGCCATCCTAGTTGAGCCCTCCAATATGCCAACATTTGCGAAGTTATTCAAAAAACAAAGAGCAATTATCATGGCAATTTCATGGCACTTTACATCACTGGAATAAGAATAATGTAATGACATAATGTATAACATCGTTCACCTTTACTTCAAACATCAGTAACAAAAAAAATATTGCTCAGGTTTCAGTGCTTTGCACAGAGTCACATCAGTAGGGCTCAAGTTACAAATAAATAGGTTGACATTTAAAGACTTTTGCACTTTGCTGCTTTAAATGCTGCAAAATGTTACACAGTACATGAGTAACTTGTCAGGATGATAACATCTTTCCTTTACAAGTTTCTTAAATATGTGTATCTTTGTCCTGTCAGTGTGTCTGCTCTCTCACCCGGTCCCCAGGTTTGAGGATTTGCTCATTCTTGGTGCCCAGTTTGTTCAGGAGTGTGTACGCCAGCTTCACACTGCGACTCCACAGTTTCCCTAACAGACAGAAGGTGGAGCAGGGAGGAGGGAGGTAGAAGGGCAGGTTAAATGTCTTACCACTGCCAAAAAGTATCTTGTCACAGAGCATGCACATCTTTCTGTTACCTCGATGAACTCTTGAACTCTCAACAAGATCCTTTAAGTTCTAGATCTCAGTGGTTTGTGACGCTGCTGCTAATTAGACAGCGTAAACTTTGTTTAAGGCTTTCTGTGCATTAAGTTTTATGTCTCACCATAAGTCAGGGTGTAGAGGGGTTTGCCTGTGATGTCAAGAGCGGTGAGGGCGGGGCTCTTCCCTTGAGTGGCCCCCCAACGGGCTAGTGCTGCCTGCAGGGCTGGGGGCCAATTACTGACCACTCCTAGAGGTTCCCCTTTGACCGGGATGATCTGACGGCCCTCCGGCTTCGGCGTGTTGGGGTCCGGCTGTGGAACTGAGTGTGAGACAGAGGCAACAGAACACTGATCAGTGGAAATAGATTCAATATGGAAACCACCAGGTTAAAATGCATCTTGGTATTTCAAGACTGCTTTATTCAACATGAACAAAGAAACAGCCCTTTTTTTTAAATTGTAACACTTTTAAGTGCAAAATATAAATAACCAGTCAGGGTTATCACTCTCTGTCAAGGTTCTCCTCTGTCTTTTCTTACCTGGAGAACAAATCACTTACTAACAATAATATACAAGCTCTATTATGCCTAACTGACTTTTATAACCTCCAGACTTGATAATCTATTGAAAAGTTGTGAATACTTATAAAAAATGTATCTTCATTTAGTATCATCTCTAAATGAAAAAAATAACGCTGGCCAAAGGGATTTTTCAAAAACTGACGACGAATAGTTACATTTATTAATGACTTATAACTGACCTATAAAGCACGGGTAAATTATTTTATTAAGCATTAATAAAGCCCTTGGTTACAATTTATAACTGCTTAACAATGGAGACTTGTTGGTACCCAATATGTATTTACAAAATCCAAATAAATTTGAAGAAAAATAAGAGATGAATCCTTCAAGAAGAATTTTTGTAATCCTTCAATTAAAAGACGCAGTTAATTTAAAAGTATTTCCATTGTACTGTATGTGATGTATTACGTTTTTGTAAAAGCAATAATGTGTTTCTACTGAAGCCACTTACTTTCTACGATCTCCTCAGAGTCGTCGGTGAAGAATTCGCTGAGCGGTGGCCTCTTGGGCCTCTTTAGGGTGTTGAGCAGCTGCTGGATCTTCGTGGACACTCTGCTGCTCACTGGAACTCCTACGACCAGGACGAAGGTGGAGACGGGGAGCAGCAGGACAAACATATAGTCACACATACTGAGGCTCATACAAACAGTGACAAAAAACTACATTTAAACTTCTTACCATCTCACAGCCTGCTGCTCTTCATCCCATATCATGAGAGACTATAGTTTTATTAAAGATTTGAATAAACTGTGTAATCTTTTAGGGAATGAAAAGCAGCAAACGTAGGTGGCAACGACACATGAAGAACACAGTGAGAACTGGGGTTGGCTGTTTTTTTTGGTTTGGGATCACACGTGAGGACTCATTCTGTGCGTGGATGTCGATTTTGTTGCATTTATTTCTATAATCATTCACTACAAACAGGAGGGAGAGTAAGGGGACAACAGCAAACACAGAAGGCTACGGACATTATACATTAAGGAGTTTCCTTACTCTGTATATTACCTCTTCCTGTCAGCCAGTCAAATAAACATGTGACAGGGTAGAGAAAGACCAAGAAGAAGAAAAAGAAAGGAGTAGTCTGATTAATGATAATTTATGTGACACTTATTTTGACAAGAGAAGAGATTTGTGAGTGGAGTCAGACTGAGGCTCCTGCAGAGACACACAAACAAAAAAAATATATAAAAATGCTCATTGGGTTTAGTCATTACCGTCAGCAGTCTCCATCATGCTTGAGCGGCTATGCCCGCGGCTCATCCCTTGGACTGCAGAGTTGGAGGGCAGGTCCACCCGGTGGGCCCTGGATGGAGGGGCCACAGCTGTCACATCTGGAGGGGGGGCGCTGTTCTCTGAGGGAGCTGCAGATAAAGCAAGAGTTTTGAATGAGTCATCCTTAAGTTTCAGCTTGCTTTCTAATTAATATACCTGGAACTGGATATTAACAAGTGTTTGAACATTATTTGATAAATGTATGAATGAATGAATGAATGAATGAATGAATGAATACTGAATAACACTGGACAAAATTTAAATTTTTTCTAAATTTATAGATATTATTCTTGTGGATCTGAAACCTTTTAGTGACAAAGCCCACAGGTAATACTCCGAATCCATTAGAGCATTCAAAGGCATAAACTTTTAATTAAAACTGTAACAAAAAAAATGTAATTAACACTTAAAATATTTAAATATATCAATAAAGGAGCAATTTTCAATAATGCCTGTGATCATCAAATCTGAATGTTGCCACTTTCAACAGTAACATCATTAATGTGTTGTAGACACAGCAGTTGTTTTTTGTGGTTTCAGGCAAACCAGAGCCCCTATGGAAACAAATCATGTTAATCTCTTTTACTTGGTTCAGTGCAGTTTTTCATGCAAAGCATTTAGTTTTTTGCTTCATGCTGTTTTTCAGCATGAAGCAGTAATTTTTAATAATTGATAAGTTAATCTATGTCTTTATTACTATATGCCTTTAAATGTCTGCTTTCTTAATTCTGATAAACCTGACCTGTTCTGTTTTCACACCCTCTATTTCACATTTGCAAATATTAAATAAACGTATAATGAATAATTCTAAAAACATTCTATTGTAATTTTAAGCAGATATAAGGGCAAGTTGGTGTTCATTAATGCGTTTGCCATTATTATTGTCACTGTCCCTTGTCATAAACGATGATACAAAAAGTTTAGATACTTAATAATCCTAAAAACTGTTGTGGCATTAATGTATCTGAACAGTCATAAATCAATGGAGTGCCTCACCAATGCGACTGCGAGCCAACATTTCTGTCACAGCTGCAGTCTGGGGATGCTCATGCGGCTGGTACTGCAGTTGGTACTGAGGCTGATACAGAGGTTGGTACTGCGGTTTGTATTGAGGCTGAGGCTGGCTCTGAGGCTGTGGTTTGGCCTCTCCGTGGGACAGAGTGGAGGAGGCCGAGGAGGAGGTGGAGGAGCCCTGGACGGTGCGGTTGATCCAAGCGTCCGGGCTCTGCAGGTTGGGATTGACCTGAGGCGGAGGGGCGACCACTGATGACTGCCTGCGCACACATGCCTCATCTTCTGAACCTGATGAAGAGTCTGAGAAAGAGAGAACAAAGTATGAATGATCATGTTCTGGATCCTCCTGGCTGAGGTCCATTAGAAGTTTTGTCCATTTCCTGTTCCACCTGGAGGTGTGCGGGTTTCGATGGGAGACTGAACGTAAGTGGAGCGTCGCTTGGTGGGCATGGGCAGCGCCATCTTCTCCTCTTTATGCTTAGCCAGGGCTGCTTGCACTGCCTCAGTATGGATATCTGACAGACAGAAAACAATTTAATGTGAGTTAGAGATGACTTGTCTTAATCCTGGCAGCTTTAGCTTTTATTCAAAGCAAAGACACAATTAAAGGGACATGAAACAATAAAAACAGCTTTTTAAATTGACTCACTATGTCACCATTTGCTGACAACACATCATCACACTATTTTCTTTTATTTATTAAGTAGAAAATGTTCTGATCAGATTTAACTTGCTACAGAATGGGCAGCTGAGTAATCTGACATTTTGGAAAAATTGGAAAATTGGACAGAAAAGAGGAAAAGGAAAGATCTGATGAATGTAGCCTTTTTTATTATTTTTTTCAAAAGATGATTCAAAACAAACAACTGTGAGGATAAAATAACTTCAGTAACTGTTCACAGTTAATATACATACTTAACCGGTGACTACAAATGGGTGAACCACTTTTTAGGTCCTTTCCAATAACTTTGTGTGTGTGTGTGTGTTTTTTTATTGTATTTCAGTCAGGCTTTGTTAGAGAAGAAACAGAACTTGAAGGTGTTAAAAACTAGAAGAAAAGAAGTAATGAGAAAATCCTAAATGTATAAGTGAGATTTCCAACTGAAACGGGAAACCATAAAGGGAAAAGAGAGTGAATTAGCCCACACACCTGCCTACACACACACACACACACACGGTAATAAATGTAGAGATACTTTCACTTGATGACACCCACAGGCACATTAAACAGAGGCATGTGAACAGCCACGCATTCAGGCTACGTAACAAAACATGTGCAACAAAAGCCCACTCACTGACAAATCACATCTATTAACTCATGGGACACAATTTCCATTCAAACGTCAACACATCTAAATAAATCATCGCGCACAGCTCATTACACAGCAGCAGCGGGGACCATAATTACATAACTAGCATTCTGCTGAGCAGATTGCTGTGAGCTAAATCATCTTCTCTCATAATGTGCATCGTCCACCCTCACACAGGGGCGTCAGGAAAGGCTGACTCCTTACACATGTCTGGGAGGATGAGGACTGTCTCCGTGGTGATAAGCATGGTGGGGCGTGCGGAGGCTAGCGTTGCATTTTACACCGGCTCCAACCAACGCTGAGATGTATGAATTAGCAGCTTAAGGCCTTAATCCAAAACTCTTTTCCATAAGTACCTCTTTGGTTTAATATTTCAAATTTGAATCAGTGGAATTGTTTACAGAACACACATATTTTTACAAAATTATATTTTTAAAAACACGGCACAAACAGTTCGGAAATGTTTTTTTGGAGGGGCAATGAATGGGGAGAGCTTGAGGAGATGAGAGGAAATTAAATTAAGGTTGTTCAGCTCTTTCTATGCAGCTCATTAAATGATAAGTGCTTCAATTTCTTCTGTTTTCTATTGCTATATTGTATTGTCATTCCTTCTAATGATTTTCTTTTTAATGAATGCTGTGTCACTCTAAAACTTTGGCTTTCCATTCAGCCATGCTAGCAGCATAACTCTCTGGATGACATTGTTTGTCTGTTGGTCACTCAACAACAAAATATATCATCAATTTTTAAATGATTTACAAGGATTTTATGAACAAACATCAAAGGTTTCCAGAGGATTAATTTGACCAACTTTTTTATTCTAGGACCTGTGCCTCTAACGCCACCATGAGGTCACATTTTTAACTTATCCAGTTATTTGAGTTATTGACCAAATATCTGAAATACTACTGGCATTTTCATCAGCCGGAGCACTTTGAGTTGGTGCTACCAGTGAGCAAACATTAGCATGCTAAAGTGCTTCGCTATATGTATATATATATATATATTTATTTATATATATTTATAAAGCTTGTGTGCTATGCTCAGATTTTAAACTTGATTGGGTTGTTCTTAAAGTGACAGTGGTATCTGAAACATCTCTGAAACTGGTACCAGTCAATACCAGTACACAAGTCTGTCCGCCTGCTTCTTCCCAGCAGCATCTCGTACACCTGTATGCAACTTTAAAGAATATTTATTGCACAAGCAGCAGATATCCATAAATGGCAAACAACTTGCGTAACTTCAAGCACATCAATAACATAAAATGTATTATGTGTTAGTAGTAAAAAGCTGTTAGTTGGCTGTAGTTGGTTCAAACTGTATTGTATTAATACAGAAAGGTTTCTATTTTTTTTTAAATCCACTTTGTTTATGCAGTTAGGCTAAATAATGTAAACACCTTTTCCTTTATTTAACAAACTGGCACTTGAGCGCAATTCACGAACAATACAGTAAATGGCCCTAAAAACAATATAACAAAAATGTAGTGTTCACAACAGTTACAATATCTCTTAATAAAAATACCACAATGCAATCTATCACCTTAAAACAGAACTGAAACTTATACGTACACAACCCTCCACAGCAAGCTGCTGTGATTCAGGAGGCAGAGGTATTTGAATTAAGTCTATTTACTCCTTGCTACACTTGTAGCAGTAAACAGTAAACTATTAATTGTTTTGAGACTAGTAAGTGTGGGAGTAGATGAGGGATTTCATATATTTGTCTTTCCTTTGATTGCAGTCCAGTTAAATGTTGTATTAGTGCACTGTCACTGTCCTTAAACTGTTCTACAGTGTGAACAGAGCAAATTGACAGCACACTCATGACACTGCAAAAGGCTCATCATCCCTCTTGTCCTTGGCTCTGTGTTTTTCTCCTCCAGGCCGTCTCTTTCAACCCATCAGTCTCACAAACTTCTACGCCGCAAAGTTAAATCCAAAGACAATGCAGCACCACTCTCCCTTTCTATGTATAATTCACACTCTTTCCTCTTCTATTTATCAGTATTTTGCACAAATCCAAATGTTTGCCTTTACTTTCTATTTTAACTCTAATCCTCCTCTCCAATCTCCCTCTGAATCTTTCAATCAGATAAAAATACTCTGTTAATGGTTAGATTTTCTATGACAATGGAGCTTTTTCAAAACAACCCCTACACCAGACTACAGCTTTACAGGCAGACTTAAGATTAGTCAGTCTGGTATTTAGCATGCTAGAGTGTGAAGGTGTTTCTCCTGAGAGGCAAGAATTGTTGAAGAGGCAAAATGAAGGAGAGATTTCAGAGAAGAGGCAGCAGGGTGTGGGCCGGTCTGGAGGGAGGATGCTTTAACAGTCTAAACCTTAGCTAACAGACTCTGAAATCCTCCTCACATGCTCTGTTCTCTTTCACCTCTGCTCCACTGCTCTGTTTTTCTTTATTCTCAACAGCATCAGGTTTTCCCCTCCAGACGAGTACTCCCCTGTTTTCCCCCCACAGCCTCCTCACACATAGCCAGGCAGTGACATCACTCTGCTTTCACAGAGAGGGGGTCCTCACTGAGGGGCTCCCCAGCTGCAGGGCTACACTATCATCTGTCTCTCTCAACCTCTCGCACACGCACATACACAGACAAGTGCACACACACGTGCACACGCAAGCTCTTCTTTTTAATTGGTCCCTCTGAAGCAGCCCAGCGTCTGAGCTTAGAACTAGCTGGCTTGACAAGTGAAGCTAATGTAGGCTAATTTGAGCTCTGCAAAGAGGAAACTGTACATGTCCTCAGTGATTGGTGCATAAGAGGTGTCTCACACTTGGGATAAAAATGTCAAGCTGAATGTAGTTCCTCCCCTGATACTAGAGTTTTTTTTTCACTGTCGGAGACCTGACCTGATCTGTAGCGGTCATCCCTAGTTCCTCCATTACGGTGTGTTCTGCGGGAGCGACGTTCTCGGTAACGGGATGAGCTGGAGGGAGGAGGCGCGTGGCTGGAGGAGGAACTGGGAGCAGGAGGCTGCACGTCATTCTGACGGGGTGGCTCCACTGTCAAGCATACACAACAGTGTATTGATTAAAAAACATGAGAAACCTACGAGTTATTATCAAATATGAATACATATAGCCAGTGTCATTTACAGTATAGAAACAGCCATTTGGACAACATGTATTGCTGTCTACATCTTCTTTAAATTTCGTATAATTATTCTGTAAAGCAGTTATGGTTTCAACATTTACTAAATTGATGAATTATTAAAAACAACATTCATATTTTGAAATCTAGGTGCAAGTAACCTGTCAAAAAAAGATGAATGTAAAAAAGTGAATTTCTAAGACAATTTAAAAGCAGCAGAGCACTCATTTTTTATTATTTATTAAGCTTTTCTCTTGTTTGTTAGCAGAAATGTAAACAACAGAGAGACAGGGGATACAAAATTACTATTACAATGGTAAAACTAGGTGGTTGGCTTCTACCTGGAGTTTGGATGATATAGGGGGCCAGAAGTTTGGTCCTTTTCTTCTCATAGCCCTTCTGTGTTATGTCACCTGTAGAAGATCAGAGAGAAAAGAGCTTCTTCACTTACAGACAGGACAGAGTCAAATCACCGTAGGTGAAATCAGAATAAACACGACTTCTTTCATATTGTCAACAGTAGCCACAATCAACATGTTGGAGGTGGCCTTTTTTCATTCCGCACTGCATAAAAGACATTTGAATGTCTTTATTCTTGATAAAAAAAAAAGGTTAAAACAAGAAAAAAACAAACCCATTCAAAAAAATGGACTCTTTATAGTTTGATAGCAGACTGAACACTTTTGGACTGATCTAGGTTCTCTGATGTGTGAGAATGCAGTCTTTCAGCACCTGTTCAAACACAAGGATGGTGATAGAGCAACAGAGAGGCAGGTTAAAAACAAGAACAACGACAACAAAAGTTTATTAAGAGAGAAAGATGGAAACACTGACGGATGCACACAGTGTTGCAGTAATCTCCAGAGATGGCTGAGGGCGTCAAAGATGTTACTCCGTTCCAGCTGTACGACATGAAGGCAAAACCAAAACAGGACTAAATTTGGAAACGTCGGGAAGCGTGGGCAAGAGATGGGATGATTCACTGAGAGAAAACAGAAAGGCATGAAAGCTGAGGATAAGATAGGTAGGAAAACATTGAGATAAAACTGGAACGTCGAGAGCAGAGAGGAAGACGATAAGGATGAAGAGGTTACAGAGGTGAGTGGAAGTTTGATCTATTGGAATCTCAAGTCACAAGTGATCAAGGAGCAAAATGTCCCTTGGACATCCCTTCTTATCCCCCCCGCTGGCAGCCCATCTGCATCTTCCTCCACCCCACCAGACACAACACAGGCTGACTGAGCTCTCTGCTAGCCCTGAAGCCATGTGGTGACTCTGCCAAACTCCTCTGTGGGCAAAGCTGTCCAATTTTTCAGGCACATACTAAAAATCCATCTGGAGAGCCTGCATTCACTTTTCTAGTAACTGTGTTGAGCCCTGATGATTCATTCAGTATGTCAACCAATGGCTGCCACGGCTGCTCTCACAGCTAATGTAGCCATGTCATTTTATAAACCCTGTAGCACACCGATAAAAAAAAAGCCCTCCTGAGAGGTTTTATATTGTCTGGTAAAGAAGTTATTACACTATCTGTAAAGTTATATATTATTACATTAATAATCACGTTATTTAATAATTGGTTTTTATCATCTTTTCATTCAAATTAAGTAGAATTTTTTATCACATTTTCAAACATTCTAACATTTTGAGTCAACCCTGATTTAAAGCTTTAGAGTTCAAACTTTATTTATTAAACTATTAGGATTAAAAAGATTTATCTTCACTTCAACTTTCATATGATCCAAGGCTGTGCAAGGTAACCCCCCTGACCTTTTTTTTCCAATGGTAGTGTTGATGGTGTTGGGTGGGAGGCTGGGGATCATTATCTAATTAAATATGACAACAGATGTTGAAACTTCATTCTAAACTGTAACAGAAGCATAAAATGTTAAAAAAAAAAAAATTACCTTCAGTACAGCTCTGGTTAGGTACATAGCCCAAAATTACAAAGCACAGTTTGCCTTAAGGGGATTTAAAAATCAGTACAGTATAATATCCCCTGCCCTTAGACCCTAGCTTGAGTAAAAACTCCCTGCAGAAAAAAAAAAAACAACAACTTATTACATTGAACAAGACCCACGGAAAAACCTAGTAAAACATGGCTGGACTGTGTATGACAAATGTGAGCGCTGAGGCTAAATTGTCTTGGGGTAGTTGGCAAGATGTAAATGATCTATTAGGTGAATTTCTGGATAGTAAATGTGCATCTATGATTTTCTGTAGTAATTCCTGTTGTATTTGCTGTTTCAGTACACCGAAGCAAGAGATCACATGACATGGTTTAGAGCTGTTTGGGTAAGAAGAAGTGGTATTAATGCAGTTGCAGACTAATAACAGACCTCTCCACTCACATTGTGGGATGTTTGCTTGAAAGATTGTAATTATATCTATTCTAATTTTCTGTCAAAGCCATTTTTGCACTCCTTTGTTTGTTTGTATTTGCAAATGTCTTTCTTCCTGGATTGTTTTGTCACAGAGAGCTGTTTTCTCCCCCTGTTCTTCTCTCTGCTGGACTGTTAAATAAAGTGTGTAACACTGTCTGTGTAATAACCCTGCTAGCAAGGTGATTCCATTTTGTTAACAGCAACGACTCTTCTAGGGTTGTAACATCTTCTGGAGCAGCGAGAAATAATCCCTGATTAAAAATTAGCCTGCTGAGATGCACAATGATGCATGAGGTTCAAGCTCTCTGCCACTGATGTCGCCTCTTCCCAGTTACACCACCAAGGACAATAGAGATTAGATGAGGATTATTGACACAGGTGAACAGCTGCCAGGCATAAAACTACTTGCAATACAAACCTGGTGTGGGCAGAATGACTTAACTTTGATCTCTTCTTTACAGTTTCAGCCCCTTATTTTAATCAGTTCTTTGCTCTATTTTCTGATCTCTAAACACAACGATATTGCTACAGAAAAGGCTAAAAATTCAGACTCAGCTTTAAGGAGGGATCCTTGAAAAAACTCACACAAACACACACGCAAAAGGGACATCTACAAATCCATGACAAGTGGGCAAACTCTGTCTGTAGAGGAGGAGCATGTGACACAACTGAAGCCAGAGAAAAGCTACTAATGGACCTTGTGATATTGCTGATCAAGGTCCATAATGAACTCTCAGTCTGCTAAATTAGGCCTGATTATCTAAACCAATTTACTTGGAGATAAACTGAATCAAACTGAACGCATAATATATTAATAAAATATTTTTACAGCCAGTAAAATACATAGAAACTATGACCCAATATCTTGACATGCAAACTGTAATGGCTGTTTACAGCCATCTGAATAATAATGTTCTTATCTTGTCGTACCTCTTTTTCCTATTACTGCGTTCCCAGAGCAACAAAAATGGATCCAAGGTGTAATAAACCAGTGCTGATGTGTTCAGTATATCCCCAGACAGCAAAATTAATGTAATCAAAATAAGCAAACTGGTTTCCAATGCAATGAAGAGAACAGACTTAATACTTGTTGTCACATAAATTATTTCACATAAGTCAACTGAAAACTTAACCTCTGATATAATGCGCTTTAAATCTTTACTTTGGATATCAGAAATTGTAAAATGTAAACAACATATCAATGTTAGGCTAATAACATTTTAACATTATATGATCATCTCTGCTTTAAATATTGCAGCTTTGGATCTATCATTCTTAATTAACAACAACCCAGCAACATTTCAGAAAAGTGAACGTATACTCAGCTAAACCACCAAACTGCTGACACACGACAGACGAGCTGACCAGAGATGAGAGTGCTCGTGTTTGGATGGTATTGCCTGAGAGCCCACTCCAACACAGTATCTACTCAGGGACTAAGGCTTTTTTTTCTGGAGAAAATGGAAGAAAAGCAAACACTTCCATAAGTAATGCATGAACGGTACAGTTGGCCTCACTCAGTCACATGATTTATTTTTAGCTCATGTGAACAGGCAGTTTCTCTGCAGAAAGACACAGGGAGGGAGAGGGAGAGAGAGAGAAAGAGAGAGGGAGAGAGGAATGGAGTCTGCAATGGGGGAGGGGGCTGGTGTGGCATTAAATAAAAAAGTAATCACTCTTCCATCTGGATGATTTGGAATTCATCTGTTTTTTATACAGTTGCATCATCAGAGTCAGGCTCCAGCAGTGGGAGCTAAAGAGTTAAAAGTCTTTTAAGGGGTGCACTGGTTCAGTGAACTGCATGTAGACAGAGCTGTATTGTATCAGACAGGAAATGAAAATAAGAGAAGCCATTATAATATCTGTTTGTTGTTATTCCGTGTACTTTAAGCAGCCTGAGCTGTTTGGTATGTATGAAAAAGCCCTTACAAATTAAACTTGATCTTTTGCTGCAGAGCTGCTCCAAATGCATTTTTTGATATTGGAAGCGTCTGTGGAGGGCTTTGTATAAAGCTTCCAATGACTGTAGACTTGTTATAATGTATGATGTCCACATTGCCCAGCCCTTGTATATACGTCTACACATTATGTGCACATATGAGATTTATACTGACAAGGACAGTGTCACTATACAAGCATGTTAAAAGCTCTGCATTTTAAAATGTAAATGAAGTGTTATCTATTACGGACACAAGTGGATGTTTTGGTGTTAGAGGGTTTTGACACTGACTGATATTACAGTTCACCAGATAGATGGCATGTCTGTGATTCTGTTCCTGTCTGTTCACAATTTTTACTGTCAGAGATCTGTTTATAAGGCAAGGCACAGCTCTGCCGAGGCGCTGAGGGCCTCACTCGTTAACCCACTTTCCCCAGTGACCCGGTCTTGTCTTAATGACAGAGGTCACAATTAAACCATTCCTCGTCTGAACTCTCCTCTTTCATCACAGTTTGACAATTGCATTGTTGAGGAAGGCTTGTGCATTCACCTCGGAAAGTATATGTTTCATTTTTCCACAATCTGGAGAGAGAAACATCAAAGCTGTGCCTTCTCTCAGTACCAGTACACTCTCATACTCGCTCGCCTCGGATTATTTGATTTGCAGTGAGAGCGCTCTCTCCTTCTACCCCACAGGCACTCCGTCTGAATAGTAATTAGCTACCGACCTCTATTCTCTTTCCCTGCTTTTTCCTCTCCCTGATCTCATCTCACACAGTTGCTTTCTTAGGAAAATAGTTAACATGTGTCAACACCTGCTCACCAAAATTATCCCAACATGTTCAAATATTACAGTGACTCCCAGCTGTTACCTCACAGAAAACAGACAAATTTAAAGGAGGAATGAGTATAACAACAACATTTAGGCTCCAGGCCAGATCTTGCAAATGTAATATACCAGTTCAGTTGGACTTTGGCAATGTGACAACTGAAACAGGCTAGCATGTTACAGTCCAGGATGAAGAATGACATATGGTCGCCCTTTGTTTGGTGCTGTGCCATCCCGTTCTCATGTGTCATTCCCTGGTGGAGTTGTTGGGAGGATTTCTTTGGTTTTTTTTTCCAAACAAGCCTTCCTGAGGTCTAAAGAATCGGCAAATTTTGATCTGTGATACAAACACCCCACTGAAACCTCCCAGCTGCCTTCTCTATACCAGCAGGCTGATCTGCTAACTCAGCCAAAAGATCACCCACTCACTGTGTCCACACACTCACGCTCAACCACCTGACCACAGCCGCAGGACACTGACACCATGACGACAATTTGACTCAACTTATTATTAAACTGAGGCAACATGATGCTGCGTAAGTTAGACAGATAGTATCCATAAGATCTTTCTCTCTTTCACAAATAAGCATGTTTCCTGTCAGACTCAATGAGTCATGTTCTTGAGTGTTCAATCTTTCATTTTCTGACAAGGTTTCTTAAAGATCTGGCAAACCAATTCAGCTATACTCTTTTTGTTTGGAAAATGAGAGTACTAATACTACTATGTGAAATACTATGCTTGCAATAAAGTCCTTAATAGCATACAGTCAACATCAAAGAGGGTTTGAAAAACTAATCTCAGGTTCATATCTAATATTCTACATAGGTGGCATAAAGAGCAGGTGTCTATGCATGTGTATACTTGCTGTCTGTTCGTCAATGGCCTAAAAAAAAAAACCTTAGAGGAGGAACCAACAATTTGGAGAGCATGTTGACACAGGACTTCATGCATGTTAACAAGACACGTGCAGGTAAATGAAAGTTTAGTGTGCTCCATAACATCAAATTTCCACATTTAAAACTTATCAAATCTTTCATAAGTCCCCTTCCCATTTATTAGTTCTATTCTTAATTCTCTTTAGTTAGACTTCAAATTAAAAAAGTCATGTTATTTCACACTTTCAGAAAATGACTGGTTTCAGGATTAGATTGTTGAAGCTTTTTATTCAACTTTTAATGTCCAGGCTGAGTTAAACATTCATATCCAAGACTCATTTTTATGGTTGCATCAGTGCATCAAATTGAAACATTTTAGATTTTTTTTCAAATCAAAATTCAGCCTGACATTCTTTGGTTCATTTTAAATATGGAGTCTTAGTCATATATTTTTACAGTTTTTCACAATTACTTAGTTACAATTTTTTTCAATATTAATGGTCACAACATGCTGTAGTGCCTCCAAAATGATGGATTATGTCTTTCTCTCACTGCTTAGGTCAAGTCAGTAGAGTACATGTCTATAAACTTGTGCCAACATGACAAAAGATAATTAAGTTGTGTCCTTATCTTATTGTGACTTATGTACAAACCCAATACTCAATAAACTCATGTCACACAAACAGAAGTACTAATGGTTTGTTCACAAGTTTCTCATAGTGTTGTAATGTTACATTAGTGTACAACTCAAAACAGATAAAAACTCAAAGCGAAAAATCTGAAAGAACTTGTGTCTCAATAATGTAAATAAGGAACTTAAGTACTGTGTCACCATGAGTTATAAGGAGAAGCCATACATGTATGCATGATTCAGACAATAAAACAGGTAATACAGGCACTGGTGTGTGAAAGAGGTGCTTTAAGAAGCCTTAAATCTGAACACACACACACACACACACATTCACCCACTCACACACAGAGTCTCTGCAGGTTTCAAGTGATTCAATCCCTGTGGAAAAGCAGGCAAGGTGTGGCCATCTAAGGTAACAGAGTGAATTACGTTTTACTCCGCATACTCACTGAACTCAACTCTGACAGGGAGTAAAAAACACCATGCACACACACACACACACACACACGCAGGGCCTTGGGGGTCAGTATTAAGTCATAAGAGTGGTTACTAAAGCAGACAAGCAAAGGAGTGCAGCAGGTAAACTGAAAAGAAGTGACTCAGCCAGTGGCTCCCTTTCACCTCCTCATGTCGACTCTTACTTCTCTCTGTGTGCAGAGCAGAGAGAGTGAAAGAGGAGGGTGCGGCCGGCACACCTGACATGCTACACCTCACACACTTCAAATGACTAATTGTAGTTACATGCTATGTAACACCAGCAAGAAATTAACTACCCAGGGGATTTACACACGGGTATGAGACACAACAGGAAGGCAACTGCAATTAAGACAACACTGTAAACTGAATGATACAGATGTGTTTTGAAGGAAGATCTCAAAGGACTCATTTTTGTTGTTGCTGTAATTATCAACAAATGCCAGGTGGTGGTTAAATGTAGGGGCAAAAAGGAAGAAAAGTTGTCTGTAAAGTTCAAAAGACTTTTTTGTATCTGTCACTGAAAGTGGTCTTGTGAGCAGATGCTGCAGTCAAGTCGAGTCAAGTCTGTTTGTATTGCCCATGTGCTTAACAGACGTTACAATTGGGTTTTTGAACCCAACCCAACGGCTAGATAAAGACTAGAGAAAACTCCTCCAAAACCCCCACAGGACACAGGGGGAAAAAAGTAGAAGAAACGTCATGAGAAGATATTCAAAGAGATCCCTCCTCCTCATAAACCAGGGGAAATGGTTGCAATAAGAGCTAAGGATAGAGAAAAATGTATTTACAAAGAATGATTGAAAGTTTTATTTTACTCAACATAGCTACTATTCGTGAATGAAATAATGGCAGAGATCGTGCCTGAATGCAATTATTTACACCCTTCAGGAGTTTTAAATCAAAAATAATATAAGGACTACCTGAGCTGACATACCTGGAAAATGGTCACACGTGTTACCACATGTAG
>JAPZDZ010000012.1:15201292-15222510 GCA_029783805.1 Acanthurus tennentii | reverse complement strand
ATAAACCAGGGGAAATGGTTGCAATAAGAGCTAAGGATAGAGAAAAATGTATTTACAAAGAATGATTGAAAGTTTTACCACTTGAAAACAAAATACAATACCAACAGAAGGTTTAGTGAGGCAGTAAATCCATCATGGGAAGTTGAATTTAATAGTTCAAATTTGTCCATCAAAAATATTCTAATTATATCAGGTCACAAAAGAGCTTCCAGGTCCAAGGTGTCTGATAGTTAGGGTGGGCTGGAGTTAGGGTCTTGGATGGGGCACTTTTGAGGATGTGTGCTGTGGCTGATGAGGTCAAGACGGCAGATACTTTGAAGATCATGGCTAATAAAGTGGTTTTTACACAGGACCTAAAGAGCCCAGTTAAATCTGCACCTTCTCCCTATAATAAGACCAGTTATCTGCAAAGAGACCAAGAATACAGTCACAACTTAAACTCATGCAGACAACACATTCCCAAGTTTATCACCATGGCCTCAGTCTACAGTACAACTTATGATGTTTGACCACACAAAACTTTGGGCCACATTTAGTTGATATTTTACTCAACATAGCTTCTATTTGTGAATGAAATAATGGCAGAGATCGTGCCTGAATGCAATTATTTACACCCTTCAGGGGTTTTAAATCAAAAATAATATAAGGACTACCTGAGCTGACATACCTGGAAAATGGTCACACGTGTTACCACATGTAGGTGGATGACGATCATCTCTATGCCTGACCTGTGTGCTACGTATAATGGGATACTGAGGGCTGGCTTGGAGCCGCCTTTACAGGCAAGGCCTGTCGACATGGCCATGACATGGTGGTAAAAAACCTCATGTTTGCTCCATAATGGTTTGAACAGCTGAGCAGAGCATTCGATTGTGTTACTGTATGTGAGACTCCAACATATGGCCGCACTAATCTGGAAAGGGTTTATGGAAAATTCACCAAGTAATGAGTGCATGTGCGTGTGTAAATGGAGGGGTTGGGGGCAGGGTGTGGGGGCAACACATGGGCTGTGTCCATAGCAACCAGGCCCATGTGGTGCTGCATGAGCCAGAGGGATGTAAAACCACAGTGATGATACAGGCCGTGAGGCGACGAGAGGAGCTGCTGTATTATGAAAAGCATCAGGAAGTAATGAAGATAAGATAAGGCCTTTTCTCATTTCCAGTGACTGTATTTGGATTGTTAGTCTAGTAAAACAAACAACATAAAGATGTCACCTCAAACTGCAGGAACATTTTTTTGTTTTTGTTGTTTTTGCCACTGATTTAATGATCAACATGCGAGTAACCAACACAGAAAGAAGTATCCTACAAGTTAGTAGTAATATCCAAGTTTTCTTTACAAACAATCTTGTTTAAATAAGTAAATTAATCAACAATATATACGAAGAACAATAATAAAACTGAGAGAAGCAGAAAATCTTCAAATTGGAGAAGCCTGAACCAGAGAATGTTCTGACTTTGTTACTTGATAAAAGGAGACTACAAAAAGTTTAGCAAATAATTTTTGTCAATCAACTGATCTCTTCAGTCCAGTCCTTGTTAAGACAGAGCAGAAAGAAACATGTAAGCTTGTGAGAAACTTGGATTGAACGGCAGTGAACTCACCAGTGTGCAGAGTCTGCAGCACGTGATTCAGGCAGCTACTTTTCTAGTTGCCACTTTTTAATAATTCAGTGAACAGCACAGTGACCTGACCACTACTCACTCTTCTGCCTTTACCACCGTCATTCCTCTGAGTTGTGTTACTTTAAGCTACAAGCTGCAGAAATAAGAGGAAAAAATGATCACAAGACAATAGATTCTCATCACCAGAAGGTTAACTGTAAGACCAGACGAGGTTTAGGGCCTACTGCAGTTCACTGTGGACTTGAAAGTGAGAAGGTTCACCCCCCCAGCTGACAGCGTGTCTGTTTGGAGATGTGTGCTCAGGTCTCATCTAAATTATTCATTTTTTTGTGCACAAGGCTTCGACACATTGTGTGTTGCTGATGTGTGTGTGGGTCTGTGTTCATGGTGGAATTAGAAACAAAAAGGCTGTTATATAATCAAACAAATTTTTTTAAAATGACAATGTTGTTTGTTTGTTTCAGTGTTTCTGGAAGGCGTGGGTGGCAGAAGAGCCCCTGTTTCTGTGGTGTAAAAAACAAGTCTGTGGCCTGGAGCGCTGGCTGGAGATCAGAGCACAGCTCCTCTGCAACAGTTAATAAGCTTTTAAATAGATAGGCTAAATCAGCTTCCTTCCTGTCCCTGTCAATGCTGAGTGTACGAATAACTGCTCGCGTAAGCAGGAGCACATATGTGTGCACAGACCGGCAGTGTTTTCCAGCCCATCAGCCCTGAAAATCAGATGAGACAATATCTGCATTTGGTCTTATTGTCTACAAATCTCAGCCCAAAACCAGCACTGAATTGATCGCTCTGACAAGTATGGTCTATGACTCCAAATAAATCAGTGAGTCTCATTGTTTCAGTGGTTGACATGTTCCTTCTTCATTGTGGACATAAGCATTGTATTTTATTTCCTACAAGAGCTGCAAACAACATTTTTTATTAGTGGTTATTATGCCAATTTTCTCATCGATTAATCAATTAATTGTTTTTACTATAAAATGTAAGAAAATAGTAAAAAGTATGCATTACAGTTTCTCAGAATTTTTCAGTAAAAAAAAACACAGACATTATAGTTGTTATCATATATGACAGAGAAAAGCATCACATTTGCACATTTGCAAAGCCAAAACCTGTTTTTTTTAATATTTTCCCTTAGAAAAAAGTACTGATTTGAAAACTATTTATCATTAATTAAACTAGTTGCTCTGCTATTTTATGTTGATGAGCTAATCGATTACTCTACTAATCATGTCAGCCCTAGATCCCACAAACACCACCCAGCTGCCACTCACCAGTGTTCTCGTTATATAAATCCATAGCTGAAAATAGTCCCCAACGAATGCACCACTAAGTCTTCTTCAAGTAATGTTTGCTAGAGACTGAGCGCCCAGCTATCTATATGAACAGAACAATACATTTTTGAATCACTTTATAAAGTTAACATCTTTGGGATGAATAAGTGCCACAGACAAGGTAGTGAAGTTAAAAGACCAATAAGTGTTTTTTGGATTTGTAAACTAATACAGCAGCAGAGGGGAATAGGCAAAGTCAGGGTGGGAGAGAGAGAGAGATCCCCAGTAGCAGTCCTGGCCCTGTGTGACTCACAGGCTAAATGAGCCAGGCATGTTGCCCCCTGATGCTCTGTGACCTAGATTGAGAGACGCAGGAAAAACCATAATCTCTCATTCCTCTCCCTCTCTCTCTCAGTATGGAACAGACTGCAGAGATAAAAACGTGCCTGTCCTCCACAGCATCCCAGACAAGCAGCGGAATGGACACTAGTCACTAGAAAATCCACACATCCACTTAGCCGAGACAGTTAAAGAAGAGAAGAAGGCAGCAATCAAATTAAGGAATACAACACAATCTGCACCGTCTGCTATAGTGGATATATGATACATTTATAGTCAAACACACGTATACAATGAGACTGCACAGATGGCATGCATTTTGGTTATGAGTAGAGCTGTGTATAATCTGAAATGCACATGCTAGTGCCTTCATGACATCTGAATTTCAACACCAATATTTTTTAGCCATGCTAGCGTCATAGCTCTGGGGATAGCAATGACAGTCTGTTGGTTGGTTTGTCTGCCAACTACTGTTGGATGGACTGTCATGGAAGACATTCATGTTTCCCTCAGGACAAAATGTAACCATTTTGGTGAACCTTGTGTGCTCTCTAGTGCCAACATCAAGTCAAAATTAAAATGTGTCCAATACTTTGCTTTCTGATCCAATATCTTAAACACTAAGGGCATTCTTAGTCTCAGTAGTACTTCATGTTTACAGCTAATTAGAAAACACTAGAATGCCAACACACTGAATTAAGACAGCAAACGTAGTGGACATTATGTAAACCTGTTAAACATCAGCATGTTAGCCTTGTCATGGTGAGCAGGTTAGCATTAAATTTGCATTTAACTACAGCATTTGATATGTGATTATTGCATTCCTGCATAAGCAAGACTAAACAAAACATTTAATACAAACTCTTGGTGCTCATCAAGTTTTAATTCGCTGTATGACAGACACATATATTAGGATTAATGCCATGCACTGCCTGTCCCCTAGCATGAAGAGCTTCTGCACAAAGTAAATCATCTCAGGACACTCTAACACACTCACATACACATTATAAACACACGAGCTGCAGACACTACGATGCCCACACGTTCCTAAGCCAAGCAGCTTAAACAGTTGTGGTTCTATGCTCTAAATTCCAGTCCGGCTCAATCACCAAGACTTTGATCGCCTCAATGGCTTTCTTTGTGTCCTTACAGTCACAGAGGTGAAAGCGGGTGGAGTTGCTCTCTTTCTTTCTCACATACACAGACAAATACGCACACTCACACACTGCAGTCAACATCTATTGCTGTGAAAAAACTGCTGATGCATTTTTTCTTCTGTTTGTTGCTAGGGGAGTCCCATGCATCAAGACAACAATGGAGTGATTGTTGCCATGTAAAAGATATCCATGAGAACGTTTATTGGGCAGCCAGCTGCTGCTCGCCTTGTTCCATCAGCTAGTGGAGGCTGAGTGGAAATGAGCAGACGGCGAATGCACTTTATCACACTAGATGATGTGAATACAGGAGCAGGACATCTGGACAGCACTAAACCTGTTTTTAAAGCAAAAGATCTAAAGTTACAGACAATGGAGCAGTTATCCTCTGAGACCCGGTCTCAAGCAAAGGGTCAGTCAGTGTGGGAGTGTCACCTTACTTCTCGCCAACACTTTAGTTGTACACACTAAAACTGTCACAGGTGACTGTGACTGTACTCTAAGCCTCCTGATTGCTCTGTCAGTAGGTCAGTTTCTGCAGCTCCAGTCAGGCTGTCTGACCAGAGCAAAGCAGAAACTGTCTCCAAGCTCTTACACAGCAAAAACACTGAGGACTGTCAATCATATGATAAAAATATTATTATATAAGTGTTTTGGACATAGAGTTGGTAGAAAATGAATATATATATATATATATTCAAGATGTGATCATCAGGTATTTCAACTTTTGTTGGCATTTACTATTTACTTAACAAATAATTACAGAATAATTGTTTTTTTTACAGCTCCAATATCTGATAAATAAACTTGATGTTCTATTAAATGTATAAAAGTTAAAATTGATATTAGCTTTTAGCCTTTTAATAATAACAACATAATTAACAATGGCGAGGTGTATCTTGTTTTTTATTCCAGATGTGAAATTTGCTTGAGAATGCTTGATTATTCAGACCAGGTCTGTCATTCTACATTTTTACAATCAAAGACTCATTATTTGTCCTCTGTAGCACTTACATCAGGGGATTATCATCTCACAGTACTAAAATACCAAAGCCTGCAGGTCAATCCAACAGTATAATTAAGGGAGTGGCTGGTTTGAGTGACAGCAGCTACTAACTATCTGCTAGGTTTTTTTATACTCATTGGTAGCAAGGTGTATCCACTCCACGCTCTCATCCAAATATGGTCACTTCATGCACCAGAAAGCCAAAATGGTTATGGCCATAACGCCAAACTCAAGGCTTCAAAGCGGTAGTGCACAGAACAACCGATGAATTCATGCTGGCTCCATCTACTGTTTATTACACAATGTATGACTGACATAATTAGCACTGGGCTGTTTACAAATTCTACCCTGGTTTATTACTTTCACTAGAAAATTACGTTAAACCTTAGACATCTGAGACTCAAGGGTGTTGAAGTTAAAATCAAACAAATTGACAGTTTTTGCAATCAAACCACAGTGATTAAACAATAATCCACACTAGATTAACTAATCTGTTATTATACCTGCCTTACACCACTTAAAAAAGCAAGTTAGGTGTGAGACAAATATAACTGTTATTAATTTACAATTTCCACTGCATATTGCACACTTGTTTACATTGATTACTATCCATCCCTGCCTCTCACCAATGTTAAGTGAGCTGAACACGGAGTGAACATTCCAGCTTCAATTATCCGGTCTCATTATCATACAGTTAATTGGTGTCTATTATTAACCAGAACACACTCACACTCAACTCTACAGAAGTTCAGCTCAAAGCACATCACAACCACACTGTTTGACACCCTATGAATTGGACTAATAAATGACTTACTGTGAACTACAAACTGTTACAGAAATGCTGTAAATGCTTTGTTAGATAAAAAACTGGTGACAGAAATAAAAAAAAACATTATGAACCACTATTGGTTGTGCAGGAAAAACTGCCAGCTAGTTTGCCTATTTCAATCTTCAAACACACATCCTATGAGATTTCTTCTTTTTCATGAACGACAGAAAAATATTCTAGACATTGACTCTGTTACTATTACTAAAATGCTGATTTAGTGCTCAGTGATGATGGCAACCTGTTTCCACCTGAGTTTTCTCAGATTATCTGAAGTGTCAACTGTCCTCCAATGTGGTTCCAGGTTATCTGCGAGTGGCACTGTGGCACAAGAGGCACCAATGCATCATTAGTGTTTTGCTCTGCATGTGAAACATTACATTACTCATCCACCCCCAGGCACCTGAGAGCTGCACAGCACCAATCAAGCTGCTGCACTGTGATTCACAGTGTGAGGAGGAGACTTGCATAAGAGCCAACAACATATTCCCATCTCAGTCATTCTTATAAAACAAATAACGCTCCTATATCTGCTGCAGTTCCAAGGTTCAGGCTCCGAGAGCTCAGCACAGCTAAGTGTTACAGGGGCCAAAACATTATTTACTGTCCACTGCTGTCTGAGGCTGCTCATGCACGCACGCGCGCACACACACGCAGCCTCAGGGATGTCAAACTTGACCCATTTTCCTCCAGAGAAGTGTATATTCTTATAAAGCAATGATGTTGAGCATTTTATGAAATACAGTACACGTATGAAGGCAGCTAATGTGGATCAAAACAAGAAAATGGAGGAAAAGATTAAAAGGAAAAAACTGATACTCGTTTACAGCATGTGTCACAATATGTGAAAAATGCCTGTGCGCGCAATAAAAGCGACAGTGATGCTGGATGAAGAAATGACAGCTTAAAAAGGAGGTCAGTGTGTTTTTATCATTTATTTTAGTCGTGCCAGGATCCACTGCAGCAGCACTGTCTCACCCAGCTGACACTGGACGCTCTGTTTGCGGCCGATTCCACGTAAACACGCTCAGGATTCACACTTAACTTGCGTTTTCAACCATCAACGCAGCAGCTGAAACTATTAAACCCACTGTATGGAAAGCTTACCTTCGGATAGCTCCAGATCCAACTCCGCCAGCTGGTCCCTGACCTCTTTAGGCAGAGCCGACAGATCAACGCCGCGGTCGGCCATCGTTGGGAGCAGAGCAGCCTGCGGGATGTTCGCGATATCTCGGATGACAGCGGGGTACAGTCCAGCATGAAGCTAAGAAATAAAATCAAGATGTAGTAGCGGTGGTGTTTACTCCATCTTCTCGACTCCCCGACACCGCCATGACTGTGGGAGATGGGAACAACTCGCCAGAGGAGTCTGTCAGTCACATGACCACGGCTGATGGTAATTGCTGTGACAGGATGGTGAGATAAAGCAGACTCTCTGCTCCCTCTGCTGTTGTGTTTTCACAGCTGAGCGGAGAAAACAGCATTCCTTCAGAGCCAACTCACCTGCCTTCAGGTGGAAACCAACACTGGTGAAAGAAGCACTCTGATCATTTGCTAAAGTAAAAGCAGAGAGACTGTGTAGACTAATAGTATTAAATCACAAATAAAATCCTGATTTAAAATATTACTTGGGCGAAAAAAACCCAAAACATATAATCATTAAAACTCACTCAAGCAAACACAAAGCCATCTAAATGGCTCCCCTGTGTTATATTGCAAAACAATACTATTCTCTTTAAATAACAAATAGTTACTCGGAACCTTTTAATGTTGGACATCCTCACTGTGGTTTCCCATGGCAACTATGTAGCCTAGCAAAGTTTAAATATGGCGCTCTATGTCGTTACTCACCACGTTAAGCTAAGATATTGTGAGTAAATGTATAAAGTAACATAAGATAGGACTACTCAAGCAGAGCAGAAGTATAGCATGTCAACGGTATTGAGGTAACTAATTCAGTAAATACACTTGATAATACTCCACTTCCGGGACAGCTGCAGTTGGAGTGTCCCATTTTCCAAACACAAATACCTTTTTATATTTGAAAGTTAAAGTGTATTTCACAGCCATTACTGCTGACAGTATTTCCAAAAAATCAACAAAAATATTCAAACCATCTGGACTATTTAAATTTTGTCTGCAGCTCGATTACGTTAAAACATTTTAACCCATTTCTCAAGTAATGCACCAGAATTTCCTAATCAAACAAAGATGGCAGCCGAAAACTACCTGTCCACGTTACATCCGTACAAGCTAACATCTTCCATGATTACTCAGGCCTACTTGTATTTTTGTCATTGTTTTAAAGTTAATAGTTGGCTGCTGTTTTGTGATCTTTATATCAAATAAGTACTTTCACAATGTGATGGACCTGGTGACAGAAACTTAAAGATGTTACTTTAAATGTTTAATGACAAAAGAACTTTAGCAGCTCTGGGAATTTTAAAAACATAATCCTTCCTTCTTGGCTTTTCAAAGCTCATATTTTTTTTCTTAAGGAAAAATTAACATTTAGCTCTGTGACTCAATTAGGTGAAAGCACTCTGAAGAGCTTTTCTATTTC
The DNA here is from genome assembly GCA_029783805.1 of Acanthurus tennentii. NCBI lineage: Eukaryota > Metazoa > Chordata > Actinopteri > Acanthuriformes > Acanthuridae > Acanthurus > Acanthurus tennentii. The sequence goes on along the minus strand of JAPZDZ010000012.1, from coordinate 15,213,717 downwards.
ATTAATTTACTTTATTATTTGCCCAAGACAACTTATTCATTAGTTGAGACTATACACAAGTACTTTTCCCATCTTTTTAGCCTGAGTATTTGACAAACTCACTCCACAAGGACATCTTTGAGACATTGTTTCATGTGGTTCAACTTCTGTTAAACATGTAAAAGACATCTATGTTCTTAAACAAAATAAAGGGACAAACTAATAAATGATAGGGGGGAAAAAAGCCCAACATGCCCACAAAGAAAAATAAACATCTTAAAACAATGACATGTTATAAAAAAAAGGGGTGGGGGGGGGGCATGGGGAAAAAACATGATGATAGTATTGGAAGTACAACGTGGTATAAAATAATCTGCATTTAAAAAACTTAAAATTTCAGAAGAAGCACCTTGCACAAGTATTTAGTCTACTTCATGATACAAGACGGCTTTGCAAATGTTGTAAAGCCTCCAAGACCAAGACATCTGTTATCTACAGATGTGCACTAATCACCAATCTCATTCATACATGAATACTCATCTTCACATTTTCTCTGATCACATCATAACTTTAGCTTTCAACTGAAATAGACCAAACCCCTCTAAGTGGCTGGGCTACACCTGTTAGCTAAATGCAAGAACATTGATATTTAATAGAAAAATATATTGCACTATTCTTTCCTCAACTGAAATGCCAGGGTAAATGATTTAAAATCTATCATGTTTGATTATCATTTAAAGGCCTTCTAAAGCTAACCATTTCAAGTGTGTTACATTAGGATTATGAGGATGGAATCCTTACAGAACAAAGACAGTTTTTGCATCAATAATTTCATGTTATAAAACATAAGAAAAGCAGATCAACAAACAGTGATACACAATGAAGCACAAACATACAGTGGTATTCTTCAGCCTTGAGTAATCCATGCAGTCATTGGGGTTTGATACATACACGACTAATGTAATGACATCCATTCCAAATGGCTTGAAAAGGGTGGTAAAAAAGTCAGACACACACTCACAGGGTAAACTGTGAACACATCTAGTTTGGTTATGCACTCAGCTGACTAAACGTTCTTATGTATTTAAGGAGGAAAAAAACTCAAAAAGGAAACACAGAAATTAAAGGTCAAAAAGTAAACAAAACAAAACAAAAAAAGCACGTTTCCAGGCTGCTTTTACTGCAATCCATCAACCAATCTCTCACCATACTTTCACTGCATTAGCAAAACATATCAACAATCAGTATCACTCATAAAATTTTTTTTCTTACAATTGAAAAATACAAGTAAAATTGTCAGCCTAGAGAGCAACCGACCTCATCACAGCCAGTGTGAGGGACAAAGTTGGACTCAAGATAAGTTTTCAACAGAAATGAAAATAAATGATACATGATTTTGACATTTTCATTCATATTTTCATCTTAATCTTAGACCTTTTACAACTGTCATAATTGAACAAGAATTGACCCCAAAACCCTGCAGAGTGAGTGTCCAACGTGTAATTCATATTTACATACAGAGTGGCGAGGCCTCTCTGAACAGGGAGCCTGATGGGACTGGAGAGCTGATGGAGGCACTGTGCCGTGTCTGTGTGATTATCATTGTCTGTGAGGGGAGGAAAGTATCTCAGTCTGGGATGGGGGATGAGGGCAGGCCCCTCTTTACAAACACTTTGCACCAGTCCGGCCTCCAAATGCCACTCGAGTTTGTACTGCCTCCCTACATCAGCGCATCATCTTGGGGCTGACTGGGACTGCTTTGCCATGACAATCCCTCCTGACGATCCCATGCCAGCCAGGACCGACATAGCCACTGCCTCTGCAGCGCGGACTCTCAGCCCATTGATAGTGGCCCCTGGACTGGAGGCAGGGGGTGACGGCCCGTGCTGGATAACTGCCGCTGGGGAGCTGATGGACTCAGTGGAAGGATCTCTGGAGGTTTCCTCTCCTCCTGCAGCTAGAGACAGAGAAAGAGACATTCACCCTTAGAGAGGTGAGCGAGTAAAAAGATACATTAGATGGATGAGATGATAGATGGATCCTGACAGCAGAAATGATACAGAGCAGGAAGCTGGTTGGTCAGTTCATGACTTTAATGGGTTACCTAAGAAAGCTGCCTTCTTCTGCATTACAGTGACAGGGCAGTCTTTGTGGGCCAGGAGGAGCTGCTTCAGCTGTGCCACCTCATTCCTCAGCTGAGTTACTTCATTCTAATGGAAACACAAAACACACACATATCATTCCAAGCATGTCCTATCTTGTCATATCATCAAGGATACTCATCAGCCTTTTTGAGTTAGTGATACAATCCTGAAGTGACAGAGTAAAGAAGACTTACCGTCAAGGAGACATTCATGTTAGCTAGATCATCTGCCTTTTTCTCCAAGGAGTTAACCCATAGCTTTCGTTTTTGCCTGCAGCGGGAAGCTGCCGCACGGTTTCTCTCAAGAAAACGCTGCCTTCTCTCATCAGGGTCCATCTCTGCAGCTCGCCGCCGCCGGCCTCCTGTTGGCTGAGCTGGGGAGACCTGGGGAATGAGGAGGGGGAGGGTGTGAATACTGTAAGGTGACATGTATGTCCAGAGTTTCTTAGATTATAAAAAATATCTTGACACAAAAAAAAAAAAAAAAAATTTTCCTTTAAAGGCAGAAACATTACATAATCTTATTTAAGTTTTAGTTAAGTGAATTAGTGTATTAGGGTATTTGTGGTTATAAGAATAAAATGAGTACTATGAGCTAATGGCAGACATGGTAAACCAAATGTAAGTCACTATGCATGAGCTCAAAATTGAGATTTAATGCACAAATCTTTTTACATTACAGTCTTAAGTTCTTGACCTTATACTTCAATGTTGGCCTAGGTGCACAAAATAAATTGTAATGTTTTACTGCGGCATTAGCTATTTAAGAGGCCCAGTGTGGGGATATACTGACATCTAGTGGTGTAATGGCAGACATTGAAATAATTATCCTTCTGCTTGCCCTTCCCTATCAAGCATATATGAGAACCTACAGTGGCAGCAAAAAATGCAAAAGACTGTCTCTTGGAACTAAGTTAAGACAGTACATGTGTATTACCTGGGGCTGGGCAGGTGATGGTGCATCAGAGTTTTGAGAGGGTTGCTGGCTCTGTTCCTGCCGCTGGGGGACAGCAGGGATAGACCCTGGTCCCCCACCAGCTCCATCTTGTGTCCCTGTGCCCTGATGAGTTAGAGCTGCTTTCAGTCGCTACAAGACACAATGACAACCACATAAGTTATTTAATGTTGAGCTCGTTAAAGAAGCTGCTCAAAATAGAAATGCAAATTTCGTCACATGTAATACAACACATTAAAACTGAGAAAAAAAAAATGTTTATATTAATCAACACATTGTTTTTAAGATTCAACATCCTACAGAACGACACTAACATGACTAATCCTCTCACCATCTTGGTCTCAGAGTGCAGACTATACCCAGATGGGGAGGATGAACCACTGCTGGCCCCGCCAACTGGGGGTCCTGGGATCCCAGGGATGTTAGGCACTGAGTTCACTGGCCTCGCAAGCTGCACAATTCAGCAAAATGAGCAAAGGGAAAGAGAGAGACACAGATGTGGTAATAAATAATGTGAAAAGAATAATTTATTACATTTCTCTTCCAACTTTTAAAAATAACTTACAGATATAACTGAGGTCATCTGAACAGGACTGGGCAAGAGAGGGACTGTCTGTCCATTGGGGAGGTGCCTTACCAGTGGAAAAGAGCTTGTAGGGGACCTGCCAACAAAAGACAAATAACTTGTTAAAATGTTCTCCTCAATTCTTTGTTGACTGACGAATTCAGATTAAGAAACAGGTTGGTTAAATATTTTAGTTTGCCAAAGGACACTACTGCAGAATGCTCACTGAACCTAGCCCCTCTATTCCCAATGAAATGGTAGTTACGGCAACAGAAAATGTGGGCCAGGTAACATTTCCAGAGGGATTTAATTTCTGTCCTTAAAAGTAAGCATGACTTAGCAAGTCTGAGAAAAACCACAAAAGTATGGAGCTGTAAATGGCTGCCAGCCTCCACCCACACTTGCCTCATATGTGATTGTTGATAAGAATGCAAGGGACAATGAAGAAATAAGTAAATTAAACCTCAAACACGCTTCTCTGGAAATATTACTAACCAGCTAAACATGCATCTTTTAAAAAATGTTTTAAATCATTTACCACAGGAAAAAGGGATTTGAGCTTATAAAATGTATTACCAAAGTGGCTAAGTGCAAGTCTCAGAACAATTTGCTATGGTTGGCCTAATGTTTCTTGACTGTGCTTTTGGCTATAATACTGCGAATGAAATATGGAAAACTACAATAATGGACTCAAAAAAAAAAACAGACAGTGAAAGCGAAAGACAATTAAAAAACAATCTGATTCAAATTGAAAATGATAGCCAGTAGCCAACAATATTTATTTGAGTATACATGCTGCATTTTATTACATGTTAGCTAACAAAATATTAAAATATTAATATTTAACTTGTTAGCTGTTAAAGTAAACTGATCCATTTCCCCCAGTGCTACTTAAAAGATACAATGTTTTGCAAACATCAAACCTAAAAAAACAAACAAACAAACAAAAAAAAGCTATAATTTACCCAAGCTGTCTGTTGGAGGGCGGCGCTTGTGTGATGACAGATGTCGGTGATGGCAGCGTTGGGTGTAGTGGGTCATTACTCAGATGAAGGGGAAGAGAACCTGGACGCACAATGGTTGGAGTGGGAGCAGAGCTTGCCACAGGTTTTGAGGGAATCTCCTGATGACAAATTGAAAAATACCATTTTTTGTTTTTATTCAGAAATTTATGAATCTACATGACCAGCATGCCAGCTGTTGATGTTAAAATGGCATAAGATGAGAGAGAAACATTTCTGGTTACAATCTATACCTTGCCTCTCACCCTTGAGTCCCTGCTATCTTCTGACATGCTGGATGAGGAATCTGGACTCTCTGGAGGAGAAGAATCAACTTGTAATGGACCCTCATCCTCATCTTTAACTTCTGATGGTGTCTGTAAAGGTGCACCCTTAGAGCAGAGAAGGAAAGATGGTTAATGCCTTTCAAATAAATTAAGAACGGCTATTAGTTTTATCTGATATGAATGAACTAATAGTGGGCCATTCATTCAACAGGTGCACTGATCCTTCATCTCACCGGGTGCTTTGTCCTCTGCTCATCTTCGTGTGCTTTGCAAAACTCCTGTTCAAAGGAGCTGGCCAACTCATTGAATAGCCCAACCTCCTCACAGTTCTTCAGAAAACGAGTTGGTGTGGGGGTCTGGTCTGTATAAATAAATAAATAAAGTTTTGGGGGTTTTTTTGGAAAAACTTTGTTTGAGAAGCCTACAGGACAGAAATATCCTCTTCCCAACAAACATCACACTCTTATATTAGCACAGGTGTTCAGAGCACTGACAACTTTTAGCACTCTGAAATTCAATTCCATTTTTACAAATGCTTATGTCAATGGTAATGTGAATACCTGCAATGATGACTGAGTCTGTTCTGGCAGGACCAAATTTTAATGTCATTTCATGCTTGTGTTTGTGGACTGACAGATGGTCTTCATTTGTGAATCTCTGAAAAACAACAACAACACAGCCGATGAGGAAAAAATAAAGCCCTTTAGTACTGATGTAAAAATATGAAATGTATAATAAGTGTCTTTGCATCAACCTGCTGCTGATAACTTTATTACAGATGATGTGAGATTAATAATAACCCCTGCATTCTGAACAGCTTGTCCACACTGGGGTAGCAAACTATAAAAGCAGTCTTATTAATGCATCATTTTTTTCTAACCTTTTGACAATTTACAGTACCTTTAATTATTAAATAGGCTATCAGCTAAACTGGAGTGAGCCCTTGCAATACTGAGAAAAGGCAGGGAATTTTTCAGATATCTGAGCTAGATGATAAGAGGTGACAAAAGAAAGAATAAGAGAGAGTGTTATGCAGATATGTATGGGAATTAATGCACTGAGATATCATACCTGCCCACATCCGGGGGCAGTGCATACAAAAGGTCTATCATCCCCCATCTCAGACAAATTTTCTGCAAAAGAGTGCAAAAAATAGAGCAACCTGTTAACTGCTTTATTCATCTACACACATGGAGACATTCAAACAGTTGATACTTAAATTCCTAAGACAAGATATTCTACTGGTTATGGCTGAAAAATACTGAGCATTAGACCAGTGTAACTTATAATATACTATGACTTAAAATCATTGACAACTATTACTCATAGGTGAATAGTTGACCAACATTTAAATGTCACTGTCTCTCAGCGAGATAGCTCTGCTTGTGTTTTAGCTTGTTAATATATCAACAAGAAATGAATGCCATGCACCTGTTGAGAAGAGGGATTTATTTAGCGCCATTAGTTGCATGTGCTCACCTGACACCACAAGCACAGTAAACATTGCTAAACAAATTATTTTCCTTACCAACTTGCTTGAGAGGTAACGTGAAATACGACTGAGACCTTAGATTTTTATGGACTATTTGCTTTAGATTCAGTGGAGGAGAGTCAGGGAGGAGCGTTTAACGGTAACGATGAGAGAGCAGAGCCCACGCAAGCTACCTTTCAACCCACCCAACCATGTCATCAACCCATTGGTGCTACCACTGTTGAGGTCGTTCGGCTATGGAGCTAGCTGGGTGGCTCAGGTTATGGACTGTTCATAGGCTAACCTGAAGTGCCAATTATTTGGCTAGCTCTGATTTTATGAGGGTTGGGCCCTCAGCTAGCATAACCTTTTTCCACAACGAAACATTTTGTTTCCGAGCCCTGACAGCCGTGTCATTTTAACAAACATGGAAGTAGACATCTTGGAAACAGATGACAAATTTCAAACGTTAGGATAAGCTTCGCAGGGCGATTTTTTTTTACCGTAGACTAGCTACCAGTGACAACACAGCTAGCTAAGCTAATGCTAACTGCTAATCGATCCATCGTTTAGCTTACCTTGTGAGTTTACACTACTAGGTCCGCCAACTTAGTTGCTAACATAGACTTTAGCATGCTAATGCTATAGAAAGCTATGGTGTGCTAAGCAACGATCGTATGCAAACACTACATGCCTCATGAACACTAATGGAATTTATTTCGCCAGGATATCACAGTTTAAGTTAGGCGAACCTCAATGTGACTTAACTCACCAGACGTTTAAACAGCCTCTTCACTCCTCCGACTACGCTCCGGACAGTGCTGCTGTACCGCTGCCTGGCCGTTGTTGACACTCTGACACTTCCATTAGCAAAACACCGCGAGAGCTGGAAACTGGCAGAGTATTACGTAACAGGATTGACGTGGGTGAGAATGTGAAATGATGACATTTGACCGAGTCTTCCAATAAATATCCTTCCATTTTTGCGTTCCTCTACCACTTATACTTTGCATCAACAAAAAATGCTATCTTATTTTAGCATCATGCATCAGAAAAATCTTCCTAACGCTGATTGAGGATTTTAATCCAAATGCCTACAACAGTTACATAATGTTTACCGGGGTGGTTACTTGGCAGATGGCATGTAAAATCCGCTAACAAATCCTTGCTAGTACTGTGTGGCAGGTTATTGACACTGTCCTGTCACTTGTGCTTTGGAGAACAAATTTCAAATTTGAACTGGGTAAAATAAACCAAAATAAACTAGTCACTCTAGAGAAGTTTGATAATGAGTATTTACATTTGCTGTTTATAAAAATTGTAAACTATCAGGTGCAATATGTTCTTGAGCAGACATACAAAGTATAAGACACGGCTGTTTAAAAATAAATCTTTATTTTCATACCTTAGGCTTAGCAATAAAATATTTAATTAATAAACCAGTGTGTTCTTGGCTGAAAATTGCAATCTTAACTTTGATTGAGTTACAAGCAGGATTCTGATATATGACAAAAAAATGCATTGACAAACAAAATAAATTGTATCATATACATTGTGGACAGACACATATATAATACACACAAACCAAGTTACCCTCTATCTACCCTTGTGGCTACACCTATATTAAACTGAGATTTACACAGAAGAGAATAGAGGCTATAGTGACTCCGGGAGTAATAAACTGATAATGGTGGATACTGACATCTGACCAGTGTCACAAATTAATGTGCTAAAAATTCCTGCAGACTTTATACTTGAAATTAAAACCCTATCAAGGCACTGGAGCATTGGTTTGGGATAAGAATTCCATTTTTTCTGAAGCAACCTCCCTCCCTATGTGCATAACTTTACACTGTAAAACAGAAGTACAGCATATACACAGGAGACAACTGAACCACTGATAAGACAAAAATACTGTACAATGCAGTCAACTCTCTGCAAGTGGTGTTTTAACTCCACAATCCTAAATGTTTGTAGTCCTTTATCTTCACCCATCTGTAGTTCATTTTCATTTGCAACATGACAGACCATTCAGATAAAGTAAAAACACAAAGGTTAAAACACATTTAAGCACAAGTTGGGCGTTTCTGGCTCCTACTGTGATTAAAAGATTAAAGGATAAATCATTTGGATTCACACAGTTATATTTGCAGGAATGTTCTCCTCCATGCAGAGTGGCTGTATTGATCAATAAGTAATTCAGTTGTAAATAACCAACTGTCCTTTCTCAGATCAGTCTACACACTGATTTACAGATACAACAGAAACACTGAATATCATAAACAAACACATTCTGACTGAATACAACACAAAACTCTACGGCAGGAAAAGCAGAATGTTAACAACCCAGAAATATTTAAAACTAATCTATAAATACACACAGACAATGAAAGCAACAATACTTACAAAATAAAGCTGAAATTATGGTCTTATTTCAAACACTAAATTCCTCTGAAAAATCATTGATCCAATCAAAACAGATGAGGCGTCAACCAGTGTCATTGTGTCAAGCAGAGAAACTGCCATCATCAGAAATCAGAAATTAATAAGTTATTTTCATTAAAAGATGACATGATCACCACTATGGTTAATAATACAATTGTTTGCTTTTGAGGTCCCTCAAATCATCCATAATTTTTAACAAATCCACATGCAGAAACTAGTCAACAATAAGTACATCTGATTCTTTTGATCTCTATCATCATGCTCTAAAAACTGAAAAAAGAATGTAAAAAATACCAAAATGATTAGGGTGTGATCCTCTTAATTGGACTTTTGACTGGCCTTAGTTAAAAGTGAATCAGTTTTGAGACTACAACCTGCAAAAACAAACATATCTACTCCAGTACAGTCTTTCCAATTACACAGAGACAATTACTGCCAAAACATTAAACAAATACAGTAATTGCATGGTGCATGTCCTGAAAACATGCAACTTAGTTTTCACCACCATCACTAACAGAACAAAATTCCATTATCATAAAATTTCTTCAAAAATTGCTACTCATCATCAAAAGCCAAAACTTCTTTTGGTTATTTCACATCCAACTGTTTCTATTGTTTTTCCATGGATTCAACATATTCCATTCATAAATGGTCTAATATGCTTGGTTTCAGTGTAAAACAAATTTGATTGGAAAAAAAAATCTCAATATGAATCGTATGCCATCAAAAATGAGTCAGAAAGAAATCAAATGTGCCTTATTGTCATTACGTTAAATGTTAGACATGAAACACCATCCATCTGTCTCCCTTTTAAACTCTTAAACATACACATATATATACAAACACACACTACAGATTTAGCCCATGACATCCTTTGATACTGTCATGGTGATATATCTCAGTATGTTTTATCACCCCAAAAACCCACAACTTTGCAAACAGACCATGTGCATTTTTATAACAGGGAAATTTCTTTACAGTCTTTACAAATAATTTTAGGTCTTAAACAACGTTAAAGGATGTGTGACAATGTCTGTCAAATGAAGTATATTCATCTGTGTATTTACATATATACACATATATACTGTTTTCATTTCCTGTTTTAGTGCATGTATTAAAGTGTTCTTTTTCTGAAATTATTTTGGTGACCTTGGGGGAATATTCTGTTCTTTGCCACTGCGTCTTGCTCCTCGCTGTGGGGAAAACTGTTTGCCAGCATTCAAGCCTCTCTGGTGCCCCCGAATCTTCAGCCCTGTGCTTCCAAATTTATCTTGGCCATTAGCCCCTCTGAAGGAGCGTAATGGTTGACGAGGAGGACGGCTGTCTCCAGATTTCTCCGGTTTGTCTGTAGTGCACTTGGAATTGGGCCGAGGCTCCTCGACCCTGTTGACCTTGAGCTCTTGCAGGGGTTGGCTGGGTGACGAGGCAGGAGGGGAGGGAGAGGGAGTCTGTGCTGGTAGCGGGTCCTTGGCCAGCCTCTGGCATACCTCTGCATAGCTGAGCTTTCTTGAACTCTGGTTAGAGAATAACACCAGGAGAAAGTGTTTAATCAGTCATTAAAAACCCAAAAAGAATTTTGTGTATGTAATAAATATAATGTTATTCTGGCACGAAGACTGTATGATTCAAATTAATCAAATTCTCCATCATAGGACACACAGGCTAGACGGTATCTATGTTGCAGTTGTAATTTCTCCATATGTTTTTGTGCATTTGACCTGTTTTTGCCTTTACTCTAGGACACAACAGGAATACACTGAAACTACTGTGATTCCCCAGCTGATTACGGCTGCCTTTGACCACAACAAAGCAAAATAAAAACTTTCACAGCCAGTGGATAAACCTACAGGCAGTGCATTTTTGATGTAGATAGATTTTTTTTAGTGGAATATTTTCCTGTTTCATTTTTATAACAATACTTCTCTAATTTGCTACAATTAACACAGCACAGTAGAAAGGGGTCTTAGAATGACCAATGGGTTAACAGGCAGTGTTATGCTGGAAGCTAATATGGAACTCCAGAGAATAAGACAGGTCTTACCAGCTCTGTTGGAGTTGGAGGAGGTGAGGAAAGTAATTCTGTGGGAACAGTCTGGCTAGAGGTGGAGGGGGCATGTTCAGGGGCAGTTTGGGAGGCAGCCTGTGTGGAAGAGGAGGTGGTTTCCTTTGGAATAGGAGGTTCACCTTTGTCCACTTCCTTTATTTGAGAAGAAGCACTGAATAGAAGAAAGGAAAAGAGGGGTGATGTTCAATGTTCATGCCTTTTTTAACCGCAAATTTTTTTTAAAATTTAATTAATTTGAAGTAAATTTTACCTTGGCACTGGTGGTGCTGCTGTCTGTGGTGTTACAGGAGCAGGTTTGGCATCCTGGGGCACAGAATCAGGTTTTCTTACAGCATCTTCTGTGATGTTTGTGTTTTGGTTCTCGTTCACCTTTTGACCCACGGGCTGAGATAATAAAGGGTTTTAAATGATGATGTTCATTCAAACAACTGTAACTTATTGCTTCTTTAAAGTGTATACATGGTAGAGGGCATGAGAGAAGACAAGATATATACCTTGTTGGTCACTTTTAGTCCACGTACAACATCAGAAAGGCGCAGCTCTGGGACAGTTTCCCCCTGGATACTGACCACAGAACCCGGCAAAGGAGGAAAACTGGAAGCTTCCAGGTCAAACTTTGGTGGAGGGGGTACCTTGGTCTCTGTCACAAGTGCAGACCTCTGTAATCATCATAAAAGTTCAAGTCAAATGTGAGATAAGAAACACTGTCTGAAGACAACTTTTTTATAAAGGTGATACCCCTGGGATCTCCCTGGTCTAATTAATAAACAGTTAGTTTGAGGGAAAGAAAAACAAAATAGAAGAAATGTGCTGACCGTGGTATGTTCATCTTCTCTTTTCCTCCTCATGCCTCTGTGGTTACCTCTCCTACGATGAAGACAGGTCATTTACATTAGAAAATTATCCCCAACGCATGAAACACTTGTCAATGTGCATCAGGCTGTCTTATTTGATAATTATTCTCCATTTACATTGTATGTTAATAGGAAGGTTAATCTTACCTGCCACGTCCACCCCCGCTCAGGTAACCGTTGGGAGAGCTGTCTTTCAGGCTGAAGGAGGGCACAGTAATTGTTGCTAGAGTGGTACCTGATGGTGTCCCTGCAGATTGGAGGGGCTGTGGACTCAAAGGACCAGACAGGCCATCCATATGGGTCCCCTGAGGCAGCGATACGGAAGGGGGCACATCCCCAGGCCTAGGGTGACCCTTTGCATTGTTTCTGGTCACACACAAAGGACACACATTTCTAACTAATTTATATCAGCTCAACCATAAAAAAGCACATTCTGATACTCCAGGGTTCTAAGCAATCACTTAAACAACAAAAAAGGGTAAACACATTAGCACTGTAAAGGTGCACCTAATGGTTGATTTAAAAAAAAAATATGTATGTATGTGCCCTACTCAAAGAAATCTATCCATCTATCCATCTATCCATCTATCTATCTATCTATCACTTAACAGTTAGATGTATTAATGGAATCAAATTTGATATACATTTCATGAAATTATG
>JAPZDZ010000012.1:15163786-15183035 GCA_029783805.1 Acanthurus tennentii | reverse complement strand
CAATGGAAAATACACCATATGCATAAAATACTGACCAATATCTTTACTTGAAGCAGGATTATGTTCAGCCTCAGTGTCTGACATCCAAAGCTGCTCAATGCTTATGTCCAGAACTTCGTTGGTTTCCTCTTCAATGGTCCTCATTTTGTCTGGCTCCTCAACTGAATCGGGTTCTGCCTTGGACAGCTCCCTTCTGGTTCTTCCTCTTCTCACTGAAGTCGACTGACGGGTCAAAGTTTCATCGTCCTCAGAAGAAGCAGACCAAGGGACTGCAGTGCTCTTTTTACCTTTGGCCTGCCTCTTGGGTGGGACCTTCTCAACAGGTGGATCTGGGGCTGTTTTAATGTTTTGGGCAGCTCTTCTTGTGGTAGTTCGCTTTTTAGGCACATCTGGTATTTCTTTGGGTTCTTCCTGGGTATTGGCTTCTGTGTCGCTCTCATCACTGAACTCTACCTGTATTGGCATATTTAAAAGGAAGATATTTTTCATAAAAACAGTAAAAGTAACTTCTTATTTGTAACAATACAATCTCTACTTTGATTAGATGCATACCTTGAAACGTGATTTCTTGGTGCGTTTAGGGGCAGCAGGCACAGGTTGTGCTTTGCCTTGAGTTGGCGACACCTCTTCATACACATGAAACTGTAGCTTCGAAGCTGTCCTCTGTGCTTTCTGCACCGAGGCAGGGACCTTCACCTTTTGAACAGGAGTACAGGCCAATGTAGGTACCACTGTGTCAAAGTCAAAAGAACCAAGCTCCTTGACAGAGGGCTTCGACTTCACCGTCACTGGTGTCATGGGAATCAGTCCCTTTGCTTTGGTTGAGGAACTCGTCACTTGTATCTTGGGCTTGACAACCTTGACCTTCTTTGTCTCCTTTGTTTTGACAGGAATGTCTGTATTTTTAATCGGCCCTTTTGGCTTCTTAAGCAAGGATGAGGGAGGCAAAATCTGCTCTGATTTCAGCTCTTTCTCCACTTTTGTTGGATTCCAAGTCCAAACATTTGAGTAGAGTTCCTCTGGGCTGCAGCCCTTTTTGGTTGCCAATGTTACCAATGACATTATGGCTTTGGCTGCCATTAAGCCTGCTCTCACAGGTCTTAGCACAGGAGAGCGTGTGGAATCAACAAATGCTAAACCAGCATCCAGTACTTTCCATATACCACAGACCTTTTTATGCCTTGGCTCCAGCCCAGACAAGGACATATGCAGATATACACGGCCCACTACATCCTGCATCATGGAGGGTTTGGAGAGGCCTTTGGTACGGCCACATGGAGGAAAGAGTTTAGCTAATTTTTCCCCAAGTTTGGCAGAAACACTCTTACAGCGGGCTAATGCTGCCTTTTGTAATTTAAAACTGAGACTTGCTTCATTGGGATCCAGCTGGAGAACCAAATCAGCCTGTGTAGCTGCCCAGCGAGCAGTGGCTCGGCCCAGACAGGGCTCAGAGCAGCAGGGGCACTGACAATCTGAGTCATGTGCCAGGGAGGAGAGCCAGCGGCGAGGCTGTGCTTTGAGAGGTGGAGAGCTGGTCACATCTCTCACTACAGGTTCTTTCGCAATCCACCTCGTGCTCAGGATGCCAGAGAAATCATCCTCTACGGTAGGAAGAGGAGACTGAGATTTCTGTGCCGGACGACCCTTCCTAGGTTTGATTTTGACCTCTGCCTTTCGCACCTGATCAGAAAAATCTGACATAAAGAAATAAAAAATCCATTAAGTCACAACATTACATTAGCAAAAAAGACTTTAAAAATCTAACACAGATAGTGTAATTACTGATGTTGCATTTTTTAAGTATCGCTGCTTGGAATTATCAGCCAGGGCAAATTAATTTTTAAATGCAGTAACATTATCTGAAAGAATTTTTGTTTGTACTGAAAGTTAATTCTTAAATTTGACTCAGTGTTTGACCCTATTTCAACTGGTGAAGTTGTGTATTCAACAGACCTGTGCAAAGCTCCAGAAGGTTTCTGACTTTATCTAGATCAGTTCCACTTTCCTCTGTCTCCCCCATCATCAGCTCCAACTCAGCTTTAATCACCAGCAGCTCTGTACATCTAAGACAATGACAAAAAAAGTGAAAAAAATAGAAATTCAAGAGTGACCATGAGTTCCTGGAGCATTGTTTTTTATATATCCTGCTGTGTTCTAAGTCTATGATAAGAGTAAGGGCATTTGAGAGGTACTGGTAGGTTTTTGGCCTATGGCAGAAGGAGGTGAGTGTTATGGCTCTCCTGAAGTGCACGTGTCAGCACTGCACTGTCTGAGGAAATGGACAATATCAATCTTCATGCACTCATCTGCTACCTCTTTCTCAAGGACTTATCTAAGGGGGTCCAACATGTGTGCGACACTAGTGTGCCCCTCCTTACAGCATGGTGAAGAAGTGAGACGCTGAACCCAAACAGGCAGAGAGAGGTGACTGCATGAAGGCTGACACTGTTCATTTTCTCAGACACTGCTAAATTGCAATTTTCAATGAGTGAAAACAGAAAAAACAAAAAATCCATTAACTTCAAACACTCTGCATAAGCACTTAAAAAGATAAGCTTATATAACAAGATTTGCATAACTTATTCCCCCTCAGGCCATAGCCTTATCATCGGCCTGTATGCATTTATCATACCTGTTTTAAAGAGGTACACATGAACAACCCAACACTGTAAAATTAAGAGCCTTGCAAAAAATATATAAAGATAAAGCAGTGTAGTGACACCACTGCAAAGTTAAGCCTTAAGATTTAGAGCATGTCTACTATAAAATTTAAAACAAGCTTTTTGGATTTATCGCAAGGTTGTTCTATAGGATTGCAATGGAAAGTAAAGGTTTGGTAAGTCAAGAAGTTTGATTTGAAAAAAAAAATACATTTTTAGAACACAGAATTAAAATAATACAAAAGAAAATTAAACCATAAAATTGAATTCTTCCTGTTCAAGGTAGCCGCTGTAAAATCTTGCTGTCTAATAATTGTACAATAGTTAAAGCTTAATAACACAAAAAACAAAGAGGATTAATAGGCTTTTTACTGCCATTTAGTTAAGCATTGTGCACTAAAGTGAACAACATGTGAAAATGGTCAGAAAGAGCTAATATCAGTGCACATGTTACATCATGATTTACATTAACCTACTATCATGCACTTACTGGCTGAGTGCTTGCAGCTTGATTGCCAGTTTGAGAGCTTCTAGACATTGGAGCCTGGCATCATTGATGGCCCCACAGCTCCTCCTCACAGCCACCATCTTCATAGAGCAGTTTAACAGATCTGAGAGCAGCTGCCACTTCAGCACTAGGTTATCTCCTGCTCATAAACAAACACAGAGAGGAATCAATGTGGCAGAAAAGCACTAAAAAACTTCATATGGCATTAACAGCTTTTCCAGGCATTGTTTATCATAGTGTATGTAGTGTAGACATACCTTGGTCAATGAAGCGCACTTCTGAGCTACTGCTACTGCTGCTGCTTGTCCCATACAGGCCCTTCCCCACTAAAGTGACCAGCAGGCTGCAGAGAAGCTTCAGACTCTCATACAGCGCAGTGTCTGGGGTTTTTATACCTGAGACACACATCAAGAGCTCCACATTATCAAAATGCATGATTAAAATTGGAAACAATCTGGTCATATTTAGCGTAGCAAACGCTTTAGCTAACCATGCTGTGTGATAAGGCTCCGCTGGGCTTCTGGTAGTACAGCTGTATCCAAACTCAGATAGGTGCAGCAGGTCTGAAGGGTCCGTGCACGCAGCAGGTACCAGCTCTTTGACTGCCTCTGCTCATTCACCTCTTTGAGCACCTCACACATGTATTGAACCCCTAGATCCACCTGACATATGGTTAAACAGGAAAGGGTAAATTAAATAGGGATCGCCAAGTGCTGCAGTTAAAAAAAAGATATAGCATGAAAAACAATGCTTGTAGACATGTTTCCCACCTGCCCTGTTATGTAGCAGTACTGAGCTTTTAACAGAATGGCCAGCGTAGAGAGAGAAGAGGGTCCCTCAGCAGTGGAATTTGAGGCGAGAAATTTTTCTGCTTGCTCTAACTGGACCTAAAAAAGTTGCACAATAAATATAAAATAAATAACAAAGTAAGATTAAATAAATTAAGCAAGATTTAGTGCATCTTCTATAAACAATTACTGCAAAACTTTATTACCAAAGCCAGTTCAGGAGTGCCCATATCCAGGAGGATGCTGGTTGACTGGCAGAGGAAGCTGGCACATCCGTGGGCATCAGCAAGTTGATTTGAAAGTCCAAACGCAAGCTGGTAAGCTTCCAAAGCCTTTAGAGGCTACATAAGAGAATTAAGAGATTTTATAACGACACGGACAACATACAGTAAATAACACAAACAGCAAATGTGAACATCAATCCTAACACTAACAACTAGAGACCTACCGATCAACCTACCCATCCTAAATATATTTTATCATAATGTGTAAAATAATAAAGTTGAATGATGCTGCCTTTGACATAATGCACCCCGCTCTCCCTTTCATACCGATCATGTTCAATTATCAACTACTTATCCCAAAATATTATACTAAATTGTTTGATAAAAGCTTCAAATCCATTTTGAGATTAGGAGAGATACTAAAAAGAGGAGACCCTCAAAAATGAGCTTGACCATACTCTGTGTTGTTACCTTTCCCGTAAGTCTGAAAAGAGCTGCCATCACAGCAATGGAGCCACAGGTCTGTTTGGGATTTCTGACTGAAGGCAGGACTGGACGCTGCAGAAGAGTGGACCACTCCTCCAGGGCTCTTTCTAAAGGTTTGCACAACTCTTAAAAAGAACACAAATATTGCCTATTAACCTCTCACAGAGACAATAAATGATGAACCTATTACTTCTGTTTATTTTTGGTCCTTCCCACCAATAGTACTTTGTGCAAATCAAGTGGAACAACAAACTGCATAACATATTGCCACTTTCACTGAAAGGGTCAACAGTTGGATTATTGAGATAAGTAAAAATGAAAGGGTTCTTACTGTTTTCTTCAGCCAGACTGAAATGAAGACCTTCATAGACAAGGATGCTGTCTTGTGTCTTCTGCTTGTGCTCATAATCAAAATCATTGGTTCCTACAGAATTGGCCACACACCACGTCTGCTCACGCAACTCTCGCTGTTTTTTATCCCTTTCAATGGCCTGGCCGAAAAAAATAAAAACAGCACTGAATTATCACAGACTTCATTCAAGACTGTTTGACTGTCAGCTATACAGTCTAATATAAACTTTTACATTAGTCTTATGTAAGACCATGAATAGAACCATGCTGTAATTAGTTTATTTCTTATTAATTTTTATTTTAATGAAGAAAGAGAGATTCTACACATTGACTCTTTCATTAAATTAATATTATGAAAGAAAAAAAATACTCATGATATCCTAATAGAGACAGAGCTCACCTCCTGAAGATTCTTCTCTAGTGTGCAGATATAGAGCCAAAGTAAAGCATGGGCCTTGTCATCCTTCAATCTATCTGCATTCTCTGGAGTCTCTGGCTCTTCTTCAAGTAGTCGTAAAGCCTCATGGGTGAAATCAACTGCTGTGCTGTGTGGATACAAATGAACATCATAAACTGGTAGTCCACTGGGGCTCCAGAACAGCAAAGCGAAACAAAGCTGTTTTATAACGAAGAACACCACTCATTGAAATTTTCATGTAAATTAAAGTTCTTACCAGTCAGTCTGTTCACTAAAATCCTGGTAACACACAACTTGAGCCATTTCACAGAGGTACACAGCTCTAAGATGGGTGTGGGAGCTCTCCTCATGACAGATGTCCAACAGATCACAGAGAGTGTTGTAACGCTCCTGAGCTGTGTCCCCTGTCACCTCCTTATAGGCACGCAGCTCTTCTTCCAAAAGGCAAAGCATCACTCTCTCATCAGGGACATCTGGACCAAACCCATCATGTAATGTCCTGTTCCAGAGTGGGACAGTACAAGCCAACAGTTGTAAGTTTACTTTTTAATGATATCCAATTACATTTTCTATGAACTTCAATGTTGACACCAACATCAAAGATGGTTTCTTCGTCAGACTTATCCTGTACCTGAGACGGATATCCTCCTCAGAGTTGCGGGCTGCATCAGTCTTTGTTTTCACCCACAAAGAGACAGGTTCAGCCATATGAGATGTAATTCTGTCTCCCAGAGCTTTTAGCCACAGGATCACCCAGTCAAGTGCTCGCTCCAGTTGTCCAGACCGTCGAGATGTCTGCACAGCCAACATGAAGGGTCGGCTCAACTAGGTAGCGTGAAGACAAGACAACAATACAGATGGCTGTAAATATAATAAAAAAATCTTCTCTTATTTGACACAATCTATTTTAAATTTAGGAAGTACATTTATGTTACCCAGGCCCATTCCAGACAAGACAACATATATTTTGCATATCTATTAAGACTGAGACAATGTGAAGCATGCTAAAACTAAACATTTTTAAAGAGCTTACTCTATCAACAGAGAGCGAGGCAGGACAATTCTTGCATAGATCCCTACAGATGATCTCAACTAGCGTAAAGGCTTGGTCATAGAGACGCCGGTTGTACAATCCACAGGCCAAGTTGCTTACAGCAATCACTGCAAGACAGATGGCAATCACAAATTTAAAAAACAAGAGAATTTTTATAGATGCAATTTAGGCAACTATTTCACCACAACTTAAAAGACTTGATGGTAATATATCAGACTGTAACCACCTGCTTTGATGAGAAGATTTTCACTCGACAATTTACGCAGCTCAGTCATCATAAGTCCAGCTGTGGCCTGGCAGTACAGCAGCACTCTCTCCAGTGTATCACTGTTCTCCAGCTAAAAACAACAAATCAGACTGTAAGAATTGTTGAAACATGTTGTAGCTGTGCGATTCTCATTTATTTCTGTTAGATTAATTACTATCACAATATCTGAAGTTACAGAAGAAGCTTCACCTGTGATGCAATCATGCTCTCGTAAGCAAATACGAAACCTTGGTAAATACTGAGGCAAAGGACCTGTTGCAGTCTGCTGCCCTCAGCCTGACGTATTGTATTCTGTAAAGAAAGTAAAACCACACTAATGATCAGCACAAATTCTTCTTGAGAAAATATTTTACACCTCTCAATACCTTCAGTTGGCAACAAAGAAAAATCCAAATCCCTCTGATTTTTAAGAATGATTATTCTGCTTTTTTTTTTTTTTAAGTACACACACAAGCTAAAATGAACTCCTTATCCTCCTCAGTGACCATACTCACCTTCTTAAGCATCTTCATTATCTGTTCTTGTTGCTCTTCTAGAAAGGAAAACCAAGCCAGGAGCATAGGTCCACTGAATCCCTTGCTGTGGCCATTTTCAACTGACCACACCACCAGTCCGCAACTTTCAAGAACAGAATGAGCCTCTTGGTCCCCTAGGTCTGCTGGAAGAGACCTCAAGGCCCTGGCACACTCTGTCAAAGCCTGGCTGCTCTCACTGCCAGCCCTCAAGGTAGAATGAATTTTTACAGCCCATTTGGCAAGAAATGCAGCTGTACACTGACAGTTAGCACAGTCTCTAATCTTGCTCTCAATTTTATTCAAAAAGGTGGAGGCCAATTCATGGTAACCAGCCTTACAAAGGACCTTTGATACAGTAAGCATCATTTCAGAAAGCACATATAACCATGATGTCTCAGCAGACTGCTTGGGCTCGTCCCCCTCGCAGCCTCGACCACCAGTCAAGCATCTATTGAAAAGTGTGTGCATTTCCTGTAGAAGAAAAGCGGCATCATCCTTTGTCATTGCTCCACAGCTGCTTTCAAATTCAGCAGTGGCATCCTCTAAATATATAGGAGCTTTACAGATAGAGGGAGTTGCACTTTCTGTGTCCAACAGCAGGAGGAAGCTCAGAGCTTGCATCTTGCAGTGGAGTTTGTCATGGGAATTTAGGATATTCCCGTCTTTGGTGGAGGATAATCCATTCCAGAGCACTGAGAAACAGCTCCGCACAAGAACATAGTAGTCCTCAGCCTATGGATCAAAGAATAGAGGCAACTTTGTTAATACTGACACACACATGAAAAAAAAACCTTCATTTAGAAAGAAAATATACTAATAAAACACACATGTATTACCTCTGAAAAAAACTCCATTTACCTGTTGGGCTGGAGAAAGTCTGTTGTAAAGCAGCCCAGCTACATGACTGCATAGATGGTGGTCTTCTAGGGAGCTGAGCTTCTTGACGATATGGAAAATAATCTTTTCCATGTACAGAGGGCTGCTCTGAGCAACAAGAGCTGCAGAAATATCATAGCCATGTAGGGAAATTTCAACCAGCTGAACCAATTTACGAACATGGTCAAGGTGAGGGGATCCAACTCCAAGTTGATGGTTACAGGCTCTGATGACCCTGTCACACAATGTGCGACCCTGTAGGCCTGGTCGACTTTTGACATAAATCTACAAAATAGAAAGAGAAAAGAAGACGGGTTTAAGTTTTCTTTCAAAATGACATTTAAAATAACTGTAAAGTGCTTCCTATTTTATTAAGAAAATGTCTGCTTTTGACACGCAAATGAAACCTGGTCCATTTGAAAGCAGGTAACATTGACGTTAATGCTTTTTAAAAGTGCTTTGCAAAGGCTCTATGACTGTGCTAACCTCGAGTTCCTGAAGTAAAAGCTCCGTCTCCTTCAGAGAAGCGGTCCGCTTGATGTATTCGTCCACTTTCAAACACTTCATCCCGACAGCTGTAGAAAAATCGGTTGTTAAGGGTAATTCATTTTAATAGTAAATGTCGATAAAAGTGAGTAGCTGATGTTAGCTAACACTAGCGACAACAAGATGGTCAACTACGTTAACGTTCTTTAACCTAACCGAAAGAATACTGTAACTTACTTCAAGCAGGAGACTTTAATATTTCAGCACCTTTAAATTAGAACAGAGAAAAGAACTGGTTTTCATGATAACGTTACATGAGCGGCGTCGACTTTAAGAAACTTGTTTCACGTAAAGTTAAAAAATTCAAATCCTTAACTATCATAGCTACTGCACCCTCGCGCACTGTTTTTTGAAAGCTGTTCGTGAACCAATCCCGTAGCGCTTCCGCTTATACCCGGAAATGCAAGAACTTGTGGGTGTTGTAGTCTACTAAGCCCGTATCGCCAACAAGCAGAAGAGGCTATATAGGAGGAAAACAAAAAGTACAGCCCCTGGATCCACTGCTTTAATAGGTTTGTCATTTAAATGATTATAAAAAATCATAAGAGAGTACACCTTTGAACCACCTCGGAAGATGTATTCTATGGATGTATAATGAGTTAGCTACATTTCAGCAGTATTCTTGATATTTTAAAGATAGATAAAAATCCAATGTTTATCAACAAAAAAGGCATTGGTCAAAGCTCAGTCAATAGAAGGACAAATTATCAGTGAGGCATTAGTCTAAATCTTGTCATGTCTTAAAACACACCAGAACCCCCTCTCTCATTTAGGCAATGTGCTTAGGTTATGTGGGAAAACTTGTTTGGAGAGTGATCCCAGTGTTTGAAAGTAGGCTTCTTTGCCACATAATGAATGAAAAATCTTCTATTACATGATAATTAATTTACCACACATTTCAACTCCGTGACCCCATTGTTATTTCAAAAACCTCCACTTCAGCATGTTCAAGCTTATATTGCTCAATCCCTTTAGCACTTACAGTGACTCTCACTGCTGGATAAAAAAAAAATCACATTTCAAAACCAGGCATTTACTCTGAATAGTTCAACACTTTTTAATGTACTTGGGGTATCCATTAGACAGACATTTGAGACTAATTCTATGGTAATGGCAATGGTTATAAAGTTAATTTAGAGTTTAGGTGAAATGGAGTGGAGGTATAAAAAACACTGCATAATAAAAACAGCTTAAGTTTTTACCTTCCAGCCTGGTGTAAATGTTTCTGTAAAATCACCGGTGTAACTTCTAAGTGTAAACAGGGAGACTTGCTGTGTGTTTTGGGGTAATCATCTTTATTTTTACTGCACTTTTCAGAGACAGAGACAATGTAAAGTGCTTTAAACAGAAGACATCCAGATCGTGTCAGGTCCTGATGAATAGAGTGATCACATAGAGACTACTGAGGAACTAGGCCTCTCTTCTTGATGATGTGCTCAATTGTAGCCTTTTCAGTTGTGTCCAGATTGATCTGGTACTTGGCCAGGATTTTCAGAATGGGCCTCAGCTTTAGCCACCACTGTATCTTTGGGATACGATGCCTGCAGAGGATAACATTTGTCAGAGCGAAGGTAAAAGTGAAAACAACAAAGGAAAAACTCTGAAAGTGTAATTAGGAAATAATTTATGTCATTAAAGTTGGACATAGTAATTTTTGACCACAAAGGGACAAGATTACTCCAAAGTAAACTCACAACAAGGGCCTTAAGCTTTATAGATCATATATAAGCAAATAACTGCTTATGTACACATGTAGCGCAACAACAGCAACAAAGGAATTTTAATACTAGTTGCCTTCCTCACTAGCTGTCAAGTCTATGCACAAGTCTACTAATGTTTTAAGCCTGATTTGGATCACTGTCTGTTTAAATTGTGTAAATATAGGACAATGCGGAGGAGAATAATTGCAAAAATTTAACTGAAATAAAGTCTTACTCAAAGTCAGTGACTTCTTTAAGTTCTTCCAGAGGCTGGAAGACCAAAGCTCTCCTTTTCATACCCAGCACACAGGCAGAATCTTGAGAGTTGGCAAAGATACGACCTGCAGGTTGGAGGTTAAAAATACAACATACTTTAGCATAAGCAGCCCATAAGGTCATCACACAATTACATACATATTTTACTTTTAAGATCATGTCCTTACCATGTCTGTAGCATTCCTTCAGCTTGTCAGTCAACCATAACACAGACTTTATTCCCATCTTTGTGCCGAAGTTCCTGTCAAAGGGACTTGGTGTTCCACCCTAATAAGAAGAAATGGTTTCCGTAAGTCTATGAAATTGAAAAGGGTGGCAAATATTATGATTCTGTGCGCATCAAACAGAGGATCTGTATCTATTGGCGTACCTGCTGCATATGTCCGAGTACATTCTTTCTGCAGTCAAACACACCCTTGCCCTCCTCTGAGTACAGGTTGAAAATAAAGTCTGTGGTGTAGTTTGCATTGCATTTCTCATTTCTGAAAAAAAGTAGAATGTTTGGTGAGAAGTAAAGCCACAGTGAGCTGCAGGGTGTTGTACGTAATTTTATTTAGGGTAGAAATTACACTAAATCCCGCAAACCTCAGAACCAGTCCTCTCTTCACCGTGGTCTTCATTTTCTCCACCAGATGTTCCACATTCACCTGCAAAAGAGTCAACCATTAGACTACCAAGTTTAAAAATTTGCATTCATCCATCCCTCACTGATATATGTCATTACTTAGATTCATCTCTTTTGTAAATTCATAAGGATAGACCTCTAAGTCATGGATGTTGAATGGCTCCTCATAAATATATGCAGCATCAGCTCCAGCTGCCAAGCCAGCCATGGTAGCCAGGTAGCCACAGTATCCTCCCATAGTCTCAACAATGAACACTCTTCTCTTGGTGCCAGCTGCAGATTGTTTGATTCTGTCACATGTCTGAAAAAGAGAAAAAAAAAATAGAGAAAAGAAGAATGTATTGAGTGAGACTTAATTTTTTGGATTAACTGCTCTTTTTCTTTTCTATTAGAAGTTTACCATGGTTATGGTGTTGAGTGCAGTATCAGTGCCAACACTGAAGTCAGATCCAGGAACATTGTTGGAGACAGTAGCAGGAACCACAACAAGGGGAATACAAAGTTCCTCATACTTTTGTCTTGCCTGCACCATCTGCAGACCTCCAACAAATGCCTAGTATAGACACATAGGGAGGAGGAAATCAGTAACAGGTCAGTGAGTGACTTTCACTGTGCTCGGGTTAAGCTCAGGTTAGTTCATTGTATTAATGTTTCAGCTGCCCACCTCAAAGCCTCCAATGATTATTATTGCATGAATGTTGAACTTAGTGATGCTCAGACTGATCTCCTCCATGAACTCATTAGGCAAAGATCTTTAAAAAGGGGAAACACAGATTAAACTTTATCATAGTGAACAAAAGCAACACCACCCTTTTTCAAACAAGATACTTTATACTCAAAAACACTGAAGCATGCACTGTACAAATGAACAAAGTTGTCTGTTAAAATATCTCACCTCTTTGTGCCCAGTATGGAGCCCCCCTTTCCAGTCCAACCTGCCACTCCGGACCAACCAATAGGCTCAATCTGTGCAGGAACAGAGTGCATGCTTTCTCATGATCTTTCAGTAGTGTAAGCCATGGGTTTACATAGTCAAAATGATTATCTGTCATGAAAGTGAAAGCCTTTGTTTTTTGTCAACGAGTGTGTAACTAGTTTTTACCATTCCATGGGCCAAGCCGTCAAAGCCGTCATGCACTGCCAGCATCTGGTGGCCCTGGAGGAGCCCAACCCTGACAGCTGAACGAACAACAGCATTCATTCCAGCGCATGGTGCCCCCACGTTCAGAATGGCAATGTTGATGTTACTCTGGCATGGACAATATTCAAGAAGAGGATTGTCAGGATATATGTATTTTCCACTGGGAATTTGAGACAGGAAGTCACCTGAACAAGGTTCCTGACCTTCGTATCTGGGGGATGCACATGAGCCAGCATTCTGTAAGTGTTCCAGTTGTTCTCAAAACTCCTGTTGTCAAAATTGAGCAGAAATGTACAGACATTTGAAACTCAACACCACTTTTAAGAATTTCAAATGGATAGCACAAAGTGCATGCCTTACTTTCCCCTGAGCTTCACTGCATCGTCAAACCTCCCCTCAGCCATGGCAGTGGTGACATCTTTAGTCTGATATGAAAAAAAAGTAAAAAGACAAACAAGAATCTGACATGATTCAAAATACTACGCAAAAGATAAAAAAGTCGCTTCTCAGTGCTATATATTGCTTGCCTTTGAAGTCCATTTCAGTGGTTCATTTTGTACAGACTAAAGAAAGATGACTTGTTTTGCATATGGAAGAGATTTGTCTCACCACTTGCACACACTCCATGAGAGGCAGCCTGACAGCCATGTTGCCAGACAGGCTAACCACACATGCAGGAGTGTCTGGTGTGGCCTCCAGCAGAGCCATCACAGCCTCCACACCCATCCTGCTGGCCTGAATCATGACAATTCAAAAGCTGACACATGTTTTTCCACTCTGTAAACAAGAATTAAGATTAATAGGTGAATATATAAATGTCAGTATATGGGGAAGTGGTGATATTACCAGGATTCTGTCAAAGGCAGAGGGAGTTCCTCCTCTCTGGACGTGGCCCAAGATGGTGGTGCGGGTGTCAAAGCCTAGCTTCTTTGATACCAGCTAGACAAATAGATTAAACTTTTATGAGTAGTCTTTCATATATGATAAGTTGCTGGTATATTTGAGTTCTGGCATTACTGACCGCTTTGACTAGGTCGCATGTGATTGCTTCACCATTGCGATCTATCGCTCCCTCTGCAACAATGATAATATTCAAACGGGAGCCACGGCCTCTTTGCTGAGAGGGACAAAGAAAACCAATAAAACCAACAAACTGATATTTTCTTTAATCTTAAATTAATTCAGTTGATAAATTCAATCAGTTAATTACATCTGTTAATCTTCTGCACAGATGCTCCTCCCATCCATCATCTGGGGGCATCTCTGGGATGAAAACCCAGTCAGCTCCACAGGCCAAAGCTGTCACTAAAGCCAGGTAACTGTTGGTAAAGAGCCATAAGAAAGGGTTCAAGTGGGTTCAAGTGTCTCAACATACTAACTTGCTAAGCTAAGATGGTGAACATGACAAAGATTATACCCTGTTAAATATCAGCATTGCAGCATTATCAATTTGATCATGTTAGTATGCAGATGTTAGCATTTAGCTCAAAGCACCACTGTGCATCGGTAGGCTACATCACTCACATAGCTGCTAACAAGTCCTTTAAACCTGAGGTCTTAATTAAATTAAGAGAGAAATTAAGTATTTTATCCTCAGGGAATAATTATGTATGTAGAAAATAACCAGCATTTTTTACATTTAGCTACCGTATCAATCAGTACACAACCACCCTGTTAAAATACCATATTATTTATATGCACACACCACACACACGCTGTACTCACCCACAGTGTCTACCCATTACCTCAAGGATGAAGGTCCTCTGATGACTGTAAGCAACATAGTTCATGTAAAGAGTCTTAAATAGACAGGGCAGGTTTGTCAGTAAGACCGAGGTATTTAATGGTTACATGCAGACCTCTGAGCTGTGGTGGTGATGGCGTCCACTATCTCTATGATGCGGTGCAGGGCTGAGTCAGTCCCGATGGTCATATCGGTGCCACAGAAGTCATTGTCGATAGAGCCCACCATGCCAACAATGTTAAGATGGGAGGAACTCTTGGCCTGATCTGCTGTGATCTCACCTGAGAACAGATTAAAAGTTAGATTAAAGGTGGGGTTCTATAAAGTATTTATCTAGTTGGTGATATCTACATTGAGGAGGCCCAATTTAGAGAAACAAAAGAAGTACAAATGTAGAAAGCTAAGTGGTGTGTTGTTGTGGATGGGGACAGCAGCAAAACAAATTTCAGCCACCTCAAAAAGATCTATATCAGTTAAGTGTGTGCGCTATGTTTAGAACATTTTCACAGCATTACCTTGCTGTCCAACAGCTTGTCCCAAAAGGGAACTGAAGCCCAATGCTGCTCACTCTAAAGGCATAGAGACTCCCTAGACAATTAATTTACTTTGCAAAACATGGGAGTTGCTGGTCTTTTTGTTATTGTGTGACTTCAGTGGATCCTTTTAAATAACTAAGTCACATAATAACAAGCAGTTCAATGCTTAGCTTCCCACGGTGGTGCTCTTGCTGCTTCTCCAAACTGTGAGTGTTCTCACTGCCATCTGAGACTGCAGCCAAGTGCTGTGTACTAATGGCCAATTTGTTGTTGTACTGATGGAATTGGTGTAGTGGTAAACCATATTTACCATTCACTTGCTGTAGTATCTAAAGTTAATTTATCGGATCTTTATTAGCCTTTTTGCTAATTCTGGCCTTTGCCATTACGTGAGACTCTTCAAACCCACTATTTTAGTATTTTATGTATTTAATATGACAGCATAAGGTACATCGAGAAACAAGTACCATAAGATCTGTATAGAAAAGTGGATAGAGACATTTAGATAGAGCCCTGAAAGAGACATTTCATGTGAGGATGTTTTGTTGAAAACAGTGAATTTTGGGGTCATGCCTCTCACCAGCTTTGACCAGGTCTGCCAGCAGCTCACGCCACTCTGTCCTGAACTGGTTGGCACCTGTCAGACTGCCATCACCTCCAATCACACACAGGTTGGTGATGCCCAGCTTGACTAAATTGCAAGCTGCCTTGGTGCGTCCCTCCCTGCTGCGGAAATCCTGACAGCGGGCACTGCCGATCACTGTCCCACCCTGATGTCAGGCATGGGAGGACAGGTTTCAGTACCACACAAGAATCGTAAGAAGGCATATAAGGAGAAGGGATAGGATTATCTGAAACTGAAGCAAATGAACCTTGGCATTTAAATGACCATTTGACATACAGAACTGCAGCGCAGAGGTTATAGAGTTGCTGAAGTCATAGCAGAGACCAGCTGATCACAAGTTAAAAAAAGAGTGAGGATGATAAACAGACAAACAAATATGCTGTTGCATCCTCATGCTTGTTCTCACCAGCTGCAACATCATTGACACACTCTCCCAAGTAGCAGGGTGGATATTGTCTCCTCCATCTACTAGACCCTGGTAACCCTGTCAGTAAACAGAAACATAACACAATAACACCTCCTTGAAAAGGGATCTCTGCCAGTGACAAGCTTTAGGCCTTAATGATACAGACATATTTTTGCTCTGTTATGCTGTAAGTTGTGATTTGTTGACTGTTTTTCAGAGGGTTTTGTATAGTTGAAATTGTTGGACAGACAGTACATGCAAATTGAAGATAGCAACTGAAGCTTATGTAATTGTTTTGACATTTTACATCGAAATATTAATTGAATAACCAAAACAATACCATCTCAAAACTTTATTTACCTCATTAACGAAATACACTTTGGCTCCAGTGTAAATTCCTACTCGGACTGTGGCCCTCACAGCTGCATTCATACCTGCAAGCACAGTGTGTGTTTATGTTAGCTCTTTAAGTAAATATGAGCAACTCTGGATACCACCCACACACAAGGGGAAAGAATTATCAAATGAAATAACTGAACAACGTGATGGAAATAATAAACGTACTATTTTTTCCCATATTGGAGAAATTTGTCTTGATGTTTCTGCAAAAATTCAGCAAATTTACTTTTTTTGTGGAATGTACATTAAATATGCAAATAAAAATAAAATTACATGAAGTTCTAAATGAGCAGCTTCTACTTTGGCGGGTTTATATTATCTTAAATTTGCACAGAACAAATTTCAAATGAACACAGTAACTTAGATGTGTTAGTTTGATAATGCTAATTAGCCTCAAATATGCTTGAAGAAATGGTGCACAATATTATTATTTCTTTTTACAGTCTCTAAATTAACTTGATGCTGCAGTTGCTTAAAGCCAGTAGGGTGCAACAACAACAACAACAACAACAACAACAACAACAACAACAACAACAACAACAAGCCTAAGATAAAGGCATATAATAAAGGACAAAGCTACTATTTCATTTTACTGTTTTTGTTTGTTTGTTTTGGTAAATTCTACGTGATAGTCACAAGTTTGTTTTCCAGGAAAGACAACTGGGCCTCTGCCTGCACTTGAAATATTCAGCCAAAGGACAAGATGTGGATAGATTAGCTTCAAGGGTGCCAAGAGCATCTCCACTTTCAGTGCATAGGAGGAGGAGAGAGGAGGAAGGAAAAGTAGGACGGCCCTTTTCCTCCACCTCACCTCCAACACATGACAGAAAGGTCATACCTCTAAAATTAGCCCTCCTAACAGATACAGTTTTAGGGAGAGTGGAGGAAGGAACAGAGAAAAGAAACTAGTTCCAAAAGATATGAAGATGACTGAAAAGACAAGGTTATTTACAGTTTTTTTTTTTTTTTTTTTTTTGGAGAGTAAAAATTAGAGAATTTGACAATTCACAAGAATATGCATTTTTGCCTTTACACTCTGCCTGGGCAGAAGAACTAAGTGATGGATATCTCACACCAGAGGGTTTTGTGGGGTCACTGACACACTTCCCAAAGGTCACAGTGTAGATATTCCTCATCAAGTTAAAGGTCAGAGGACGGTCTGTCTCACTATGTGGTTTGAGCAGCTTCAGGAGAAGGAATTCTTGCTGCCCTTTTCATTTGGTTACTTCTCTCAGATCGAGAGCTAAGAGAGTTGTATTGCAATAGAGGAGTCATTGAAATATTACAATCGGTAATAAAAGAGCTGAGCAATCAGATATGATCTAAAAAGACACAGTCAGTATGATTGACTGATTCTCAGTCAAGAAAAAGCTAGACTTTAATGTTTTCAAAAAGCAGTGTATTTCTTGTCCAATAGCTACCTATTATTTAAAATGGTTTCGAAACTGTCAGTAGTTAAAAAAGAACAATTGATACACCTGCACTACAGATCTGTGAAGCCTGCAGTACTTATCTAAGATAACCAATGATATTCAAGGGTCATCCAAATTTGTGTTGTAGATTTTTAAGTGTCTGACTCACTTTGCATCTAAATTGCTTTACTTGTCAATACACTATTGAGTTGCTAAGTAGTGACTTCCTAAATGCCAGATCCTTGACCACCTGCTAGGGCAAACAAACAGCATACATGCCCTTCCTTGGCACTTAATACTCACATACCAAGTCCAGAGAACCCTCTACTCACCCTGGGCATCACCCCCTGAGGTCAGCACGGCGATGGCCCGACCCTGTCCCAACTTGGTGGGATCAATGGGAGTCGGTTGTGCCATGGTCCTGGAGCTGGGTATAGCTGAGGAAAAGAGGCCCTGAGTGTAAATATCCCTGCAACTCTGCTGTGCTGTGTGTTGTACAAGGAGCCTCTCACCTCTAACTCAGTCTGCCTGTCATGGAAAGTAATAGCAGTTGCACAAGTGCACAGCTGAACTATCTTCTTGGCAGAGATTGAGTCACACATTTAGATGCACAGACGGACACGTACATGGTGCCTATTAAAAGTGTTCAACCCTCCTTATCTCCCGCCCTCTTTGCAATTTTTTTTTCTATTTTACCACATTAAATCACAGTAGATATATTATACACTTATCCTCCTTAATATCAATGTAAAATCCCACTAAAACAAGTATGAGAAAATTATGCTCACATATAAACCAAACACTGGAGAACAAATTCTATCAGCTTTGATTTTCTGGACCTTCCCCTTTTTAGAGGCATGGGGACCAAAAGGGAGCTGCTTTTTTTCAAAGTTTGCCACAAATTCTTTATTAGATTAAACACTGTAGGGCATCAATATGGCTTTTTTATACCTATCTCTATATGGATCTAAACCTTTTCATTTGGGACCCTGTCTTGCGGGGAAAAAAGACATTCTTAGTTGAACTTTCCTTACAGGCTGCAACAGGATTTCCCCCTGGATTTTTAGGACTTTTGCACCATTCTAAAAAGTCTCTGACAGGACATTTTGCTTTTAATGGATATTTAAAACTGTGCATTTTTTTTATTAAATCATAGTAGTAAAAAGCCATGGCAAGTGTTTTGTCTATTTTGCCAGACTTTAACTTTTTGATAAACTTATACAATTAAAATGTTTTTCTTTGTTTTCATTATGCAGTCTTGCCAGAAACACGTTCCTGTTAGCTGATGGACCTTTCAGATGCAGAGGCTGCAGCTCCCTCAAAAAAAGTGCAAGGATCTATTAAAAGCAAATGTTTGGTTTGTCCATTCTGTGCTACTGTTGAAACATACTGTTGCAGCATGTCAAACTAGGACTCGAGCCCTCAGCAGGTATAAAATCTCATTCTAAGGTAATAAAAACAAAACAATTCTTATTTTTTTGGTGATAATACAAAAATGAAAACATACTTATGAGTATTATATAATATCTGTCATATCCTCCAAAGATATCACCCTAAATCCTATAGACTTGACCTTTCATTGCACTCTGGCTTACCAGAATTCCCAGCTTGTTCAAAGCTTGATGGCATTTTGTTTTCATATTCAGACACTGAGAAGACATCACTACCTGAAAAAGGAAAACATTAACAAA
>JAPZDZ010000012.1:15122566-15146908 GCA_029783805.1 Acanthurus tennentii | reverse complement strand
TACTTTGATTGATGACCAAAATACCTGTAAACTGATAAAAATTTGCCTGAGCTAACTAACCTAACCCTGGGAAAAGATTCAACTGCATTTACACAAAGCCATGCAGTTATTTGACAGTGGATGTTCAATGGCTTATAAATTTTACTGGAGTTGTGGGACATTACAGACTTTACTTTCCTAGAGGACGGTCTAATATACCAAATGCTTAAGGGTAACACTTAAGTACCTCTCCTTGGCATGTAGAGAACTTGATACTTCAGTTTCATTTTATACAGTCAGAATGTCAAAAATATACCAAACCTTAGCTATCGTTTGTGACAAAATATTGGAGCATCATGTCCTAACATCATCTAAATCTAACTACACTGGCCCTCTGTAAACTTCCTATTACAATAAAAAATAAAAAAATAAAAACAGGATTAGCCCTGTCATATTTTAGAAACTTCCTTTCCTCTATTCTTTGTAACAATCTGTCAAACAGAAATACTACATATATTATATAAAGAGCAGAAAAACAGTGAAAATGTTTATCCCACATATACAGGAAAAGTAATAAACAATATGTATTCATGTACAATAACACGTATATTAGTTTTGTAATGACTCAATGACATTTTGACCTTGTTGTAATGAAACTAATTTAACCACAGTCCTTACACGTACAACCTCCTCGATAAAAGGCCTCGCTCTTTTAAAAATCATTTAACATCTCCAATGCTCCCTCTGATATCTCTGTGAAGTTCTCTGTTGTTTAAGCTATAAATATTGTTTATTCATTTGTCTTTCTCTCTTTCTCTTTCTCTCTCATCCCTCTACCCCCTTCTGTCTCTCCTTCATTCCCCCTCTCTGTGGGCCATCCTTGGAGCGTTCAAGCGCTTTGACGACATGCACTGCTGAGTTCTCAACATCTTGTCTCGTCACGGCAATTACACACACACTCACACACTCTTACACACACATACACACATTTAACATACTCAGTACACTCGAAACATGTTCCAAAGTGTCTCTTATATTGAAAGATACAGTATACTCTTTGAAGTCCTATCAAATGCAAAAATTACCTTTTTTGGGTGATTTTGAACAGGAAAACCTCCCTGTATCTTAGCTGGATGACCCTCTCCTATCCAGAAAAAAATCACACACTGCCTTGTACTCCAGAAAGACAGATAGTTGAATTTAGAAGTAAGAGACTGAGGGAGTGAGCAGGTGGTCTGAGAGGTCAGGGCAGGGACCAGTCACTGACCCCCTCCATACTACTGTGAAAGGATA
This sequence comes from Acanthurus tennentii, assembly GCA_029783805.1. NCBI lineage: Eukaryota > Metazoa > Chordata > Actinopteri > Acanthuriformes > Acanthuridae > Acanthurus > Acanthurus tennentii. The sequence goes on along the minus strand of JAPZDZ010000012.1, from coordinate 15,145,636 downwards.
AGGGTTAATTAACAGCAGACTTTAATCGCCTCTGATGAATGATTCATAGCTTCTTGGTTTATAGTCAGTATTTAAAACACATGGACGGAGCCAGAGCAGGCATGAATTATTCAGGTCCTGTGGTGCCCAGCGCCACATTTCACTCACACGGAGCGAAAGACAAGGCTGAATTTCAGCCTGTGAGCATCTAGCTAGTCTCTTGATAAAGAGCAAACAATTAATTTATTGCAATCCTGCGATACATATCAAAATCAGACAAATGCAGGGAGAAGGGTTAAAGAGATAATGACTACAGCAATTTCCTCAAATGAAGTCATTGTGATGCATGGTCATTATTCAGCAAAAAAAGAAGTAGACAAAGCAAGACGCGAGAGGCAAAGAGAAATGTTGTAGGACTGTCTCTGACAAAGACAGATGAACAGAGAAAGAGAGAGGGAGTACGTTTGGTGTGGTGAGATTTACTGTCTGTGCTGTGAATGCAGCAAATAATAAGTCACCAGCTAAGCAGCTTCGATATATTCTTGAAATCCATGGCCGTCTTGTCTCTGCTTCCTCACCACATCATTCAATTTGTTCGCTCCTTAGATAAACTGTACTTTAGCCCACAGAAAGATAAAGGTCCTCTGTAAAACTGTAGGCCATATTTAAGGGCATGGTAATTACAACACTGAGCGACAAATCAGGGTTTCGGGAATTGAACTAACTCATGGGAAGCTAACTTAAGGAAAAGAAATGCTAGTTTAAACTGGCAATTTATCAAAAATATCATGTAAACACAATGTGGCAGAGGTTGCTTATATTGATGACCTTCCAGATAATTATCACCTGAATCAGCTGCTTCCATCAGCCTTACAGAGCTTTACAGTGAGTTAAATGGTCAGCCTGCAGCTTTAATATTTGTTTCACTCTTACGTGTTTCATTACATTGTTTTTGCAAAAGCAGGCAGCTGTTTTCAGCAAAAAAAGATCTTAAAATTAAAAATGGCACAGCACCTGGCAGCTAAGAGATAGGTCTTTTCCTAAGGAGTTGATAGAGATCATAGACAGAGCAGAGCAGAAACACAACTGCAAATAAATATTTCAGCTCAGGGGGTTGGAGGATTAGTTATGGCAGTTATGGCAAGTTTATTTCAGTAATAAAGAAACAATCAGCAATTAGCAGTGAATTTAAAAAGTAAAGTAACACTTAAAATATACAAAATATACATAATTTCTGTTGTTGTGGGTAAAAAAGGTTAGTAAGATCAATGAGAACACATTTCTGCCTAATACCGCCAGTCCTCTGATTCACCTCTGTGCCTTTCAATTTTGAAAGGCACAGAGGTGATTTTTCTACATGCACCAGTCATTTTGGCGCATGTAGAAAAATCTTCGGAAAGTTAGTCACAGGTTCTTGGGTAAGAGGAAAAAGACAGTGGTGTCTGAAAAGCTAAGACAGATAAGCAGTGTAAATAAACTGACAGAGAGTTAACTCTGCCTTGGTGCATGTATATATGACTAATAGAGGGCAGTAGTACAAGCCCCTTGCTAATCAGGTGATGGGCAGGGGCAGAAAAAGTAAAGGAAGGTGATAAGAGGAGAAATGAGGGGTGACAGGATCTGGTAAATTCTTCAGCACGCACTAAAAAAGAGGAAACACAGGGTCTGATGCTCAAAGGAGGGAAAAGAGTGATGGTACATGCCTTGACACATTATTTGGACAATGTACATTGGAGTTGAAGTTAAACAAAAAAAGCAGCTGGTTTCTTGTCTAGACATGCCATGATAATGTTGAGACAAATACAGTGATTTCTCTTCTTTTTTTGTCAGAATGAAAATATTTCACCTCTCATTTCTCGAGTAAATCCTCCTCCAGTCCACTGGCCCGCTGTGGTTCTCGTGTGCCCCCATCTCAGACTTTTTGCAGAGTTTTCAGGTAGTTCTCCCTTTCTCATGGGTCTCACAGGTCCAGCGGGCATCCAAGAATGAAGAACTGACATCTGTTTGTCAAGTGTTTTCAATAAGGCTATCAATCAGTTCATTAAGCAAGCCTCAGTAAAGAATTACAGTTAAATGCCCCATTAGACAGTCGATGTAATGTCTGAAGAACAGTTTCCATCACCCACCGATCATCTACAAAGCTCAATAATCAGTCATGAACTTGCAAGAATAATCCACCTTCAGAAATTCCAACATGAGGAGGCCCAATTAAGCAAAAAGTGCCGTAAAGAACAAATCATTTCTGCAAGAAGATCTAAATAACCAAAGCTCCAGTTATTATAATTTCCTGCACAATTGTGGTGCAAGTTTTGGTTTACCAAGCCAGCCAAGCGCAAGCTAAATGAAAGGTTGTTAACCACAAGATAAAAACAAACGAGGCCGTTGCACTTGTGGTTTGTGGAGAGAGCAAGGGCAAGAGAGTGAGGGCTGGAGGTAAAGCCTGAAAAGAGAAAAAAGGTGAGACTGTGTGGGAGGAAAACTGAAATAGTGCCAGAGAAAAATTTGTTTCTGCAATTGTGTTTGGAGCACATGTTTACTCAGCAGCAAGGAGAGGTAGAAGCTTCAGGTTCGGGACCCAGATGGACAAATCAGTGTGAGAGAGACAGATCACGAGATGGATAGTTCTTCACATTTAAGCCAGATGGAGGAAAATGATGGAAAGTTCACCTGGTACACAATGCAGATTCTTATCTATAGACTTAAAAACACACACATTCTTTTTTCAACAAACTAGCTTCGATGTTTAAACTGAATCTGGTCAAGATTTGTTCGTTTCTAAAAATTTTTTTTATTGATTTGGGTATAAAAACATGGTTATATAGCTACCTTTTTTTTTTATACTGTTTTTCATCTGTATCTATCTGTATCCTGCCAGAATAATATTAGTTTTGTGGCTCATGAATGAACCACATGGTTTAATAAACTGGTGCACTAGATTTATCTCCCATTGCCAAATTGTATTGAATATTCATCCTTTTTACTGAAGTAATGAACATTGTTTCCATTGCATTAGAACGGTATGGGGTGGTACGGATTATTTAAGGTAATAGTCAAAACCTTTTGTGTTATTTGGAAAATGAGTTTCCTTAGTTTGATTGACAGTAGACTTGATAAACACATGAAAATATAAATAGATGGTGTTAATTATGTATGTTTGGGCAAATGTGGTAAAAGCAGAATAGTGCTATTCAAAGTGTCCATAATTAAGACATTAAGAAAGGGGTGCCTGTGGAGGATTCTGGCCTCCATGCAGTACAAGGAATTCCTGATGATGGACGGCTCATCAAGCATTTTCTCTTACAGATATGTATGATATAGTTTTTTTAGTCTCTAGTCAATACCACATGTTACAACATACATGGGCCTGTTCTAATGAGACAAGTCAGAATATGAATACATGAAAATCTAATGTTGTACAGTAGATTTAATCACACTAAGCCTCAAAAGAAAAATGTGTGTGCGCGCGTGTGTGTGTGTGTGTGTGTGTGTGTGTGTGTATTAGGGAGCATTGTCCAGTATATCAGACAGCCCCTGTCATGTTCATGTCGCAGCAGCAGGGTATAGGAGGTGTTCTTGTCTCTGAGTGATGCGATGGCATGAACAGCATGGTTTAAGAGCTAAAAGAAGGTCATCGATGTCTCGCTTCACTATCTCTCCCTCCTCTTCTCTCCTCTCTCTGTTGCCCCTGTCATCCCTACTGGATGATCCCTCGCTCTCTCTTCCACCCCGCCTGTCTTTCTGTCCTTCGTCACGGGTTGCTGTGTTCCATTTTCTTTTTTTCCCCTCCGCATCCTGCTCCGTGTTGAACTCCACTCTTCTGGACTGAATTGTGCTAGATTCACAGCCCATGGAAAGAAAAAAGTATTTGTAAACTGTGAAAGTAAGAATGGTGGAAATATCTACAATGCAGAGAAAGACAAGGGTCCCACACCAGCCCGGAACTGTGACTCATTCCCAGAAATAGGATATTCTTGAAGCCAGTGGACAAGTTTCCAGATCTGTCTCCTGTCATCATTTAGAGAGGCTGTGACCTCTGAGAAGGATGAGGATCACAGCTGCTAAATTATTCACAACTCTTCCTCTTTTTTTCAGGTGGTGGCTTCTGAGGGTGTCCGAGCAATTTAGTATATTTAAATGAACTGTTTTCACAGCCACCATCTTTGGTAACAGAGGGCCGCGTAGCATCACCTGACAGGCTCATCTGACAAACATCAGATTATATATCCCCCTTATCACCTCTGGACATCTCATTACAAATATCTACATCTACACACTGTAGCTGGGTGTACTACAGTGCAAGGCTGGGTGTGCAGTTTGCTTATCTAAAATGATGCTGCAAGTCAATGTTCTGTATAAGAATGTGACCTTGTAAATGTGTCCATAAACAAGACGAATGGTCTTTAGCTGTAAATGTGAGTCTGAAAGGCTGAATTGAACTTCAGCTAAATGATAATACTAGCGTGGATGCTCCTAGTGACAATGCTAATGTTTATTTTTACAACGTTCACAATCTTATGTTATAATGCATTATATCTGTAAATTTACAAATATTATCTGAGCATACAGGAAAACCTATGGTGGCAGCAAAACTTGAAAATAAGAAAAACTTTAAAGACCCTTTAAAGGTCAGTGTTTGGTTTGTCCATTTTCAGCCACTGTAGAAACATATCAATGCAACCTGGCAAAAGAACCTGCTCCCTCTGTAGATATTACAACTTATTCTGCACTAATAAAAATACAAGAATTCTTATTTTCTAGCGATTATGTAATAGTTAAAAAATGCTCATTAATGTTTTGTCCATTTACACCATACTCTACTAAAAAATTCCCTCTTAATCCTACAAACAGGACATTTAAGTTAAAAAAACTGACATAAAAATGTGTAAATGCAATGTTCTAAGCAGCAACACAGAATTTTTGTGTGTCTTCTCAACAGAAAATTAAAACTGTCCAACCAAACATGATAACAACTGGTTTCTTTCATTTGTCAGGAGAAAGCGTAGAGCTGACTTTTGTTGATGTTGCTTCACATCTGTTCCTGACATGTGTACACACATGAGTGTATGTATGTGTGTGTGTTTGTGTGTCATTTACTCTGTGTGATATTGCTCTGTGTTTGCCATGTTGGAGAGCTTCAGAACACAGATTTCCTGGAATGAGCAGCAGTTTGTTGGGACAGACAGGAGCTTTAATTAATGTTCAGTGTGGGGTGGAGGATTTCTGACACAGTGGCTCAGTAGGGATTCAGTAGCTACTTTTGATCCACGAGTAATGAACTGCATACATGATACTCTCTTTCTGCCTTTCTTTCTGTCCGCACAGAATTTCATTTAATTTTCTGACATGTCACTGTATAACTGTAATGCAACTTCTAGTTTTTACACACTGTGTTAATCATGTTTTCAGATCTAGCACCATTATAAGTACAAATTTTTGACAGCCCGTACAGTCACAAACATGGCTGAGGAGGCTGAGGAGGCTGAGGAGGAGGGAAGAAAAGAGATTGCTTCTAAATGAGACCCTTTTAAGTATTTTTTTAATTTGATCAAACAGCCCTGTGTCTGTGGCAAAATATCTAATTCCATAGTACCAATGTGGATATGAATTGGAGTGATAAATCATTATTTACCGATGTGAGAGGGCTTACTTAACCTTGGAGTGCTGGCGGAATTAAAATGTGGATTTCAGGGAGAAAACCCACTCAGTATGCTGACCATGCCATGGAAGGAGAGAAAGACACAAGTGCAAGGGGGAGGAGAAAAAAAGGAGCGTAAGAGCTGAAGATGGAGATGCAAGTAAAAAAGTCAGGAAAGGGAACAGGTGCAGAGCACAGAACAACACACAGAAAGACAGCTAATTGAGAGACGAGTGTTGTGCAAAGAATCTTTGGAGAAGTGAGTGAGAAGGGGGGGATGAGAAGGAATCAGCAGCTAGGAGGTAAGGAACAGGTAGGGGAGGGATAGACCGGTTCGGAAGGGAGGAAGGTGGAGGAGACAAGTGGAGAGGGGAGGGTGGGTGTGGAGAGCACAAGACAGATGACAAATTGTGATTAATAGATGGGGTCCGGGGCAGCAGTGTGGAGCGCAACTCATTAATAGAGAGAATTAGAGAGGCTGTGCAACTCAATCTGCACACTGTCACTCGCAATCAAGGACCATAATCAGATCTGCACACAGACAGAGGTTTTGAGAGGCAGGGGTTCATACACACACACACACACAGGCTTTTTTCCCTTACAAGGAATGTCTACAGGAGCATTCAAACCCCAGGCCTAAACTACCCTGAACACCTTACTCGACCCAAAACCCACTCATAATTCTGCTCTTAACCTCAAACTGAACTCCTTACACTGAACTGGTACTTCAAAAAGGTTAGGAAGTAAGGATTTTTTACCCTAACTAAATGGCAAAAAAGGTCATTGGTAAAACAGTTTCAACATAAGGTCCGTTTAGTATCTTTTCTAGGGCTTTCAATACCCTGTGGTGGTATTGTCAACTTTGTCCTGAAGGTAAAGAGCAATTTTAGATCTGATTTTTTTAGCAATATGGATGAACAGTCCCTGAAGTACACTGAGAAATGGCAATTTGAGCATAAGTTTAGTATCTTTTTTTTCATGGAAACTTGCCAAACCTCATTGGCTGATGAAGACAGCTTCAGGGACCTCATGGACAGATTATTCTGTTAACTAAGGTCAAGAATGAACTTTCAGTCTTGAAACACCCATGTGAGTATTTCTGATCTTGTGCTCCTATGAAAGGACATCAACATGCCTTTTAAAATGCATATGAAATTTGAAAAAAAAAAGTGAAGCATGGATACCACTTGGTTAAGAGAAGAGAATGATCGTGGTCTTGAAAAAGAGAAAACTGTTTCCATTGGTAGAGCAACTTCATTCAAATAATTTAAAGAGGCAATTCAAAGAGCTTTTCAGAGAAAAAATAAAGCATTAAAATGACATTTAAATGAAAATAAGCAATAAAAATCAGTATAATATAATTTTATATAAAACAAATTACATTTAAAAATATATGAAGTGAAGTCAAATACATGAAAAAAGACAACAAATATCCAAAAATTCTAAAAGCCAAGAAATATAGTTTTTGTTAAGTTACCTGTATTTTTTGTTTTACACCTTTTGAAACAAAAGTAATGCATCGCCATATAGAAACAATTAATCAAATCACAAGAACCACAGAGATTTAACTTAGGTTTGATAATGGAAAGAGCCGGGGTGCATTTAAGATCATCAGGCTGTCAGCTCCAGCTGTGTGCAGCGTAACTGTTACAACCAGTTTCACCCTGTTTTTCTTGAGGCACTATTAGCTGACTGCTTCCTAAAGATCTAAGAACCCTGCAGGGTTCATATTTTTCAAGACCAGAATGTATTTTGACCCAAGATTGTTGAGTCATTTATAAGCTAGCAGCAACACTTTAAAATCTATTGAGTGTAAACAAGAACTCTGGCAGCAGCGTTCTGATGAGCTGAAATCAACAGACTTTTTGTGAAGACCAGAGCAGAGGTCTTTACAGTAGTCCACCCTGCTGGAAATGAAAACATATAACTTCCTCTTCTAATTCTTGCTATTTGTTTTAGATGATAAAATACAAGCTTAGTTATTACCTTGATTTAGCTCAGATCTTAGTTTCTTAAAACACCAAGAAACCTAATTTGGATTTTCATCATTACAGCTCTGTATTCAATAGCTTTCACATTCATCCCCTCTTGCTGCACAGGTTCCCATCTTTATCCATGCATCTTTATTTAAGTGAAAGTAAATGTGGCAGCATCTTCCTCTTTATGCTATAAACACTAGGTTAAGAGCAAAGTCAATCTAAGGGTTGTCCATGTAGTTGATAAGCACTATTATTTTCATGTATAATTTGACTTTGAGGGAGCATGTACAGGTTAAATTATACTGGGCCAAGGATCAAACCCTGGGGGGCTCCGCATATTGTTTTGATCTGCTCAGAACATGACCCCTGCCTTTGTGATATGAACTCAACCAACTGACAGTTATAGTTTATGATCCCCATGTATCACAGCTTGAGCAGCACAGCTAATGTTTTATTTGAATCAGTATTAATCCAAATGTCATTTAGCACCTTTATCAGTGGCAAGAGGTAGCGAACAATGCCCTTCTATCTCAAAATCACATACTTAACCATCCCCTCTGTCATCTGCCTTTCTGTGGGCCAACAGAGCATGGTGCCATGTTTGCCCTTAATCATTTCGTATGGGACACAAGCAAAATTAGTTTCTTAATAATTCATGAGGTAAATGGGATTTCAACAATGGAAAAGTGATGCAGTGGTGAGTCAGTAGGGTTTGTGTTTATCTGTTTTGGATTAAAATCATTATTGTAGTTTCTAGGTTCCTTCTTTTGTGTGTCCTTTGCCCTCAAAATAACAACCAAAGTTTGGCATGAGGTCACATAATTTGTTGGAAAACTTCACTGTTCACTTATTAAACAATATTTGCTGATTATCAAGCTGCAGTGGGTCTTTGCAATAAGAGCTTACTTTCCTCCTACCTTTTTTCTGGCATGCAGGAGTTATAATTTGCACAACCATGAGAGGTAAATGTAAAGTAGGTTTGAAGTCAATGACTCCTGTTGAGGACAGTGTTCCCATTCTATGCAAACACACAAACACACCAAGAATTCTATGTAACTGCACACACTGTCTACACATTTTCCATTACCCTTAGTTCTTGTCCTCCTCAGGACATTGTTCCCTCATTCTCTTAATTCTTGCTCACTCTCTGACCTGTGAGATTGCAGGTCAGGTTAAGCTCTTTCCACAACCTCTTACTTGGCTTGTATTTTTGACTTGCTGTGTTGACAGCACCTCCACCTTGAATGAGCTGGTTAATACAATGGTAACCTCTCTGATGACATGCTGACTCCCTCATGCCCTGATTGGTTTCACTGATTGTCCAAAGCAGAGAAAGTGGCTGTCCTGCTGGTAAATCACCTCCATCCAGCCTTATCTATCTCGTAGTGCTGCAGCAGGAATGACTCATTCCAACACTTAAAACCCATTTTTAATGACCTCAAATCCAGTGTGACACAGTAGCCCCCCAGCCTGCAGAGACATGAGTTCAAACCGCCCTGCTCGGTTTTCCATCAGGAGATGTAAAACCCACCAGCTCAAAAAGTGCTTCAGCCAAGAGGAGGTAAACGGTATCACACAACATGTTATAAATTTCAGGGTTAATATTTAGTTGGTATTTTACATTTTTACCAAATGAACAAGCGAACAGATAAAAGACAAACAAATGGTAAAAAATAGTGTATTTTTCAGTTTTTTAATAGCATGATAAATAACCAAATTTATGCCGTCAGAGTATCATTTGTAGGTTGTGATAAAATCAAAGGAGACTCCAGTTAAGAGGCCTACGCTGTGGTCCACCAACTGAAAGTCTGTGATCCATATTCCTCTCATATGTTTATGCATTTTATTTACCCAGCATCGTTATCTTATAGTTTTTTCATTGTTCTTTGTAAGATATCCATTGCATATTTTCTCTCCTCCGTTGTTCTTACTGAGGTTTCTTCCTTTTTTTCTGGTTTAAGGTTTTTGATACTTTTTTCCTTTTTCCACATTGAGGGTTTCAGAATGAAAATTTTTTTGGAACAAATTAATAATGTTTTTTTTTTAAATTTGAGATTTTGAGCTCTATAAATAGAATTGACTTGAATTTCTTCTCACCTTTTTCTTGTGATATAAATTTAAAAATTCTTATGAAGTTTAACCTTCCATAGAAAATAAAAATCATGTTCTGTTATAAGAAGATATTGCATGTACCAGCACTTGACTTTATTCTGTTATTTATCATTTTTACTTAGTCTGTATTATTTAGGGGAGTTGAGTCAGTGAACCTTTGTATGAACAACAGCCATCACCCTCCTTAGCCTTTGCCATCAGGTCTTCGGATCTCCCAGTCTGCTGTTGCTCTTCTATCAATTAAATCTTTACAGCTCAGACACCTGAAGGTCAAAGAAAAGGTGTCAGAGTCAGGAACATGAGATGTAATAACCTATTATGAAGTAATATTTTGTCCGATGGTATTGAGTATTGTTCAAACCCTGAAAATAGATTAAACTGTTTCTTCCTGTAAAGTGGAGCTTTAATTTTTTTTAAAAAGAGGGTGATATAGTAAAGGCAAGAATATACAGACATCATATATCATGAGAAAACAGAGACGGAGACAGATATTATCGCTTCACGGCTTATATATTCATCGGCTTAGTTAATATTTCATAGGGTTCTTAAAACCTCATTCTCTCTAAATTGTCCTCCCTTCTTGGCAATAATAATTTAAATGCAGGGAGCCTCAGAGTGCATCACCACTGTGTTAGAGCCCACATGTAAATTATATGTGCATGTGTGCACATATGTATGCATGTAGGCACTCACGTACATGCCATTAAGTCACATAAAGAAGCAGGGCCAGGCATGCACACAAATAAGTGGGTATAAGATGATAGTACACTGTAAAAGCACATAATACAAATGCAGACAATTCTTAAGCCTCTATGCTTTAGATATGGCTTTATGTAGAGACCACATAGTTTCCTAGTATCTGACAAACACTAGTTATTTTCTATCTCCAAATGCAAATGTGACTAGAGGCTTGGCATCTGCCTGAGGGCTCAGTTGGCTGACAGTATGCATTCTGGGGAGTGATCTATTGATCCATATTCAATATCTGCTACACTCTCCTGCTCAGTAAAGTTGGGAGATGAATAAATATGGAGTAGAACTGACAGCACATACAAGTATACTTGTGCCTTAGAGGACTAGGGGCTGGCTAAATGGTTTACTTTTCTGTTTCTTGTGTAAATGCCCCCGAGAACATTTGTTTATAAAAAGCATTTCAGGACGGATCCGTTTCTAATGCAAGTTTTGTGTGTCTCTAAGTGAGTGAGGTGGGGCAGAGGAACCTCCTTTTAAACAACAGGCATTAGCACTCTCAAAAATGGCATACTTACAACGTCCAATTTGAGAAAAGATGAATTTATTAATGGTATACATGTAAAGTCAGATTGAGAGAAAAAAAAGAGAGACCAGGAGAAGATGAGGGAGGAGGGGGGTTGTCAGCAGTGATACGTCTTTCATCACTAACGAGGTCTGAAAGCTACAGAAACACGGACATTGACAACAAGACATTGACAGCAACCCTTAAAACACCACTCTCCTCCTTTCACCTTATCCTTTCCACTTCCATCCTGTGTGATGTGTGTCAGTCTCACATCTGTACACCTCACACTTTGTTCTCACACTTGAGTCTCTTTACACGTGCTGTTCTCACAAATGTAGCTCCATAGGCTTTTGCGACATCTTATGTATTTCCAGCATGTATTTTTACAAGAGAACTACAAGACTATGTTCCCTGTAATACAGTTACCTACAGCTGACATGTTTAATGTTAAACAAGATGCTTTTTAATCCACTAAAGAGCATCATGGTGATTTTGTAGCTAAACATAAAATCAGTTTTGGATGTACTTCTAACTAAAAATAAATGTTCAATATTTGAAAGCAAACAACAACCTTTGATTAAACTATAATACAGATGTAGTCATTTGATTTGTGAAAAGGTCACATGCAGGATGGGACGGTGTATTTGTGTATCTGTGTGTGTGTGTGTGTGTGTGTGTGTGTGTGTTGCAGAAAGAGGGCGGGGGAGTAGTAGGCAGATGCTGAGGAGAGAGAAGCAGGACGGAAAATACAACAAGTGAGTGAACTGTTGCTCTGCAAAGAAAGTCGCTCTGCAGCGGGATTTCTGCACGGCGGAAATCTGTCAAAGTAATCCGTTAGAATATGTGATTTTATTAGAAGGAGCGCAGCGCACTTTAAATTATATTGTTATTATTACTCTTAAGCAAAAAAAATTCTCCCGTGCGCTCGGACTGCCAGTGACTCTGCCTTGGGCATTTTTAGACGGTGCGGTCCGGCTACCATGCCGGAGTCCTGGATGAGATGCAGCAAGTTTAAATATTAGTGTGACTTTGAGTTTGAACCGCGGCGCAACTTCACCCGATGCGACTGTGAGAGCGCTCAGTCAGTCCGGGAGGGATTTCATAACGGTCCAGGACCAGTTTTTTTCCTGCGGCGTTTCCATCTGAACCCGCAGCAAGAGAAAAAACTGAGAACCGCAGAATAAAAAGAAGAGGTAAGACGAGCATTTTTTCTTGTGTGGACTTTACCAAAAGTTTGCTGGTTTGCTTAAATCTGGACGGTCAGCATAAGAATGAAAAGGGGATCCGTTTTAAAATTGAAGATTTTTGCTGGTCGAGATTGTATAATAAATGGTGTCCCGTAATAATATCAAAATATAGTAGTCATTCCTCTTTGTTTTATTATTATGTATTGCAATTTTCCATGTCTTTACTTTTATCAATAATGATAGGTCAAGTAATATGTTTAAATAGACTTAGACTGCAGTAAAACATTATGAACAAACTGTCTGTGGCCTAAAACATTACTTAATTATTTAAAAATGACTAAATAGGCCCATACAAATTCAGATATTACAGTAACTACAAATTTTAGAATTTTTTGTGAAATTTCTGCATTTTAAGGTAGAAGGTAATATGTTTTATAGTTACAGGATTTGGTTTTGTTTGTCCATAAATGTTTATTTGTGTGTGTGTGTGTGTGTGTGTGTGTGTGTGTGTGTATGTGTGTGTATGCGTGCGCATGTGTGTATTTTTTTTTCATTTCAGACCGCCAGAGTGATTTGCTGTGTAGCTGTCCCTACTTTATTCATTCTGCCCCTAAAACAAGAGTTGCCACATTTCTTGCAATTTGGCCTCCTTTCCTCCCAGAGTTTGCCTTTTTATGACCTGTAGCAAATCTGTACTGTGATGGAGGAGTAGACTGATGCTGAGATAAATCTAATCCAGGTTCCTAACCACAAAAAGAGAGGTTTAAGCCCCTCAGCCATATAAACAAGCAAGGAGGAAGGAAAAACGAACAGAGAATTAGCTGTTTCCTCATTCTTTTCCTTTCATTCCTGGACAGACAAGTAAAGCACCCTTCCCCATATGTGGTGGGTGAGATGAACTCCAGTGGGAATACTGTAGACCCCACCTGACAGCTCTCCACCCGAGCAACTGAAAGCTTTTGACTGGAGCCTCCACAACTACAAAGCTGGATAACAGAATAAAATTGCCTGAAGTCCAACATCCTGATGGTAAAGCTCATGTTTGACAGAGACATTTAGAATAATAATGGTAGTTTTGGCTTGCAAAATGATGTTTTATCTCTAGATAGGTTGAAGAGTCCTCAGAATCAGTGGGAAATTGAACAATAAAAGGATACAAAACAAATCTACTGACCACCAAGAAATGGAAAAACCTGTACACTATTCTTCCCCCAACTTCTGATTTTCTCCAGCCTCAGACTTGCCTGTCTGGCTCCCAGAAACCCCCCCCACCCCCATTTCTTTCCTTCACCCCACACAATCACATATTTTCTCTACTTCACCCTCTCCATCCAGTAGTTACTTTCAACCTAGAGTTCAGCCTGGCCGGCACAACCATTCCAGCTAAAGGGGAGGAGGACTTCCTCACGCTGGCCGCCTCCAGGCTCAGCCGCAAGAAACGTGTCATCGGGGCTGGAGTCGGCGTCGCCATGGTTCTGGTCCTGCTGGTGGCCATTCCCCTATTGGTTCATACCACCAAGGGGGGAGGGTCTGGAGGAGGGGGCGTGCATTATGAGATGCTTGGGAGCTGCAAGATGGTGTGTGACACTATCACCCCCCCACAGGGAGAGCTGACAGCTGTCTCCCCCCAGCCCCCGGACTTCCCAAACCGCAGGGGCAAGCAAGGGTTTCGAGGGAGCCCTGGACTTCCAGGTCCTCCAGGTCCTAAAGGGCCCCCTGGAGAGCCCGGCAAGCCCGGCCTCCCTGGTCCACCAGCGCCGGGACCCGGTGGTTATGGTCCATCCTTCTATAGTCCAAAAATCGCCTTCTACGCTGGCCTCCGGAAACAACACGAAGGGAATGAAATACTGAAGTTTGATGACGTGGTGACCAACATAGGGAACTACTATGAACCAAGTACCGGCAAGTTCACTTGCCCTCTGCCTGGCATCTACTACTTCACCTACCACGTCCTGATGAGAGGAGGTGATGGGACGAGCATGTGGGCTGACCTGAAGAAGAACGGACTGGTGAGTGTTTCTGTGGTGGTGTTTGAGGTGTATGGTATGTCCTCCTGATATTGTGATCTGAAAGTTCTGCTTTGTGAAACAAACTCTTAATCTACAAATAATGGTAGGTTAGGAGTGAAAACATTTTGTGCAGAGTTTGATTGAGAATCATGTTTTGCCGCCAACAGAAGAGGACACAATAGCGGGAGAGCTTTTGTGAACTGAGCTAGTGAAACATAAAAACAAACAACAATCAAGTTACATAGTCTTTAACTGCCCTCCATAATAACACATATAAAAGTTTTGTTAATTGAAATGTTGATAAAACATTAAAATTGTAAAAATAAAAACTTATTCCTTATCCGGCACAATTTTACTTAACATATAACGAGGTTTGGGCACAAAAATATCGAATCAAGGTTGTGAAGAGTTTTTTATTAATGTTGGTCAAGGTTTGCCTCATGGTCACAATAATTACCTTGGTTAAAGTTAGAAAACTATTATTGTTAGGGCTACAAGAATCCTGTTTACTGTTATTAGACAAAGGAGAGCACAACAGCAAGTCCACTGTTGACCCATCTGTCCATCTTGACCTCATCCCTCTGCGGACTCTGTGGCTCTAAAACATTGTCACAGCACTTTTCTCTTATTAGACTAGAAAATTTGTCTTTGAGCATAAACACAATTCACTTTTGACAATTTTTGATGACTACTGTCATTTTTCTTTTAAAACAGTCTTTAAATTACTTGACATCCTAAAATATGTTATAAACAACTCCTCTTCCACGCAGGGTCAGGATTACAATGATTAAAACCAGTATAAATGTGGCATTTATTGCAGGCATATTAAATTGAACTGCTTTGCCCCGCACATGTTGCTGGTACTGTGTAATCATTGGACTACAATGTTGTGAAAAATAGTTTTTTAACAATAAAACATTTAGAGCATCATAATGAAGTTTCAGACAAAGAAAAGTCTGGAGCAAAGGTTTCTCAAAATATACCAAAAATAACTATTGGCTGCTTACTTAGAGCATAACACTATATTTTAATCATAAACTTCTTGTTTCTTTTTACAATGTTATTGGAAAATGTTCACATTATTTTAAAAAGTCATTGACTTACTTTGGAAGAGAGAAAAGAGAAAATTAAGGCAGGATTAGAGTAGAAATACAGGTGGGACTAAGAACTGCTTTAAACAGAAAACTAACACTGTTAATTGTACAACTTGCAAACAAAGGGAATGAGGAGAGGGAGAGAGAGAGAGAGTGACAGCCAAGCGATCAAGAGGATAACAATCCTCCATGTCTCAGTGGAACAAAGTCAAAATGCAACAGCTGGCTACTAAGCCCTGTGAGGAGCCCTGATTCTGGTATGTGTGCTGCAGAACAGAAGAGTGACGTCCTGGGGATTACCAGAGAAGAAGAAATAAAAACATGCTTTGCATTAATACAAGCCAAGTCAAACTATGCTGCGTGTTTGATGGTGCTCTGTGCACATGATTTACTTGGTGCATGAACTGACAGCAACATGTTTCTGAGCAGACCATCAACCTGCTGGGCTGCTGTTCACTAATATGCTTTACTGAATCTACATCTTCAAAAACTGTAAATACATTAAGTGAGCCAACATGAATTCAATAGGGGACAGGCTAACAGATTGCAATGAAACTTTGTTATTAATCATATGCAGAAAAGGCCAAGTTTCAAGTTGTGTCTCATTACCTGAATACGCAGAATTGGAAGCTAACAGTGTAGAGATAGACAGGAAACAAAAGACATGCAACAACAGTTCCTAGCTTTGAATGACATTGGACATTACAGTTGAGTGGTATAATTCTTATGGGCTACAAAAGTGCTCTAGTCTTATCTTTGTGCAGATTTTTTAGGTTTTCTTAAACTTTTGAATATTTTTTTGTAGTCCTCATCACTTGCTAATCCTTCCATTGCCAGAAAGCTGCAGCTGGGTAAAGGTGTGGCATGTCTGATGAACTCCACAGGAAGGCATGCTGCTGGTCTTGGTTGCCTTCTTCAGCGTTTGTTGCCATTTTAAAAAATGCTACAACAGCATTGTGACCTCGTGGAGTCTACTAGAAATTACACTTTGTTGCAGAGGTTGACTAAAGCTTTACTCCTGCAAAACATCTGCAAATCTGGTTGCATTTGTTTGTTATTAAGTTGGATGTTTTAAAAACATAATTTCAGTGAAATTTGAAAAAAGTTATCCGTTAAAAGAACCTGTTCATTCATGGTGTAAAATTTATCACTGCACTGCTGTCTCTTCATTTACTATTTTATTTTTGAATCTTGTACAAATCATAAATGCTCATCTCAGTGGGTCCTTGGTGCAACCTGTATTCTGATGAAGATTATTGACAAACTAAAATTTCCTTCTTGATTAATCTCAGGCACTAAACATTTTAGAAAAGATTTGAAAAATGCCAATCATAATCTCTCAGTGCCCAAGGTAACATCTTGTAATTGCTTATTTTGTCCATCAACAGTCTTAAAACCAATATATTAAGTTCACAATGACACAGAAAAAACAGCAAATCCTTATATTGCAGAAACTGGAAACAGAAAATGTTTGGAATGTTGACCTGGAAAATTAACCACACATGCTTACAAAAGTGTTATTATTCATGAGAAAACTGGGAACATGTTCAATTTGAATAATTTTTTGTTTTTTTTTAAATTCATTTAGAATTCCTGCATCAAGGACTAATGTTTTTGCTTTTGACTCATTATCTCATTTTACCAAACTAGTGTTTAATAAGTTTAATAAAGTTTAACATTAAATGCTTCTTAATTAATTCGATTTACTATTTTATTTTAATTATACGATTTTTTTGAACTGACAAGGTAAAACTATGGTTACATCAATATACTGTCAGGTTTACAATAAGCTTTTTTCTTAACACTTTGGCTGTACATACTTCACAAATATACACATCATAATACTGTGGATCTTTTTCATGACTGATCAAGTCCATATAATAGTTATTTCCTATTTCATTGATTTGACAGAATGTGCATAAAGTGCACAGTAAAGAGGACAGACAGTTAAATGCCAGATATAATTGGGGGACTTGGTTGTTCGCGTGCCTTTGCAGACATTGTCATTCCTGTCTTCTCCTGCTGTTAAATCTTTCATAGCCTTTAGATGAGATCTTCTCCCTCCCACCTGTGCCCCTCCTTTATGCACACACACCCACAACCACACACAGACACTTTTATCGTCTACACTATTGACTCCTTCCCCATTAATTATCTTTTTCATCAACTAAATTATTTAACCCAATTCAGTGCAGATCTTGCCCTCACAGTTTCATTGCACCCTCTGTTTTTTTTCTGTTAATAGACAAGTGTTCTTGTAGCAGAGTGAACCAGGTAGGTCAATGACAAAAACCTTGAGAATAACACTGAAAAGGTTTGTCAATTGAGAAACTCCTCAAGACATTCTGTAGCACTGTACTCTAATATAAGGCTATATAACTCCAACAGCACATCTAAGTGGGTGTTAGATACATTCCTACCTCAAAATGGCCAAATCCCCAATTTGGCCATTATGAGAAATACAAACACGCATTGAGGGATAGAATGAAATTTGGGGAAATAGCTGATTCACTTTTCAAATGTTAGATAAAAATACTGATACCAGTCCCATAAGGTAAAATATTAAGCAGGAACCTCAATTTACTTGGCTTTGCTGAGCTTATAGCAATTGGTCATTAAAAAGTATGTAGCCTAAATTAGAACAAATAAATGCCACCATAAAGTTAAAATAACAAATTGTAGTTACTGAAATAAGAACTTGGTAATTCCTCTCACTACTTTTATTTGGAAAGAATCCCCACAATTCAATAGTATAGACACTATATTAAATTATTGTATAATAATATAATAATATTTAATTATAATTATTATACTGGCACCGCTAATCAACATGTTACATCTAATTTGTTTAATTTGCCAAAAAAAAAAAAAAAATTAGGTAAAGCAGACAATTTGCTTTTGAGGGAGGTTTTTGCCGTAAGCATTATTTCTAAAATTCCCTCTGTGGTCTTTGCAGCACAGATGAGTTGATGCGTTTGTTTGTGTGTGTGTGTGTGTGTGTGTGTGTGTGTAAGTCAGCATCTGTATACAACAATTGTCAGACTGATATGCATGGTGTTGATCAACGTCTTGTCAAAGGGAGCAGAGAAGAAGACACATCCTGAGGAGGGGTCACAGGCAGATAGAGACAGGCAGGACATGTTCAGACAAGTGGGCTGACAGAGACAGAGACAGAGAGAGAGAGAGAGAGAGAAAGAGAGAGATGGGTTTTCACAGGAGAATGGACAGAGGGGGATAAGTCAAAAAGCAACATTATAATGTGCAACCATATGCAACCAGGCATATGAGAGACATTCCTGAAACAAATCTGACTCATGTTATCAGCTGATCATCTTAACAACTGGTTAATGAAATGTGATGCTGACGTGCAGGTTTACACCAAGTTTGCGGAGCTGAATCACTCATTGCAAGAAATCCTCCTTGTGTCCCATAACTCATCAAAAGATTGGTGTTGAGGTAGATGACCTTTTCAATGGATATATAATTCACCACCAATATGTACTTTGCCCTTTAAAGTGATGAGCATGGAGTGGGAGCATGAATATTTATGGTCGGTCCAACATGGGAGGAACTGGGTTGGTCAGTTGGTCATTGTGTAGTATCTCACACACACATGCACTGTAGTTTTGGATAAAATCAGTGTGGTAGAGGCATTTTTAGCATCTCATCTGCTATTGACACATGGTGGTCTCATTATGTGGCAGGGGCATTAGGCTGGATCTGACCTACTGGAGGATGAGCCTAGGCGACAAAGCTGTGCCTTATTAAAGCCCAACAAAATGCTCTGACATGTGGCTCAGTCTTAACAAATACGGTGAAAAGGTTGGAAGGAAAGATGAATGAATGAATGAATGAATGAATGAATGAATGAATGAATGAATGAAAAGTGAAGAATTAAACTTTGAGGGTCTCAGTTAGAGTAACAGATTTATGGGCTCTGATAAAGGTGCACATGTTGTTGCTTTTTAATAGTTCAATATCTCATTAGAGGTGCATTATTTTTAGTGAGATAATGAATAAGAGTTTGAATTGACGCGTGTTTTAGGCTAGCTCTAAAGCAACAAGCTGACACACAAGGTTCGTGCGTGTACTTTGAATAACTTATAGAATCATGAGCTAATTCAATAATCATACATATCACTTAAAACTTGTGGTGATGACAAACATGGACTCAGTCAGGAAAAGGTAACAGCTAACTTCCAGTAGGTGGGTGTGATGTGGCTACAGTGAGAGGTGGAAGCTGCTAATTACAGTATGTCAGACAAGGTGTTAATATAAGCCTCATGTGGCACTTTATTAGACAGTTTCAAATGTATTCTGTTTTGGGACACACACTTAGAGAGTGGTTTTTTCTCTCTATCAGACATGTGTGTGTGTGTTAGTAGAATTATTTATAATCATGAGAGATGTTCTGTGTGGTGCTCTGGTTGAGTAAAAGACACAATGGCCGAGCATTATAATAGGGGAACATTTTGCAACAAAGGATAAAAGTCCACCATTTCAGACAGCATGTATTGTGGAGCAAACAGAAAGAATCCTCTCATATACCCTGCAGCTTCTCCTTGTTTTCTCTAAAGTCCACACACATTTATACCCCTGTTCATGAACACAGCCATTATTTGACTATATGTTTCTGTTATAATGGCTGAGGCCATTATATTCTGTCGACTAAAACGACTTGGCTGGTTGTTACTGTGTTTTGCCATGCCTTTGTTGTGCTTGCCTTTTGCCTAACCATTATATCATTATTTCTCCTCATCAATCAAGCAGGATTTTATCCCTCGTATAAGCAGCAGCATTTCAGCAGTGTTTGATGGTGGCAGAGAATGAATTGTGGTGAAATGTACATAGGTTAATTTTTTTTTTAGGGTAGGTATAAGAGGGATATAAACTTCTGATCACTGAACAAGTTTTATATGGTGAGCAATGCTGTTTGTGTCCGTGCATGATGTGTGTCTTCACTCTCAATGTGTGTACAGGTGCAAAATACTATGAACAACACGGTCTTGTAAAGAAATAATGTATTTTAACTTAGAGTGGAGGTTAAGCCCTAGCCGATGCCATGCAGGTAGACTGTCCACAAAACCCATTTATATCCAATTAGAGCATCTCCTCTACCCTCAAAGGTTTCAGTCTAGAGCCAATTAGAGACTTTCTAATCAACATCTTGACACCTTGGGTCTTGAGTGTCATGGCAAAATATTAACATCTAGCATGCCAATTAGTGTGTGAGTCTGCAGTGCAGGAAAAGGGTTATATGTCGACCTGCATAATAGGAACAGGATACCTCAGGCTGGTACACATGGATGGAGGCAGAGAGAACACAGCAGCCTTTACACAAAAGGGCTATTTCAATTGCCCTTCTTGCTTCTCCCAGTTCACCCTTAGAGGTCCCTCAGGTAAGTTTAAGAGATCCCGTCTCAATCGCCTCGCTCCGCTCTGAGAGGTCTGTACATCACAGTGAATGAATCCTGTCAGTTTTATTACCAGAGGATCAAGGCACCACTGCGAAACAAAACAAAACTGAAAAAAATAACACACTACATGGACAGCCCACCTCCCCAACCTCATTTATACCCCCACCCCCACTGCGCCTGGTCTGAAGCAGGCATGCTTGATCAGTTTGTTATCCAACAGGCTCCCTTCCCCATCACTCAGAGCCCCTCTCAACTTTGGCTTCCTTTACTCAAATCTTGTGCGCCATATCCTCCTTTTAATAATTTTTCCCTGAAACAAAGCTCTGACAGAAACATTATGAGCACACACTTTGATATTTGGTCAATATACCCATAAAATTTGAAATACAGTATGTGAGCCATTAAAAATGTCACACAAATCTGTGGCACACAGCTGAAAATGTAGATTTTATTGAGCATTTAGCACTGTCAGTGAATTATTTCTAAGCCTCTAAATTTCTCTTCTTTCTCTCTTTTTCTCTCTCCCTCCATTAAATGTTGCCCTCCTAATAAAAAGTGGAGGTAGTGTAATCTTTCCTTTTGTCCCACGGGTTTCCCTTCTCCGCAACAGCAGCAGATCAAGTCAGAATAGCGTTGGGCCAACAGACAGAAATTCAGTCCCTTGTCGCTATCAATCTCCGCCACTGTTGACAATAATCCTGATTTGCCTTTCCCTCTTGTTTTCACTCCCAAAGCCCCTTCGCCTCCTGCCCACTTTATAAAACAAGGTTTCACTGTGATTGTTTCTGACAGCAGAACCTGCAGATTCATCTGAGCTGGTTTCAGTATCGCAAAGCTCTGCCGTGTCACCATCTTGGGGCTTAGTCTGAGAAATTACGTGTTCCACAGTGATGGAGGAAGTTCTCAGATGCTTAACATAATGAGTTTAATCGATAAAACAATGAAAACAATATCACTTATAATCAAGGCCTGTCACTCAAAGTCTGATACAATTATGATCTTAAAAAAGTTAAGTAAACACAGTTATATTTTAAGTAAACTTTAATAAAACTATTGTAGAATAATAGATACTGATAACAGATAATAATAGATACATTTTCTTTTACAAGTCAAATGGGTTTCCAGTTTAAAATTAGATCAGTTGTCAGGTTGTGTATTTAAAGTATAACTGAAAATACAGAAAATACTCTGTATTGTATTTTATGATACAGTGCATTTAAAATAAAATCACATTTTAAATGCTGTCAGATAAATGTATGGTGTAAGATGGACAATATTTCCCTCTGAAATGTAGTGTAGCTGAAGTACACAGCAGCATAAAAGCAAAATACTGAAGGATAGAATAAAACTAAAAAAATGTATTTAAGCACTGTACTTGAGTAAATGTACCCAGTTTATTTCTACTACTGATGATCCATTTTACAATACCCCAAAATTTTACACTTTACACATATATTTCATTTGTCACTTGATGTCAAGAAATATTTAAAATACAAGTAGGCTTAGTTTAACCTGGAGATCATGATGATGACTGTGGTAACATTTTAAATGTCACACTCTAAAAAATATGAGCATAAAATACTTAAATTGTTAACTTGTCCAATAGGTTGCTGTATATGCAGGAGGATAGCTTGACCATGAATTAGTCATAAACATAACAGTAAATGTCAGCTTGCACTGTCTGAGTCGAGGCTAAGTAAATGTGTCTCTGAAGGAAGGCACCCACAGAAAAGCACAAATAGCATTGTGTCCTTTTGGCTGGCAAATATAATTAGCTGATGTTCAGTGTTTTAAAGGCCATTTCAGTGAGATGGTGTGAATATCACTGCTGCAACTTTGATTACCCTTAAATAAGGAGGGTGCACGTGTAGGCAGAAACTAGCAGTTTGTCTTTATTGTGCTGCATGCAGTTTAGTCACATATTTGAACGGGAATAATTGTCAAACTGTTTTCCATGCCCATGTAGAGAAATAAACCAGTTTTAATTGCACCTCTATGCTTTATTTGTAGCAAGTTACAGCAGACTGTCAGCCTTTAACTCGGCTGAAAATACTATCAGGGGAATCCTGCCATTCAACCATGTAGACAGATGTTGGATGTACAAGATGTCAGAATCTCTTTACTGTTATATTTTTCCTAAATCCTATTAGGCCTTCTCAGGGGAGCTGTTCAGTCCCGTCAGAGCAAAGCAGTCTAGCAATATGAAATAACAAAACGTCTTATATGCCATGTGTTTTTGCTCAGGTGTTCACTTGAGATTCATGAAAAAACAAAGAGGAAAGAGAGCTGCTCTTATCACAATGGAGTGTGTGACTGTGTGTGCGTGTGTGTGTGTGTGTGTGTGTGTCGGATCTTATTCTGACCTCCTGCTAGTATTTCATGGGCCCATTTGACCACTGT
>JAPZDZ010000012.1:15104204-15121113 GCA_029783805.1 Acanthurus tennentii | reverse complement strand
AAGTCAAGGTGTTGATGTAACTGTCATAGGAGTGTTGATTACATTGATTTGTAGTTTTGAGACTGTGGTGTTGCTCAGCTGTCTATGTCCTTGATTGTTTATGTTTTTCATGTTTAGCATTATGAGGAAGCCGAAAAAACAAAACTCTGAAGATATATTTTGGAAGTCTGATCTAAATTGTTTACTTTCCTTGTTTGACAGTGTTTATATGTTCATAAGTCCATAAATTTTCTTCTAATCTGTGAAAACAGGTTTAAAAAAAGTATTGCCTAGTGTGACACAGACCATTTTCACAGCTTAACATTATAAACTATGTGTAGTTAATGATACTGAAGAAAATGCATTGTACTTCAGGTGCAAAAAGACAAAAGTTTGAATGTTGGCAAGTGTATGTCGACACACTCATTTTGTTTGCTGTAACTGCTTGACAAATGAACTGATGTCCTCCCCAATGCCATCCTTGAAATCCCCATCAGGCTCCTCTCTGCAACAGGTGGATCAGGTGTGAGCGTAACAATCCTCTGGAAGAATTGATGGTGGCTAAGAAAGGTTGCGTTATCAGATGGAGGTTTGAGGCCAAAGATCACTGCACATCTCATCTATCTACCCAGTGGACAGGAAGGCATCTGTGCTGATGACATTACACCAAGATCACAGAATGAAACAGGAAATAAAATGGCCACCTAAAGTGCACTGACAGGTTGAGGATGGGATTCTGTGAATGGATAAAAAAAACCCCACACACCTATCAAAATCATCATCCTATAATATAAAACATGTATTTAGAAGAGATATCTAGTTTGGATTTGGTCAAGTCTTATCACACAGTATGGTAATATTTGGGATTTTAACAATAATGGGTTGCATTCGATCACTTGATTCTATTATTTGTACTTCCTTCGTGTTAAATGAATAGAAAAACACATATTACTGCCATGTCTTTTCAAGCATTTAGGTAATTAATATTTAGATGGCAAAAAGAGCAAAGAGAACTGTGGGAGCAGAGGTTTGTTCTGACATGTGGATGAGACTAGTAGAAGTGGATTTCTCTAACAAATTGTAAGGGAATAGGCATTAAAATTGGCCATCTTCAATAATATAATTTACAAATACACATTCATTATCACATGTATGTGAAATCAATCTGAAAAACTTGAATTTACCACTAACTTTTCTTGTTTTTATATATTTGATATTAACTTTTTGTCTTTTTATTTAATTTAGTGAGATTTATTGAACTGAAGTTAGAAAACCTTCATAATTCAATTGTGAAATGCCTCAGTAGTGTTTGAATAGACTAAATGTATGTTTTAGCAGGGTTTTGGACTGTTACAGTATTTCAGTATGTAAAATGTGTTGTATTGAATTGTTGTGACCAAATAAAAACATCTTTTTGAGTTGAGATGAGTAAAAATAGATGTCAGTCACGTTGTTTGCATCACAGCAAAAATGTACAATATTTATGTCAGAAATCTGCAATCAGAGGAAGACAGTCAGCCATGTTTGTTTACATTTCTTCAAGGTTCAGTGTGTAGGATTTAGTGCCATCTAGCGGGTAAAGTTGTAGGTTGCACCCCACTAAATGTGCCTTTTTTTTAATTAATACATCCTTCCCTTCCAAGTGTTAAGAAGAACCTACTGTGGCTGCAAAATTCAGCAAAAATCTGAAGGGCCCTCCTTAGATCTAGTGTCATATTTAAAAAGTAAATTTAAAACACTGCTTTACATTTTTCCCAGAATTTATACTAAATTCTTTATTTGACAAAAAATATAGATGGACATATTGACATCAGCGGCTTCAACAAAGACCACAAAACTCTGTAAAAAGCTCTCATGAGAGAAATTTTCTACAGTTTTTATTGTATGTCCTTATCTTTTTCTATCTCTACGCCCCATCATCATCTTTTTTCTCTATCTTAGGTGAGAGCCAGTGCAATCGCTCAAGATGCAGATCAGAACTACGACTATGCCTCCAACAGTGTCATCCTGCACCTGGACGTGGGGGATGAAGTGTGTGTACAGCTGGATGGTGGCAAAGTTCATGGCGGAAACACCAACAAATACAGCACCTTCTCTGGCTTCCTCATCTACCCCGACTGACAGTATACTCACGTTCATGTACTGCCTCTGTCTGTTATGGAGCAAAAAAAGAAGTTTCTTCTCCTTTCTGCATTTAACACATCATGCTGCCATAATGTAATTTCTCATGCTGTTCAGTACACACAACATGTAATAACATGATCACAGTTAACAAATAGAGTTTGAAGACAATTTGTGTAAAAATGAATATAGTATTGTATATAAACCAGTTAACATTTACTTCTGATATACACACTTGTGTAGTCATTATTCTATGCCATGTACATTATGTGTGAGCATGGCGAAACCCCACGATTCACATCTTTTTCACATGCACACATTTACTCGTACACACACACAAAACACACACAAACACACAGCTGTGCACTCATGAATTGAACTTCTCCTATCAGTTTTTGCACTGAGACAAGATGACCATTTCAGCCACTGGTCTGAAATCGACTGAAATGATCTCTGAATGTAGACTGTAAATCGAAGTGTGTGTGTGTACTCGGCCGCAGCCTCTCGCCTTCACTGTGAGATGGATTTCCAAACGAGAAAAGTCATGAATATATTGATCGCAGCTGATAATGCAACCAACACCATGAACATAATCCAGTGTGTTGTATGTCTGTGTTCACGCCCGTGTGTAAGCATATGTGTGTGTTTGTGTTGAGGCGTCGAAGCATCACGTCGCTGTTAGTTTGACTTGAACAGTCTCTGACTCCTGTTAAGGGAGGAGGCTGTCAAGATGTTGGTAACAGTCCCTTAACACACACAGTACATCGATATTGAGGTTTAGCTTTGATATTTTCCCAGAGCCAGAGCTTATGACAGAGCCTCATCATATCCTGCTAATGAGGCTTCCTCTACCACCTCATCTGCTCAGTCACACACACACCTGGCATCCACAGTTTGCTGTATGACTTCACTGAACTAGTTTCACATTATTTGGAAATATGTCTACTTGCTTTCTTGCAGAGAGTTAGATGAAAAGAAATATATTTTCATATATGTCCATTTAGTATCATGCTACAATGAGCAGCATGTTAGCTAAAGGGACTTCACAGCATCTACGTTTAAAGTTGCAAATCTAATTGTCAGGCTCCTAAAAAGTCCAAAATTATGTAAAGAAACATTTAAGCCAGCTTGGGAGAAAAACTAGCTTGTGAAGTGTGTGAAACGTGTCTGATTGTAAAGTTGCAGAAATGTTTAAACATAGCTCCTGCTAATCTAATGGCAGTAAGATTTTTGGGGAGCTCTTTTTCTTCCCAGGATGGTGTCAAAAAGTCATGTTGCTCTTCTGATCATTCCAAACAAATGCTCTCAATATCAATCCTACCCGGTTTATGGGTTAGGGTGGTTGTCAAAGGGTTTACTATGATTGAATGATCACATTGCCATCCTAGGACAAAATTAAAAGCATGCAGCTTAACACAGCATTGGAAACAGGAAAACAGAGCTAGCCAAGATTTGTTGACAGGTTACAGGCTTACATTCCACATGCAAGAACCTTTAAATAACATGTTGTACCTAATTTTTCTTTAATCCAGACATAAAAGGTTTTAATAGACACATTACAGACAGAACTAGTCTAGCTGTATGCCCCTGTTTCCAGTCTCTGTGCTAACCTAGTCTAACCGGCTGCTAGCTGCCTCATATTTAACACACATGAAGGTGGTACTGATCTTCTTATTTAACTCTCTGCAAGACAGAAAATAATATTATTTCACACAATGTCAAACTACTTCTTTGATTTTATTGTGAATATACCCATGTAAAAATGTTTTTGAAATTCAGGTGACTGTTAATGTTTTACTGCCATATGCCATACCTATAGGTTTTCTGTGCCTTACATGATCTTTTCCATTTTTTATTGTTATGCATGAAACAGTTTCCCTCGTTGAGTCCAGACTACATGTACAAGATGATCCTCGGGACACAAAACACAACCTGGTGAGGATTTCTGTAATGAAAAAATCTTAAACAAGGGCAATCCTTGCAAATATTATTACTCGAGTAAAAAAAATACAGATGCTAACTAAGGACATCCATGTATATCAGGATTTCACCGTTGTAAATAAATGCCTCACAAATGGAGATGAAGGTTAATCCTGTATGATGGGAAGTAACTGCAGGAACAGAAGCATGTCAGAGAAAAATTATAAATATGTTGATGTAACCAAATTATTATATGAAACAATTCTTTCTCATGATATACTGCTTAAATGAGTACAATATAATACTCCTTTGAGCACATCTCTTGTAGTTTTAGTGCCATTGAAGATGAGTGTCATATTGGTCCAATAATACACTTGTTAAAATGTGTGGCAGAGACTTAATTATCAACAAGTGGCTCAGGTCCAGCTTGCTGCTAGCATGACCGTACCCTGATGAGAATCGGATGTGAACTTGTCTGATGAACTCATTCTTGTGCTGTGATTGAAAAAAACCTTACTGACGGTGTATATTGTACACAGACATTCCTCCTGAGTGGCTTTACATAAACCTCTGTGCCATGCTGCATCCTCCTGTGTGTGTTTTCTGGCGCTGTTACCTTTGCTCACGAGCAGTGTGGATTCATTGTTGTCACTGTACTTTGCAAGCTGAGTTGTGTGTATTTGTTATGTATGAAATCAGCATAGATTTTTCTCTGCCCTTAAAGAACAGGAAACATAATAAAAAAAGCATCTGGAGTATTTTGCTGTCACTGAGTTGGAGTAAAAAATGCTTTTTCCTGTTCTTTATTCCTTTTGTCTCCTTGCAGGAAAACCAAGAAACACAGCATGTGTTCACATTTGCTGTGATAAACTTCTTACTTTTCAGGATGTTTTTAAAATACAAAGATTGCAAGATTTTAGCAGCATTTATCAGACTTGTCATAGAGTAAGATTTTTATTCAAAGAAATTTAAAACAGAAAATCTTCCAGCACATAAATTAGGAGCCAGCAACCTAACCTATCCTACCTGACAAACCGTTGTTTCCTTCATTGATGAAGAATAATGCAGTCTGTTACCTGACTTTGTGGATTTTCCTGTTTCACTCTTTCTTTTTTATGAAGGTGTACAAATTTAGGATCTTTTGTGGAATTTACATTCATTCTTCTACACACACAGTTCTCCATGGCACAATGGCATATATTCTTTTCACAAACTGCAAGTCTGTTTACTTCCTGTCAACAACTAGTTGCATTACCTTCACATCAACTCTATAACCTTCTTTCATTGGATTGTACATCCTTGGTTCCTTTCCTCACAGCCTCTCCTCAGTTCTTACTCACTCCCACCTGAAACATGAGCAAGGAGAGAAAGAGACACGAGAAGAAACGATCACACTGTTTTTTGTCCTTACGTTCACAGTTATGTTCCGAACATTTATTTTACACTATGTGTTTTTAATCATATAAAAAACCCACCTCAGTCTTATACCTACGTTAACTGCTGTAATCACTGAGTGTAGCACCAGCACTGTAGGAATTGTGATAAATAAACCAGCACCCACGTCATACTTTAGGCTTTAATGTATTAGTGAAAATTCAAATTACTATTTTACTCCAGCTGTTTTAATTGTAATTCCCAGTTTGATAAAAACGCATAAAAAGAAAGCACAAATCCAAGGAGACATCTGCTGTTTTTGAGGATGGCCTTGAATTGCTGCAAGATATGTTTAATCTAAATGTGACTGTGTTTGCTGTCTGTAGAACTAATCAATCAACATTTCATGTACATCTCCTACAGGATTGGGAGAGGAATTGATTGAGTTGCTTCTTTCTATTCTTCTTATTGTTTTTTCCCATGTTTTTCTCATCTTTTTTCTTTATTGACTGTTTGCACAATGTAGTGTGACAAGTATATCAGTTTCACAGACTGCACATCTGTTTACTTCCTGCCAACAGTAATGTCGAAATAAAAAACAGCTAATGCTTTAACAGCTAACAGCTCAAATGCTTTATGTAATATTAACTGCAATGTTTTATCTTTTGTAAGTATAACACAGAAAGCTTGTCAAATGGTTTATATTTAGTGCCCTCGTCTTTACCCAAACATTTGATTTGTTCAACCATTGATCATACCGAGAGCTGCATCTCATCTCATCTCATCTTATCTGATGCCTCGGAGGGATGTAATTCAAAATGAATTCAGTATTTGGATAACAGATAATGTGCTCTGAGCACATTTGAGGAGCGTCTAAATTATTGCAGTTATATTCAGTGTTCTCATCTCACAATCCAATATTGAAGCTGCATGACTGACAAGCTGACATCAGTGACCGTCTCAAGAGTCCATGCAAAATAGCCGAAAGAACTTTTCAGATTTTTGTCAGTAGCTTTCCAATTCTTTTAAAGACACCTCTTTAAGTTGGTTTAGACACCTCTAAACCAACTTAATTCTCATCCAGACCTCCTCCCATTGCATGTACATCTTTTTTTTTTAATATTAGTTTAACAATACTGGGCTGTGAGATTTTGTGACCCAGTTTTTGTCAGTAATCTCATGACACTTAAGGCAAGTTTAAAATCAGACATATTCTAATATAAAGAAAATTTGTATATAATAAGCAATCATGTTAAAACATTTAGTTTAATTTCATTTTTTGGTTTCTATTCAGACTTTTTTAAAATTTAATTCAGACTTATAATTCCAACTGCATAAAAATGCTTTGAACCTGAGTTTCAGGTCGACTGTCAGAGAGATAAAATAAAGCACATTGTGAATTAAAAAGTTCACATTGAGATGTCTGATTCCCTCGACTGTAGCTTAAAGAGAGAGTTTAAAATAAATACTTATTTGTTTGACTCCTTGAAGAACCCTTAAAGCTAAAATAAGTTTGAGGGTTTTTTTAAGGTCTAATATCACTATGCCCGAACAATAACAGCACATAAATATTGAAATTAAAGGTCTCTTGGAGTCTTTATGTGATTTTTTTATTCTACAAGTATCTCAATCCATATAGCAGCTCAAATCAGGAAGTGTCTTCACCCCAACATTTTTTGCAATACTAATTGGACACATACTAATTAAAACGTCTGAGATCTGACAGAATTACAACTACAGTAACCAGTTTGAAGGTAGCGTTCCCATTATAGGACCTGTTTCTGCACCTGCTGCTGCGTCGGCCCTCAGCAAAGCCATCCTGTGAAAATGAAACACAGGCTGAAGAGAATTCTCACCTTACCCGAACAAAACTAGAGATGGATTTTTAATTAAAGGTGAGAAGTAATACTATTCTGAATGAAAGAGGTTCTTGCTGAACGTGCTGCATATGAGAGGTTTGGGAGATGTTGGACAGGGGGGTGCTGGTGGGGCTTGTACCTCAGCAGTCCTCCTCCCTGCCCCAGAGTCCCACTGCTCCCTCCTCGCAGATTCCAATGTTAAGTTAATTGGACAGGGAGAGGGCGGCTGAGGAGGGAAGCGTTCAGCCCCATTAGCAATCCCCCTGAGGAGGGCTGAGCCGAGAGGATCACAGACTCACAAATAGGAGGATTAAAATAATCAATAGGCTTCACTCTCTCTCCTTCAGCACAGACGGGTGCACCACACACACACACACGCATAAACACTCACACACACATACACACACACTGCTACACAGTTATGCACACACACGCACATGTGCAAATACAAACACACAGACAGTCTGAGGAATACTAGTTCAAGGAGCACTACTCTCTTCAATGTTGTCTCTGGACTTTCACAAATTAGCCTGGGTCATGTAAGACTCACACATACACACACACACACAAAAGCACACACACACACACACACACACAAAAGCACACACATACGCACACAAACGCTCACACAGAGACCTATTCTCTGTTAATGAAGGTTAATTTGAGCCTCTGACTAAACTAGTTAAAAGGTCAGACACATGAAAACAGTCTGACACTTTATATTTTTTTGTTATTTCTGTTCTCTTATGTCTGCTGATTTTTTTTTTCCTTTTTTCTTATTATGACTTTTTAAAAAAAAAACTCTGTTAATTTTATATCTTTTTTAGATCAACACATAATGAGAGTTTGGATGACAAAAATTGTATGTAGTCTCTAAGGCAGTTATGTTGATTCTTATTAACAGAAATTCTGATGGGGGATTGCATTTATTTAATGATTTTTTACTTTCAAAATGTTTCTATTAAATAAATGTAGGCTGTACTATGATATACGCAGAATAATCAATTACAACGTCAAGAAATTTAATATAAAAGAGAATAGTGGGTAATAATAATAATAAGTAAGATTAAATGAAGCTTCTTGCTTTCATGTCATTTTTGGAGGCCTGCATTGAGAAATTTTTTTTACATTATTTCAAACAAACAATCAAAAAGCCCAGTACAACTCAGAAACACACTGCATTGGTAGGAGGCTTATTTTTCCTCTTTCTTGTTCTTTTGATCATTTAAGACCTCTGAGATTTAACTTCTGATTTTATGGAGTGGTCCCAGGTTAAGAACCATTACCCTAAGTAGTGAAATGCAATGATCTTTCCTTAACATGAAAAAACCCTCTAAAATTCTGATTAAAAATAGTTTTTCTTACACACTTGTCTGAAGAAGGGAGATTAGTTTGAATTTGCAAGACATACACGAATGACACCTAAAACCCTTAAAAATTATCCAGCATTAAACATAAAAAACAGGACATGGTGGACGTTTCTAAGCAATGCTGTCAAAACTGTGGCATCAGATGTACATGTTTAAAAAAAAATGCAGCTTTATAGTTTAGGTGAAATCAGAGTGAGAAATTTTTAGAAGTTCATAAAACACAAGTTCATAAAACCACATTTTTACCAAGTCCATTAAGTGCACTTTCCGCCATAAAAACTGTCCTAATATAGGTTTCATTTCTTCACTTGTAAGTCCATGCCTGCTTTCTTTTTCAAGTGTCTCGCCAGCGCATTTACTGATTTTGCTGCAGGAGGTCAATTCACTTCTGGGAAGGAAATTAACTACCAGGGAAATGAATGCCAATTACATTTTTTTCTCTCTTTACAAGAAGTACAAATTCATGCTTTGTTTTTGATTAGTTAATGTTAGCCACCTCATGTAGTTTATTCCACACATTAGCAAATTAATAACCTGTGAATCACACTTGGTGAGGAAGCAAAAAGTAACAAACTGAAACGCACTGAGAAGGCTGCGTCATACTTTTATTTTTCAATATTAGCAAATTTTTTTAATTGCGACTTCCAGTATTCATTGGCAGCGCCTTGTGGTGCATCAAATTACCCACTGATTGTGAAAAATGTTTCCTTTTTTAAGGGTGTAAGAACAGAAAGACTGAGTTGTAGTGTAGTAAAAACCGAAGCATCCAGTCTGTCTTACAGGATTGAACTTGACCCAAGATCTGAAGTAATGTCTGCAGTAAATTAACTCTGAACTGGGTGCACAAAGTGCAGTAACAAAGACTGTAGACAGGACATCCTTATCCCACCTCTTCACTTCCTTTAAAAACAATAATAGTGGCTGCTAACATGTGTGATGATTATATGAAAGAGGGTTTTTGTTTTAGACATATCACTTATTACTACATTTTTAACTCTGGAGGGATATGCAGGAAAACCTCAAGAACTGGTTATCATTACCAAGGTAAAAAAAAAAAATAGATGAAAATAATCACAGCTGTTTAAAGATAGCTGCTTAGACAAGATTTATTTTGTGCCCTTTTCTTGAGCGCTTAATGCACCATGCACGGGACTTCTTCTGCCCCTTCATCACTTTGAGTTTTTTCAATTATGCTGGAAAGAATGTGGAGACCAACAAAGAAGAGTAAGTCTGCAAACATTTTCCAGGTTCTGTATTTGAGTGCTGTTCTGAGCAACTTGAATTTTAAATTGACAGCTACAGTTATAAATTATGTTTTGAATAAAGATTTTGCATTTAAATATACCTTTATAAAACAGGGGTATCATGCTATACATTTTACTCCCCGGAGGTACATAAAGGAATTGAGTCCAATCAGACCAATCACAATATTCATGTACTGCTTAAATCAATAATGATAAACCAATTGTATACACTGACATAAGCTGTTCTGCAAGAGGAATAGTTTTACTCTTGAAACCTACTAAGTATAGTTGTTGCACTTGTGCACTTTTGCTTAAAAATTTGAATGCAGTGCTTTTGTTTTTATTTTATTAATGAGATACTATTGGATTTGTTTTTTTTTAAAAATTATCTTTTACCATTGGATCATGCCGCTACTTTTAAAATCTCTATATTAAATAATACTTTCAAAATTATTTTCTATACAAATGCACCACCTGCTGTACATTGATTCTTGTTACAGCCCGAGTGTTTTCAAGTAGTTGCAGTACCAGACTTTGACCGCTGGGCGGCGGGCAACGTCGACTTGTTGTCTGCAGGCAAAGATGGCGGTACGGAAGAAAGACGGCGGCCCGAATGTAAAATATTTCGAAGCGTCTGATACGGTTACACAGTTTGATAATGTCCGCGTCTGGCTGGGAAAGAATTACAAAAAGGTACCGACAGCATGTTTCGTAACCATAAACACTGAGCTTACATTTTCACCCTGAAATGCGGGCACTTGCCTCCTGGGCAGGGACAGTGACAAAGAGAGGAGGGAGGGTGCTGCTGAACGTCCAGCTGTTTGATTCACTCGAGCCGGAATACAAAAGGATGCTGAGCCAACAGCTGCAGCAGATGCAGCCACGAATGGCGGCATCCCCATATGTTATTGTCGCTCAGCCGATTTAAATACTGAATACAGTCAGACCCGCGAGGTTGGATTTTGGTGTAAGGGGTGACTTTAGCCGGCCAGCCAGCTAGCTAGCTAGTTAGCTAGTCGGCTAACGGCAATGCAGCTCAGATCCAGATGTTGACTCTGTGGCGCGCTGCTCTGACTGAAGCCATGGCCTGTCTGGGGGAACTCTGAGTGGTGTGCTGGCGTTGAGACACATTAATTGAACGCAAATTGTTTGTACTTGTTTAAAAACACCAATAGTTTTATTAAAAAACGATATTTGATCTCCATCCTAGATATTATGAAACATAATGTTTATTTTGTCCTTTAAAATAAATCAGATAGCTCTGTAAACTCCAGTTTTTGACATTAGTTACTACTCAATGCATCTTTTAGCACGTCCACCAGCAGTTTTTTTTTCCTTTGACCTTTCTGTGGCTCAGCTCTGACCGCCTCTCTGTGTTGTTGTCCCCGCAGTACATCCAGGCTGAGCCCCCCACCAACAAGTCTCTGTCCAGCCTGGTGGTCCAGCTGCTCCAGTTCCAGGAGGAGGTTTTCGGTCGACATGTCAGCAACCCTCCACTCACTAAGCTGCCAGTATGTCTCCCTTATATCTCTGACTTTCACACACATACACGACTGTATCCAAGTGAGGTATCTTGACGCCGTTTTTGTTTTGTGTCTGCAGATGAAGTGTTTTCTGGACTTCAAGTCAGGAGGGGCTCTCTGCCACATCCTGGCTGCTGCCTACAAGTTCAAGAGTGACCAAGGATGGTAAGACTTTCTTTCCAGCCGGTTAAAATGACAGATCAAATGAAAATAAATTGGGGTATTTAAGATTTACAGTGCTCAGTTGGATTTTGGCTATGTTGCTGTTTCATGTGTAACTCCAGTCTAATTTCCTGGTAGGCGCAGGTTTGACTTCCAGAATCCGTCAAGGATGGACCGAAATGTGGAGATGTTCATGACGATTGAGAAGTCCTTAGTGCAGGTGAGTTTGCCTCATAAGGTTTATGTTCATTACTCAGATTACCTAAAACAGTCAAAAGACAATCTCAGATGTTTTTAGTTGTGCTTTTGTGAGCTGTGACAGCAGTGTTTTCACTCCACACACATCACACACAGCATTCCCACAGTTTTTCTACAGTCACATTTGATTTTAAGAGATTAACTGAGGACTCAAGCAAAAGTCACTGGGCAAATTCCCATTGTTTTCTTTTTGCCTGCTCCAGGCACCAGAGCTAAATAGTTACAATGAAAGCACTCCGTTTGAGAGCTGTTGGTGAAATGTCTGTGAATCAGGCTGTCTGAGCTTTTTGGATAGAAATAATGAAGGCCACCCAGTCATGTGACTTGACCAGTAATCCTACTTAATCAGTCCTGCACTGACACTACAAGATGAACCAGCTTTCCTCATCTGAAGAGGTCAACAGCACAGAGATCTTATTTTTATGGAGAGTATATGTTTGAGTTTTTGCTCATTGTGATTATTGTAATTTCCCTTATTCACACATCTGCTACATTTCTTGATTTTAGAACAACTGCTTGACAAGACCAGTCATCTACCTGAGCCCTGACATTGAGCCCAAACTGCTCGGGAAACTGAAGGACATCATCAAAAGACACCAGGTGTGTGTGTGTGTGTGTTTTTTATCTGATTTGTTCAAAGTCCAAGTATTGTAAAAAGAAAACTTCCCTACATGTGAGGCCCATTGTCAGTGTTGGCAAATTATTTTTATGTTGTTTGACGTATATTTCCTTATTTTGTCCCAGCTAAAATTAAGATGTTTAGTAGCCTTTTCAGATCACATGCTAACTGAGCTTTTCTTTTGCAGGGTTCAGTCACTGAGGACAAGGCCTCCAGCTCCCATGTTGTTGTTCCTATTCCTGCAAGTCTGGAGGAAGGTGAGGCTGCTGTTGTTGTGTATATGCACAGTTTGTTGTTTTTGTTGTGTTTGTGGTGAATTATACTGACTAGCCTGCTTTGTTCTGATTCATAATTTTTCTCTTTGTGGTTCAGAGGAATGGGTGCGTCCTGTGATGAAGAGAGACAAGCAAGTGCTGCTCCATTGGGGATATTTTCCTGACAGGTTGGTGCTGATATTAAAACCATTTAATATTTTATACTTTTACAGCTGAGAACTGTTGCCTTGTCTAATGATGAATGTAAGAGGAGTAACTGATAAGTTCATGGTCGAAGGCAGAAGGAGATGAATTGTACATCTCTCATTACATGCACATGCAGTTCAACTCTTTAATTTTTTAGAAAGTTTGAGGTTATTTTCCTTTGTGGTTTTTCTGTTTCGGCCAAGTAAATATTGCGCGTCATAACTGATGGAGAACATACACAATTCTTGCCTTTAAGCAGTCATCTGTTATCTCAAAGGCAGAAGGTTCATAAAGACATAAAAGCACCGCTATAGGAAGTGTGCCCCTTCTTACAGTATGATGAAAAAGTGGGATGCTGGGTTCAAATGTGGCTGAGAGAGATGTCTGCATGAAGGCTGATGTCCATTTTCTTAGACAGTGCTGACTTGCAACTTGCTTAAATCCCTGAAATAAAAGTAACACAAATGTTATTAATTTCCCATTTTTTGTTGTTCATTTTGTGTTGAACTACACAAGCATGTAATGAGAGCTGTACGCCTCATCTCCTTCTATCTTAGGCTTTGACCTTTTTAACTGCCCCTTGTTTTATAGAGGCATAACACAGTTTTCTTACTGTAGAGTTTACCTGCTAGATCTGAAGCCTTCCACTACCCCAAACTCTTAGTTACACATGGGTATACTTGAGATGTTTTTACAAGCTCAAACCCGTAACTCTCTCTCCCTGTCTTGACTTTGCTCCTCTTACCATTCAGTTATGACACCTGGATCCCAGCCAGTGAGATTGAGGCTGCTGTGGAGGATCCTCCCAGCCCAGAAAAGCCGCGGAAGGTAATTAATTTCTGCTCATGCTCTGTTGTTGCTTTTTGTCTCTTGTCTCTCCATTTTTCTTTTATCTATTGCCAGTTTTTGAAATCTACTGTGTGTCCTTTATTCTCTTTTAAATAGGTGTTAGTCTCTGTCATTAATATTCTACTCACATACCCGAATAACTAAACATAATTGAAACTGTTCAACTGTCCATCATATATATGCTGTATCCACTTGTCACATTTTTTCATGGGTGCCTGATGCACAGTTACAGATGACAAATTACAGATGCCTTGTGCAACATTTTAGTCTTTTATTACTAAACCTACCAGAGGACTTTGTAAACAAAGCTTGTGGCTCCCTCATCTCATATTTTCATCTCGTTGCTACACATTTAAGATTGAAGATCTGTGGTGAATTGACACTCGGAGCAACAAAGTGTCTTTTGCTAAACCAACAATTCATAGCAGTGTCAGAAGCTCTTACTGTGTATTCAGAGCATCACTCACTGAGTGCGCACCAGGACGTCATAGCAAATGCAGTGAAGCGTTCAGACATTTAGAGCTGCGTTTACAGTAATCAGCACACTGGTTTGGTTTTTAAATAGAAATTTTCTCAGTCCGTTTACTCATAGTGGAAAAATGTCTCTCAGATCACAACTTCAACATGACATACTTGAATGTTGATTTGCATTTTTTAATCAGTGAAGGCTCCCTAAGGGTTCTTGTATCAAAACAAAAATGCCTTTCTCATTATTGTCCGCTCAGAATTATCATTAAAAGCTTCCACTGAACATTAGTTTTCATTTACCGTAGCCATTCATTCCTTAACAAAACAGTTTTGAGCCTCAAAAGCAACATGGGATCCAAGAAATACCTCCACTAATGTTTCTTGCAACAAAATTTCAGATGAGGGTCCACCTGTAGGTCCAATCATTGTTTTCATTTCATTTCTAGACTGTACTAAGTGAACATAACCAAGAGACTGTCTATGATTTCAAGAAGATCTAGAGTTGTTTGTCCGTCAAAGGGTGCGCACGATGTTCAGCACAGCTTGTTCGAACAGTTAAACATTAATGACATTTCACT
Organism: Acanthurus tennentii; assembly: GCA_029783805.1. Taxonomy (NCBI): domain Eukaryota; kingdom Metazoa; phylum Chordata; class Actinopteri; order Acanthuriformes; family Acanthuridae; genus Acanthurus; species Acanthurus tennentii. Next base: position 15,106,328 of record JAPZDZ010000012.1, on the reverse strand, counting down.
CAGGTGCTTAACATGCTTACTGAAAATATTTGAATATTTCATATTTTATTTGATGTAATAAATGTGATACGGTCTTTGTTTACAGGTCCATGCCAAGTGGATTTTAGACCTGGACCAGTATAATGAGTGGATGAATGAGGAGGACTATGAAGTGGGCGAGGGCTGTCCAAAGAGGAAGAGGATCTCAGCCAAGACCCTGACTGATGAGGTGACCACGCCTGACGAACGGAGGGACAAGAAGCCTGGCAGCGCCAAGAAGAGGAAACGCTCACCATCGCCCTCTCCTACACCTCCACCTCAGGAGAGCAAAAAGAAAAACACCAAAAAGGGGTCTGTGATCTGATGCAACTCATCAGCCATGCAAGAATGAAGCGTTGCTTTAAGTGTTTGTTGTAAAATCAGCTAAACCAGTTGTATCAGATATAATGCAAAGTATTGTTCTGTAAAATAATGTCCCTTTGTGTGTGGCCAGGCCAACAACTCCATACACCAAGTCAAAACGGGGCCAGAGGGAGGAGGAACAGGAGGATCTTAGTAAAGACTTAGATGAAGCGTCACCTGCTCCAGCATCTGAAGAGGGAAACCCTGCTAAGACAAGTACGTCAGTGCACATCTGTTCAAAATATTAAAAATAAACCATGTAACTGACTCTAACTTAACCACTGAAACTAACTTAGACTTGAAAGTAGAAAACTGACATCATGCTCTCTTTTGCAGATAACACCAAGAAGGATTCTGACTCAACTCCAGTTAAAGGAGGAACAGATATGGGTGAGGAAGAAGTTTTTGTGTCTCATCAAACATGACAATGTGCTGTGCTGTGATAATGCCAAAAAAAACACACAGTCACAGGACTGTTGTCTCTCAACATAGAAGAAAACCACTTACTCCAACCTCAGTATAGGTCCTCTGTTAATTTCCAGTGTTAATCTACCAAATATTTTGTATTCTTCACTAACCATTATTTCATGATTTGAACAGATGAACAAGAGGATGAGTCCATGGAAACGACAGGCAAGGTAATGTAGTTTGTAAAAGTGCAAGCAAATAAAACAGTAGGGGTAGGTAGCCGATATGTGGTCTTAAGTTTGTGTTGGTGTTTGAACAGGAGGAGGAAGAAGGCTCTCCGAGTGTGAAGGGGGAACCGGTGAAAGGCTCAGACCTCCACGAAGACAATGTGACTGAGCAAACTCATCACATTATCATTCCGAGCTACGCTGCCTGGTTTGACTACAACAGGTCAGAACAAACAGTGGCACAGAGACACATGGTACTGATGTATTTTTATGTGAAAATTAAGAAAAAAACTCAGTCCCTATTAGAGACGATAGCTGTCTAGAGTGATGGATAAAATGAAACCAATCGAGGTATCAGCATTAGAGATCAACTAACATGAGACATGACATAAGACAGGATTTATTCAGATGTATCTCAGCTGTTTGTCCTCACAGTGTTATAACTGTTTTTTCCCAAGTGTTCATGCCATTGAGCGCAGAGCCCTGCCAGAGTTCTTCAATGGAAAAAACAAATCCAAAACCCCTGAGATGTAAGTATTTGATCAGCACATACCACAATGGTAGATGATTGTACTACCAAGATTTTAATTTACACATTTAAAAGGCAATCTTTATACAAAATACAACCAAAAACTTACAAGACTGTTTCTGTTGTGCACAAAGGGAAAGCAGCACAGTAATGTGTGTGTAGCATTTTGCAAGTTAGAAAGTTGGGACTGTGGTTACAAACGAGCTCTTGTTGCTCTACTAATCAGAAGACACAGATCTTGTCACCACTGATGATCTTGACACGAAGTTCAGATCATCTAGGGTCACAAAAACGTGTAACTCTGGTGCTTATGATGATCATGTGCTAAACACAAAATACATACTTTATGAAGTTATAGCTTGCACCTGCTACATGCACATCACATTGCAGCGCTCCGTTTGTGCTCAACAGAATCAGTCCTTTAAGTTTTTGGTTGCACCCCTTATGGTTCAGTTAATAAGTCAAATATATCACTGCTCCTCCTTCCTTCAGATACCTGGCATACAGGAACTTCATGATTGACACATACAGACTGAACCCTCAGGAGTACCTGACCTCCACCGCCTGCCGCAGGAACCT
>JAPZDZ010000012.1:15086212-15104104 GCA_029783805.1 Acanthurus tennentii | reverse complement strand
TACAGGAACTTCATGATTGACACATACAGACTGAACCCTCAGGAGTACCTGACCTCCACCGCCTGCCGCAGGAACCTGGCAGGAGACGTGTGTGCAATCATGAGGTGGGTGGAGGTCAAATGCGGATATTTCTCGTCGATTCAGAGGTTTAACTTTCTTTATCTGCACTTTATTTAGACAAACTGGTGTCAGTGAGGTATACCCTGTCCTTCTGCTGCAGAGTTCATGCTTTCCTGGAGCAGTGGGGCCTGATCAACTACCAGGTGGACTCAGAGAGCCGGCCCACACCCATGGGTCCCCCGCCCACCTCCCACTTCCATGTCCTGGCAGACACTCCATCCAGCCTGGTGCCTCTGCAGCCCAAGACGTCCCAGGTTCACAAAAACACACACAAACAAACAAAAGGACCTGTGCACACCAGTTCTGAGTAATTTTACATTTATCATTGTGTCATTATGTAACTGCAGACCCCTGCTACCCAGCAGATGATGTCCTTCCCAGATAAAGTGAAGGACAAACCAGCAGATCTGCAAAACTTTGGCCTGCGAACTGACATGTACAGCAAGAAGACCAGCTCTGCAAAGGTACAAGATGAAAAGATGCATGACAGAAGGATCGTTTTGCTATGATTTATAGTGACCGAATAATTCACAGACTGTTTTTGCACAGAGCAAGAGCACTGCGAGCTCTATGAGGGACTGGACAGAACAGGAAACACTTCTACTACTTGAGGTACAAATTATCCTTAAAATCAATTTTGTGATATCCAGAAATCCTTTCATAAACCTTAAAAAATCAAAAAGTATAAACATTGAGCTAACTGCAGCCCTCACTTCCCTCAGGGTTTAGAAATGTACAAGGATGACTGGAACAAGGTTTCGGAACATGTGGGCAGCCGTACGCAAGATGAATGCATCCTGCACTTTCTGCGGCTGCCCATTGAAGACCCTTACTTGGAGGACAACTCCTCGTCCCTGGGACCACTGGCTTACCAGCCTATACCTTTCAGCCAGGCAGGAAACCCCGTCATGAGCACGGTGGCCTTCCTTGCTTCTGTGGTCGACCCACGCGTGGCCTCGGCTGCAGCCAAATCTGCTCTGGGTGAGAAGAGGCTTTTTTTGAATCCTACGCCAAGACACCAAATAAACGACCTCAGTGTCATTTACTGCTGCACACAAAGTTCAGTTTGGGCTAATAGCTAGCACCTTGAGAAGGATTAAGGTTTGATTTAATTTAATTTAATATGAACAGAAAGTTAATGCAGTTTCCCTCTTCAGCCATCTTAATGAAAAATACTTGATGGTTGTTTAAAAATTATGAAAATAATAAATGTATGTTTTCTTTGATCAGAGCTCAGTAAAAGAGGAGTTGTCATTTTCACAAAACAACCCATATTATCTATTAGTCATAAATATGATGCATGCTTCAGCTGCAACTCTGAAGCCCTTTAAAGCTTCAATGGTTTAATTTATTACTAGTGATAATATGTTACTCATTGTTGTGAGCTGTACGTTAAAGCTGGGTGGCCCTGTAAGGTCCAATAGACACAGGGTTTAATTTATTAATTAGGCCTTATCTGGTTTTACCTCCTTACATAAAATTTGGGCAGGCTTGAGTTGTTTTACTAGACTTTGGAAATGCATTTTTTCTTATTTTGCACCTGCAACCTGGAATAACAACAGTGAACAATGTGAAGCTTACTTCATTTTTATTCTCATGGAATTCTTAATTGTTCATCCATACTAAATATTAATTCTTATGTGTTTTTTTTGTCATTTTCTACTCTTTATTATCACTTTTAGCTATGCTTTCTATTTGTGTTTGTCCTTGTCTTGGATCTTTTTAGCCATTTTTTTCTTTTTAGCTTTACCTCAGTTTGTTTCAGAGTTTAAACATAGACTGAGACAAGTATATTATGAGATTAAAAAACCTATATGGTATTGCCTGTAAGGTTTGCTGTTCATATTCCTGTATCTTCGTTTTCACACACACAGGAAAAAAGATTAAGCATAATAATTCTGTGGACAATATGATTGATGAGACTAATCGTGCAGGTCACAATGGAGTCTAACCCATAACTTCCACATAAAATGCTGCCAAGATCTCTCCACAGTTGACTTATGCGGAGACCTCCCTGGTCATTATAGATTACCCATCAGTCAGCCACACATCTTCATTTTGCTCTATACTGATGACCTTGATCCGTCTTCTCTCCTTGTCAGAGGAGTTCTCTCGTATGAAGGAGGAGGTTCCTGCAGCGCTCGTCGAGGCTCATGTGCGGCGGGTGGAGGAGGCAGCGAGGATCAGTGGCCGACAAGACCCGCTGTATGGCCTGGAGGGTAGTGGCATCGCAGGCACCGGCCTGGAGGAGGGAGACAGGCCCGGTAGGATGAACATGCATACCTTAAGAATACATACAGCATGCGAAAAAATCTTTGCAGGGAGAACTAAAAAGATAAAGTCAAAAAAGCAAAATAAAATAAAAGGTTCTGTTTCTTCCGTAGATGAAAGCAGTGATGAAAGTAAGAGTGACAGTCAATCAAGTGAAGAGAAGAGGGAGGCAAAGGTATGATGCACGTTCAGTATATCACGTTTCTTACTTATCAGTTCTGCTGATGAACTTCTGTAAAGCTCATTGTGTTTGCTTTCTCACTCAGGACAACAAAGATGGAACGATGGAGGAAGAGGAGAAGCAGACGGAGAATGGGAAGAAGGAAGAAGACAGAGGAAGAGAACAAGAAGGAGAAAGGGAGGCAGACAAAACAGAGTCAGAGATGGGTACGAGAGCTCATCTCAGGTACAGGACATACATGGTCCTGGTTGAAGGTGGAAAAAATAAACCATTGTGTTTGCTCTGTTAGGTGACGGGGAGAAGGAGAAGGATGGGAAAGACGGCACAGAGGAGGGACAAAGAGAAGCAGAAAGTGAGGGAGAAAGGAAAGCTAAGGTGGAGCGTGATGTGGGTGAGGGGAACCTGGCCACTGCAGCAGCGTCTGCGCTCGCTGCCGCTGCTGTCAAAGCCAAGGTAAAGTTAACAAGCCATGGTCCTTGACTCATTAAGCCTTTTTTTGTTCTTCACATTCTCTCTCATTCCAAGTTTCTTCTCTCTTTCTTCAGCATCTGGCTGCAGTGGAAGAGAGGAAGATCAAATCTCTTGTGGCTCTGCTGGTGGAGACCCAGATGAAGAAGCTGGAGATTAAACTGCGACACTTTGAAGAACTGGAGACCATCATGGACAGAGAGAGAGAGGCTGTGAGTGTGGAATTCTGGGATATGTAGTATTGTAAGAGAATAGCAATGTAAATGCAGAGCAAACACTTTAACATTTTGGCTTTTTTTCTTTTTTGTCTGTGTGTTTAGTTGGAGTACCAGCGTCAGCAGCTGCTGGCTGACCGTCAGTCCTTCCACATGGAGCAGCTGAAATACGCTGAGATGAGGGCCCGCCAGCAGCACTTCCAGCAGATCCAGCACCAGCAGCACAGCCAGGCCGGGGCCCCTCATTCCAACCAGGCTGCCTCAGCCCCCCCACCCCAGGGCTCGACCTCAACCCAGCCACCTCCCAGCACACCAGCGCCGCAGTCTGCCCCCAGCCCCGCCCCTCCAGCCACCTCTGCCCCGGCTCCCGAGTCCCAGCCACCTCAAGGTCAGGCTCACGCCTCACCCCCCTGCCCCCCAGGCCAAGCCTCAGCTTCCCACTCCAGCTCCAGCTCCAGCACTACTCCTGTACTCCATGGTGAGTTCAAGTTGAATCACAATGTAGCAGCTTTATGAGATGCAACTGTTATGACACAGCCAGATTTTTGCCTTAATTTTTTTACTGAAGGATAGGTTCTCCTAATTACATCATTTTATTTATTTATACTTATTTATTTATACATTTACTTGTTTACATATTGAAGTGGTACTTAATGTTTAAGTTGACACAATGAGCAAATGTGTGCCATTTTTTTTAAACTAGTGTGAAGCAACACAACAGACCAGCTGATTAAGTAAGCTGAGACTTGAATGTGTCGTATGTGCATTCCAAGTTTTCAGTGGTAGCTGTGAAAGTTGCACAGGAATGCAACTTTGCATACAATTATGCAAGAAAAAGATTTATCAAGTATAAATAAAATGCAAGTCAGATATCCCGACTAGTGTTAATACAAAGCAGAAGTTTGTGACATTTGTGTCCGAGTTAGTTAGATAGATTTTTTCTCTTACTGGTCCCACAATGTCATCAAACTATGTGTTTGTTTTCATTGTTTTAATAAGGGACCTCTGCCAGCAGAAAATACATATTGTGTTACATTTTGTGAAATTACAAATATTCTCATTGAAATGAGTTTTCCTGTTCAAACCCAAAACAAGGACAACACTTTGTTTTCTTAAGTCTTTTTAAAAATACTTAACATGTCTCTCCTTTTCCCATTTTTTCCCTCTCAGAGCCCCCCGCCCCTCTTTCCGGAGAAACACTCCACCCCTCAGCTCCAGTCCCGCCTCCACAGTGAGAGAAAAAGAAATTGCCAGAGAAAGCGAATGACTCTGACCACTTTGAATCCTGCCTATATCATCTGAAATGAAGAAGTCATAAACCGAAGGAAGAGAACATACTTTACATGTTCAGCTGTTTTTGTTTGTTTTGTTTGTTGTTTTCCAACAGGACAATTGATGTGAGGAAGAAAAAAAAATTCTAACATCTAAATCAAACCGCCTCTGCTTGCCGCCTTTCAAATTGAATCTGAGTATGAAGAAAATGTACTTTTCCAACAGAAGCTGTTCACGCTGTGCACTCGACTGGACAGCGACATCTCACTTCATACTTTCAAGCTTAACACCAGAGATCCGGTCAGACAATAAGAGGGTCTTTACCAACATGCTGGCACTCAAGGAGAACAAGAGAAAAGACTCATCTTGTGTTTTCAGTGTTTTGGATATCATTGCATCGAATTTCTGCAACAGTTTTTCACAGCTTGTGAAGTCTCATGCATTGAAATCTCTCCCCGCTTTGTATTGTAGGTACTTACTAAAATATGTGTGAGAAAAAAAAAGCACTTTTAACATGTTTCCCCAGGTCTCGATGGAAGACTTGAAGCATCCATGAAAATTGAACTTGAGCACTTATATTGTCCTTTTGTTGTCTTAAATACTTTGTCATACTGACGGCTTTGAAAACTAGATTGGGAATATAGCTTTTTCCTCTCTATTTTTATCTGTATTACATGATCAAGCAGTCACAGTCAGGGTCTGTGGTGAAGGTCATGTGTCTAAAACCAACTTTTTTCTCTTCAAAGGAAAGTCTGTTATGAATGAAAAGGTTCAATCAAAAGCCAGATGGAAATTACAAGCAGTCGGTTCAGATGCAGCTTGAGAAAAAGTACTGTAAACTGGATTTTCTGTTACAAACACACCTTTTGTTGCCCTGTATTTATATTTTAAAGTACTGACAGCATAAGATTATCACCCTGTAAAGATTTTCTCTTTAAATGTTCCCTCCTTTTAACAGCACTTAGAGACAAATAGTCAGCGAGATGCTTCATGTTTGCAAATCTGGATAAACTCAAAGTCATCCAGGTGGTGGTTTTGTGAGGAATGTAGTTTTGTGCGTAAAGAATGACTGAAAAAGAAAGTCTGGGAATAATGATTCCACCAGCGACCACATATGTGTTTTATTCAAAATTAGATTTTTGTGTTAATGGCTAAACCAAAATGTTTTTTATAATCATGTTTATCTCATATGTATTCAGTGAGTTTTATTGCGGTTGCTTTGGGAAATTAAGAGTTGTTGTTTTTTTGTTTTTTTTAAAGCAGCTTGTTTTTGGCCGGTGCATTTCAAGTTACGTATGAAAGAAATGTTAAAGCTGTCAAAAAACAAAGGAGCTTGCACCTTAAACAGCTGACAATGGAGAATTGTGTCCTTAATATCTGCAACAATATCCTCACTTTGTATCCTATCAATTTTTATATTTTTTACTGTTTTTTCCATCTTTTTTCTTTGATATGTCAACATTGTAACTGTATATTATTACCTTTGCAGCCTATATTTACCCTCTTCACTGTTGTGTGTGATTGAGACGTGACTGCGAGCATGTGTGTGTGAACGCATGCCATCGAGATCTGTAAACCACATTACCGTTCAGTTTTATTTTCAGTGCCATTTGCTGTGTGTCACAAAGCCGGAGGAATTAAAAAAAAAAAAAAACATGCTTCACTCAGCACACGGCACGTCACGTCCAGTGTCATGAAATATAATCCAGTCAGATGGTGAAACTCTACAGTTATTGTCCGTCAAGCCAGTATTGAAGACCTCACCGCAGCCGTGAGCGTAAATGGACTTCTTTTATCTGTGTTATTACTACATTGTGTGGATTTTGTGATATAAAATAAGTGTCTGTTCAGTTTCTGTATGTTTTTCACTATGCTGAAGGTAGCAGCAATTGCATTATTATGATTATACAGTAGAAATCAGTTTTTCCTCAGTAAATCATCACATTAGTGCTGACAATTACTCTGGCAGTTTGTATTAAAAAAAAGGCAAAAGAGGTTCAGGTTTTAATTACAAAATGTTGGGAAAAAATAAAGATGTGAAGAGGAGTCATTGTGTAGTGTTTTTTTGTTGTTGTCGAACTGGTAACCCAAAATAATTACATTCAAGAGGGCAGATCTACAAATTAGCTTGTCAGGATGCTAAAGAGCAGAGATTTAAGGACATACTACGGCTATGAAGTAGCTACACTTATTATCAAGTGTAGGGAGAAAATTCAAGACTCTTATTTGTTCATAAATGCTCTCGAAATACTGTGCTTCTTGCAGAAACCACGTATTCATCATCAACAGGCTTTGTGTTAGTGTCCTGAAATTGTGCATACTAGCTCACTGTCACCCTTACAAGCTTTACTGAGAAACTTGTGAAGCTCAGTGATGTTTTAATACAATATTTTGTAATGGAACTGAAAATGTATAATTTCGAAGAGATATTTGATTGAGTTCACGACTTACACTCTGAAACACACTTTGGAACCCAGTATTTAATTCAATATTGTTTAATGTAACATTTTACATCATCATAATCTTTTACAGGAAAAAAACAATAAGCTTTTGACAACAAGACAAACAGGATGAGTTACAAAGATCAAGTGAAATGAAGGGAATGTTACTGCCAATTATACCTGTAATACTGAAGAAATTTGGAAAATGAGATGAAAGAGTTTCTTCATAGTAAAGACACAAAAGGCACTTCCGAAATAAAATTAATATGTAAAAGAAAAGAAAATAGATTGGAGTCAAGACGAGACAATAGAAAAACATTTAGGAGTAAAATTTAAGCTGGAAGTGTGTTTCTGACATCCTCAACCGCTCATCACCATCCGGACGAGCTCTGTTGAAAGAGAAACAAAAAACCCAACATGAGCATAAAAACTGAAGAGAGATGAAAGCAGGAAACATGCAGAAAACAGCCAGGTGATGGACCACTGCACAATGGGAAGGTCAAGGTTGGCAGAAAATTGTGGATCAGAGAATCTGCAATCTACTGTTCTGGTTTTGATACAATATTTTCTTTCATTTGTTAAGCTGTCATTTTAATCTTCACAAAAGTGTCTTCTGTCCACATACTGTGCAGTATTACCTTCATAGTTAATGCAGCCATTGGCGTCCTCATGTCCTGCCAAAAGAGTCTCCACCTCCTCCTCCGTCATTTTTTCACCTGGAGCACAAAGAGAGATCTCTTAGTATTTCAAGATGCGATAAAAATAATGATGACTGGAGGGGAAAGAGTTTGCTTGCTTGCATTATTCTTGGTACAGAAAACTGCCTGAAGGGGTTGTACTTAAGATACACAAGACAAGAAGACAGATGTAGGCCATCTGTGACAAACAGTTAAAGATGAATGAAAAATCTTCTCGATGTTTTACATATATTTTACCTAGTGTAGTGAGGACATGACGTAGCTCTGCGCCCATCACTGTGCCGTTTCCCTCCTTGTCAAAGACACGCAGACCCTCTACGATATCCTCAAAGGTGCCCTGGTCTTTGTTCTTCATAATGGCCTGAAACATGGGCAGGAACTGCTCAAATTCCAGCATCTTCTGGTTCATTTCTGTAGATGAATTAATAACAAATACAAACATAAAAGTGAAGTCAGTTTTGTGTTTTTTCATTTTAAACATCTCTAAAATTGTAATGCGATGGGGCAATAGTTTTATGGATGTAAGAAATTTGCACAGGAGTTAGAGAGCCTCTTACTTGCGTCTTACAAAATAAGCAAAAAAAACAGTTTTCACAATATCAAAGCTTCTATAAACTGTTTGCTCACTGGAAGTTAATAACAAGTCAATAACAGATGCAAGATGTAGTGTGTGCATAGGTTCAAAATGTCTTTTCAAACTTTTGGGGGTTTGGTGCTCTAACATCACTTTCATCCTCCAAACAAACGCACAGAGCATTGTTACCTGTATGAAAAAATGATTAGAGACACAAATCCTTGCACAAATCCTTATATTTTTTTCCACTGATTTGTAATAAGTAAATTAGTACCATATTTAACACACCTCCATACACACCAGTTCCTTTTAAAAATGGCTTTTAAAGGTCATCATTACTGAAGGAAATGCTGTGCATCCTTATTTGTGCCCTCTCATTTTCTGACATTTAAACTAAAACAAAAACAGCTATCCAGCATACACACGTGCTGATGTTGTAATGAGGAATTATAAATCTACGCACAACGACTTGTCTATGTAGTTGTATTAGGGCAATCAGAGACTTGCCTTCAGCCTTGGGGTTTCCCAGGACCTTGAGCAGCTCAGCATTGGCAGGGTTCTGCCCAAGGGCCCGCATGACATCACCACACTGGCTGTAGCTGATCTTCCCTTCCCCCGTTCGGTCGAACAAAAGGAAAGCCTCCTTGAACTCTATCATAAAGACAGAGAACTCCGATTGAGCTGAACAGTACATTATGTAAATACAAACTTTAGAAATAAAAGCAAACACATTTTTGGATAACAGCAAAAGGCTTTGAATCCTACAGATACTACATGTTTGTTTAACTATTGAAAAGTTGTGTGTAAAAGCAAAACAAAGTTAGAATTGTTTTGACAGTACACACATGCATGAGAGCAGCAGTTGTAGACACTGTGACACTGACAGCACGGACGGTCATCCTATCAGCTGATGCCCTTGTGACATGGCAAAAACTAGCATTGTGCAATTGCAGGGGTGAGATTTCATCACAACAGCTGTTTACTAAAGCCACTAATTGCACCTGCATGATTGTACACAGGCTTGTTTATGTGTTATAGAAGGAACAAAAATTCTTTAGGAGGAAGCAGATCTTGGGATGAACACCAGAAGTCAGTGCCTTGCTCACAAATTCAGACGTGACATGTTTAATTCATCTCATAAATAATGACAAATGATAGCTATCCAATCTGCTAGGCCTGTACCAGTAGAACAGGTTTTCTGGCCATGGTATTCCTTGGTATCAGCAAGGTAAACAAACACATTTTTTAGGCGAGAAACTGGGGTAAAACTGCGCTCAAAGTATTTAATGTCCTGCCTCAATGCATACAGACCTTTCTAACTATTTCTGGCGTATTTCAGAGTCTCAAAAATAAGTTTTAGTATTCTTGACCAAGACTTTAAGTACATCAGAGAGTTGAAGTTTGGTCCACACTTCATTGCTGCTGCTAATTATAAGCTCTCTTAATCATGACATGTTTAATATTTCAGGTGTATATGGAACTTTCATGCTTTATGATTCACTTTTCATGCAGTTAAGTACAGCATTATGTGGCATGCATTCGGTTAGTGTTTGTTCAATTTAACAACCACTGAACACACTAACTCTGAACCTCGCACAGTTAGATAATATTTGGCTCAGCTCAGTCTGTCATCGCAGCTTAGTTACCTGAAAGGACCCAGAGCAGACCCTGTGACTAGGGTCATAGCAAATTTATAAAGCTATTTTTAAAATTAAATTTGGCATGTTACGTCTATGACATGAAAGAAAGCTATTGCATTACAAAAAAGGAAATCCCATTTACTAATCAGATGTTAACTCACCCATGATCTGGTCCTCTGAGAAATCACTCTGGTTGAGGCAGTTAAAAGGCACACGGGAATAACAGTTAGAGGTGACAGAGGTAAACAGACTGGCATTAGTGTGATTAATCGTCCATTAGCGCTAAAGATAAGCATTGTGGCTAAAGGCTTAACGTTAAAGCTAGCTAGAATGAGTGAAGCAGGCCAAGAGAGATACGCAGCTAGCGTAACGTTGACAGAATTAAGATGCTTTCAGCATAATACAGTGAAGGACAAGGCAACACCATTAAATGCAGTACTATCAAAGACAGCTATTTTAATAAATAATACCTTTACTTACCATGTTTGAGTCTGGTTTCGGGTTACGGTCGGACGAGCGTCTTGCACGTTCAGGCTGCCGCAGACTAGCTCCGGGTTCAGAACATCCCTGATGATGTCACCTCAGGTTGTGTAGCAACAGCCAATCACATGGCTCCATTTAAAAGTTGCATCGCTCGCATTTTTGCAGGGACGCACCTACGGCTTCAGGGCATCGTCAGGTAACACCCTGTAACTCATCTGTTTTTCAGACTACACAACAACTTTGATAATTGTAAGAATTAAAAGACTCTACTAATAATCTTTCATAATTTTGTTTTTTTTGTGTGGATTTTTTTCTATTTTATGAGCTTGAAACAGCGTTACAGCTTGTAATGTTGGGGGAATATCCCCTATAGCTCCCTTTGTTTTATATTTATTACAGGTGTTTTTGACATTTCTTGGTAGTAATGTTCATGGCTTTATATTGTTACAAAATCCCCCTTTTCTTTTTTTCCCTTGTGTTATGCAAAAAGTCATGTAGACAGGCTGTTTTTTTTTCTTTAATTCCAACGCAATGACGATTGTGACAGGTTGGGACATGTCTGTGAGCTACCTGGTTAAGAAGATCTTCATATGGGTAAAAGAATATTTCATAACAATTACAGCACGACATACATATTTAACAAAATGTACATTTGTCCACAGCAGGTAGATTAGTAAATCAAAATACTGTCAAGTATTTAACTCATTAACATGAACTGAGATTTCAGGAAAAAAAAAAAAAAAAAAATTTTATTGGTAGATAAAATTTCATCAGGCACCAATGCTGGTAAGCCTACATATTCTACTTTCAAATTCACAATGACATTGTGTGTCCAACTGGTGATTGAGAATAAATGGGTAGTTGCCTTCTATTCTCATATGAAATACAGACACATGGAAAATCCTTTCATGTTAATGGTTTGCCTCCTCTTATTTTGCTTCTTCAGTGACTGACTCACCACACTGAAATCGGACGAAGTCCAGCACTCGAGCCTGTTGACCCCTGAGGAACTGTGCCACAGTCCTGCTGGGGTCTCCCATGAAGGTCTGAGGCAGCAGGCGTGTTTCGCTTTCACCACAGGGCAGGTCATCCATGTTGCCTAGGGACACAGGGGCCTCTCCTACTATATGCTGTGCCAGCTTACGTCCCAGAACCTCCTGCTCTCCTTCCTTTCCACCCTCAAATATGACCAGAGCACCGTACCGACCCATGGCCACCTCAGTCTGGCCACTCACACCACCATGTATATATGAACCAACGTGCCACTCAGCAGGGATGCCCACTGTCACCGCTCGCTTCACTGACATGTTCTCACCAAGGCGACCTTAAGAGGAAGAAGATGCTTGATTAAAAAAAACTGTTTAATAAACTGATTTTGGAAACACATACTTCCTTTTTTATCTGAATGATTTATTTGAAACTTCATTTCTTAAGTATAGTCAGTTTTGTATTTTTAAGTTCTTGTCATGTCCAAAAATATTTGTTCTTCTCACATATTTGTTGTCTAGTTACAACATTTTCAATGTCTCTTGACCATGTCAGGATTTAATCACAACAGAAAATGTCTGACTTACTTTGCACGTCAGGATTTTAGTATTAACACTTTTACATTTTAATACTGGTCCATTTTTAAAAAAAACCTGCAATTGCTGATCTTTTTGGCCACCACAAGCAGTAAACAGAAGGTTTTTGGTCTCTTGCCTCTGAGGGAAACATACATCAGCTGAATGCTTTGCTCTGTTTGTCAGCAAGCTGGCAACTTTGTCTGTCTGCTGTTTGGTGCTGAGTAGGAAATATACTACACAGTAAGTTTTCAGATTTTTTTTTTTTTTTAAACTCAAAATAGTTCTGTGTATATTTTTCATTAAGAGTGTTTTTTTTCTCATTGGATTTATGTTTTCACATGTTTTTTGATACACTGACATTGTAAAATATCCATAATAGCCACTTTAAGGTAAAAATTGCGCTGCCTAATTCAATTAGTCGAGCAATCAAGTCAATAAGTGCAAGTGTAAAAAGTTCAGTCTTAAGATGTCTTCAGTCAGATTGGCAGGTTAGGATAATCACTTAGGTCAACTTACAGAGATAAACATTGTGCAGAATTACCAGTTCTACCATACACAGGATGTTTTGTTTTCTTTGTGCCATAATGATGAGTTGTCCCTTTCATGTCTAGTATAATAATGAAATACTGGAGTGTTTCAAAGTTTCCACAGAAAGAAAAAATGTAGCTGTAAAGTCATGGCTTAACGAAAGACTTTAATAGTATTATCAACAACTTACTTACAAATAATTGCCTCTAACTTTAGGATTGCATGGAAAATGCATGCATTCCTCACAAATCCCAAAACTAGACCGCAAGGCTACAAATGTGCACACTTTATGCTGTTTGGTTGTGTTACAGCATTATGCACAAATGCCTGATTACCCTTCTGTCTAGCTGTTTTGAAACAAAAAATATGTATAAAAATGAAAGTACAAAACAATTTCAACTTCAATTTTAGATATGACTGTTTCACTGCAATGGTAAAAACTCAATTTGAAAGGAGTACAGAAGGTGTGTGTATATCAAACCAAAACAGCAGTGCTTGAGCAATGCCACTTCTGGCAGAAATTAACTTTTTCATACTGACCTATTGTGAGAGCCACCTGGTCAGCAAGAGAAGCTCCTTCAGCCACATTAAGTTTGCTTAACTCATCACCAGTCAGGATGCTCTGAAAACAAATGTATTATGTTGGCAGAATCAAGACAGAGTAAGGAAAACAAGACTGATGCTTTCTAAAATTCCGATTTGACTGTGTTGTAAACATTTGCACAGTCTTTAATGTGTACCATAATTTTCAATCTATTAAGCACACCTGAATGCGCCGCACTTGTCTATAAGCCGCAGATGTTCACGTCGTAACATGGGATATTTACACAGAAAAATAAAACACAAAGATTTTTTTAACTTTTAATTAAATAAATGTATTTTTCAGAACAGTGCCTGTAACACGGCTGGTTAAAAAAAAATACAGTAGCCTACCAAAAAAATCATTGATCACTATCTTCATCTTCCTCCTGCGCACTAAAACCACTAAAGTTGTTTTGTTCAGTGTCGGAATTGAACAGTCTCAGAATAACTTCGACTAGGCCTGCACGATTCAGGAAAAAATATGGATCTCGATTTTTTAGCTTTGAATTGAAATCACGATTTTCTGCCACGTTTTTTTCCACCTGGGCTTTCAGCAACATCCATTTTGTGTTCATTTGTTCACTGAGTTTTCCTTGAGATTAACATTATTTCGGCAATGCCACAGTCCCTCAGAAACTTTCAACTCAACTATTTGATTCTGCGTGCCGTGGATCACGTGACCAAAAGGCGCTTTGTCATAGAATAAGGGAGAAGCCTTGGAGCGCTCGTTTACAACTCTGACACATGCCGCCGGTTCTTGGAAAAAAAAAATCAACGTAATTTAGAAATGAAATCACATGTAGGGGTGAATCTACAACGAGGTTCTAAAACAATTAATAATCCAGGCCTAACTTCGATACAGGCTTTCTCCTTTATTTTCGTCCATAAATTAGCCGCATCACTGTTTAGCCGCAGGGTTCAAAGCCTGTGAATAAAGTAGCGGTTTATAGTCCGGAATTACGGGATTTATTTGTCTCTTGTCAGCATGAGGTCTTATGCTGCATTTCACCGATATCAGTAAAAGTCTGATATCTGACCTAAAAAAAGTGCAAGTATCTTATGTAAAATTAAATTAAATTATGGGAATTTAATTTTATCTAAACTCAAGCCTTATAATATACAGAGAAATTGCCCCCTAACACAACTCCTACCCTCACTGTGCAGCTTTACCTTCAGATATCCTGCTTGGCTTTTGCTTTTATTCTGTTGGTGAGCCAAGGTGGCAAATGCGACATCTTTTACCAGCTGCTGGAACTTCTCATTGCGGGCAACAAAATCTGTCTCACAGTTGACCTGCATCAAACAGACAAGAGAGACAAAAGTTATTGTTGAATGCCATCATATCCAACGAACTGGGAAGTGATCAATTAAAGGACAGCTGTTTGTAATTAACCTGAACTCACCTCCACCATGACTGCAGCTTTATCTCCTATAAACAGGCCAATCAGACCCTCTTTGGCTTTGCGACCCTCCAACTTACTTGCTTTGCTCCAGCCTTCCTTCTGGGCCTGTTCATGTAGCCAGGTTTCTGCCTGACAGTTCAATAAGTTCAATCAACAACACATTCACAGAGCTAGCAATCACCAAAACTGTAGATATACTGTTGTTCCTCAAACTGAAAATGCAGACGAAGATGGAGGAAAGGGATTACCTGTGCTATGTCATTGTCAAACTTCTCCAGAGCTTTCTTGCAGTTTATGAAAGTGTAGCCGGTGCTTTTCCGCAGTTTCATCAGCAGAGCTTTATCAGCTGCCAGAAGCTGACAAGTTGTGTGTAACGACTGTACATGCTGACAAACGCTGACCTGAAGATGATCAAGAAGATATAACTTAATATGTAGTGCTGCTTAATGAAAAGCTCACTGACCTGGGTTGACTCTTTCTTAGCAGCCAGTGTCACATCAAATGTCATATAAAAGGAAAATACTCCACACATATATCGGGTTTAATAATGTAATTTAACATAAAATAAGTTTTGATAAGGATTGAGATGTTAACACAAAGGTAGAAACTGAGTAATATCGATGGCTGGTAGATCATAGACTAAGGAAGCTAACCAACAAAGCAGACTGTGACAACTAAAGCTTCAGATAAATGTTAAACACATGTCCAAGTGTAAAGCGTAATGTGCTCACCTTTGCGACGTCTCTTGATATAGCCCTGAATAAAAATGATAAAGACATCTTTATAGTCTGTAGAAGTGAACTGACTTATGAAAGTGCAGAATGTCATTGAAAACCACGCTGAGTATGGAAGCCGCGTATGGACATAAGAATGGATCTTAAGTGACTAATTTCTGCTCAGCGCCCTCTTCAGTGCGGGAGTGGAGATGTAACGCCGAAGCCGCATTCAGGCAA
The DNA here is from genome assembly GCA_029783805.1 of Acanthurus tennentii. Classification (NCBI taxonomy): domain Eukaryota; kingdom Metazoa; phylum Chordata; class Actinopteri; order Acanthuriformes; family Acanthuridae; genus Acanthurus; species Acanthurus tennentii. The sequence goes on along the minus strand of JAPZDZ010000012.1, from coordinate 15,088,710 downwards.
CTGTCCTGACCTCAGAGACTGAAGCAATATTAAAATGGTGCGGTTAATTTCAGGGAAAGAACAAAGCAAAACAATACACTGTTTTGACAACTTTTTCTTAGGACTCTTGAGACTTTTTCTTGGTTAATCAAGTATTGCATTTTATTGAGCAAAATATTGTGGTACGCCCCCCTGTGTTTTGCTTAAGTATTGTCCTTTAATGACACTTTCTACTTCCACTTAGTTCATGAAAGATATATCTCACTTTTTACTCCTCTACATTTATCTGGAACTTTTGGATGTAATGATTTGATTTTTTACACACACACACACACACACACACACACACACACACACACACACACAAACAGTTAAAAAATACGAAAGAAACTTTTTCTTTATTGAAAATCAACTAGCAAAATGAAAATTTTCATTGCAGACATATTTAAGTGCTCTAGCATCTTAATTATGAAGATTTGTTACATTAATCCGTAGTAAAAAAAATACTCTGATTTGTTGCATTCCAGCAGAAATCATTAAAATTTACAACATCTTAACCAACTGCGACAGTACCTGCAGTTACAGGGCCTGGTTTCTGTATTGTGTACTTTTATGAGTAAAAAGCTAACTATAAGTACATCTTCCTTAATTTGACTTTAATAACATTTTCAATGCATGATTTGTGCCATTCTGTATTTTTACAGTATGATAATTGTACTTACCTAAAGAATATGAATACTTCTTCCAACACTGACTGCAAGAACATGTATTCTTGTTTAAGTCATGTATTCTTGTTCATTACTCAAATAAGCAAATAAACAAATAGTAAACATTATTGATAGCTACATTTGTTTTAGTGTTACCTTTACATATTAACTTTGTGTATTGATGGTGATAGGCTATCACTGGTAAAGCTGAAAAAATATTCAGCTATACACAAATCGAGTCCCATTTGGAACATAAAATGTAAACTTTATAACTTTCAGTTGTAATGGACAGTATGTATTTCAACTGCACTGAGAGAAAAATAGTGTTTTTTAATAGAAACCGCATTGCTGCTTTTCTCTTTCTACTGTTAAGTTCTCTCTTATTGTTTAAAAACAGAAAATAAACCTTCAAATGTTTAAACTGTTTCTATTTGAAAGGATCTGAAAGCCTCAGAATATAAATTACTGGATTTTTTACTGGATACTCATTAATGCATTACTTGAAGGATCTACTTACATCTTTGCAATGTGTTATTTGCAATAGGTGCATGTGGCGTGAACATGAACATGAGCAGGGACACAGAAGCAGGTGAACTATTCTGAGTATACTAAGCTATCTCAGATAAACCCTGTGAAATACATCATCTGGCTAGTCCGGCAGGAGAAAAAAGTTAAATGTGTTTTGAAAAATATATTTTATCATTATAATTTTGTTTTGCGCTGGATAAAAGATTTTAGCCTTTAAATACAACAAACTTAAATAAATAAGCTTCATAGTTTTATTTAAAAGAAATTCCACTAACTGCGATGTACACTAGAGCAAAACATCAAAGATGGCAGTTATTATCACACCTTGATATGGTCTTATTCTAAACATGAAAGCACTGTGGGTGTGCCAAGCAGGTGCCCAGTTTCACAGAGATGAGATTAAGTTTATGTAATTTTATTTTTATTTAATTGACACTTTATAGAGACGTCTTATTCTACAACATTCAAATTATTATTTCTATACAAAGCACCATCATCATCATAACAAGGTGTGACTTTCAGTATTTGTTTTTATCTATTATATTTGTAACTACCACAGATTAACCATGTCACATTTCTTGTATGGATGATTGCTTTGCTTGGCAATAAACTGATTCTGATGAAAACAAAAACCTACAACCATGATGTTAAAATGTCACATATGACAGCGCCTTTTATTCAAGGGACATAATTGGAAAGAACTGGCTGACATAATGACTAACAGGGTGGGTTGATGTTAGAGGTGTGTTTGGACTGGTCAGATGAAACCTGCTATAAAAGGGAGACCACAGAAACAGCCAGTCTACTTCGTTGTCAGGTTAAGCGGAGCCACGATGAAGGTCATTGTTGTCCTTGCACTTTGGGCAACCCTGTTCTACCAGGGAAACTGCGGTAAGACATTCTTTTCTTTTCTTCTCTGTTATCACTATAAATCTCTATTTCAGGTTTTTATAACACCCTAGTAACAAATAGGATAACCAATCTGTCCTGTTGATTCTCAGACTCATGTCAGGGTCGGTGTGGTTATGGAACAGACAGTAATTACTCCTGTCAGTGTAACCCAGCCTGTGAGAAGTACAACGACTGTTGTTCTGACTATAGTCAAATATGTAAAGGTTAGAGATAGACTGTTGTTTAATAAATTTTGCTGAAAATATTTAATTTAAAAATGTGTGCCTTGCCTTTATCACTTATCAAGTGTCACTGTTTTACTTCTAGCTTCAACATCTTGTAGTGGCAGATGTGGTGAGAGCTACAACTCTCAGAACGAGTGCCACTGCAACT
>JAPZDZ010000012.1:15054107-15084064 GCA_029783805.1 Acanthurus tennentii | reverse complement strand
TCTTCAGCAAAATATTGACATTTTTTTTCCAGAAATTTTGTCAAATATAAGTGTAAAGTATAAAATGGTAATAGCCTAGCAAAGTAGTTCATATTTGTATCTATGTGCCCCTGAAATGCATTGCTGAAAGTCAACACTAACATGATGAAGCTATTTTCTGTGTGTGTTTGTGATGATTTGCAGGAGGAAGCAGTAGTGTCTCCATCACTGATTCTGAGCTCAAGTCTCTGTCTGAGACCCTCTACGCTCTGGATTCAAACAAGGCTTCAGCCTCAGATGTGATCCTCGACACTCAGACTCTGGTGTCTGACTCTGCGACCAGCGCCAAAAATGATCTCTCCTCCAGACGGTAAGAACATCACTTCATAACTACAGTTTCCTCTTCTTCTTTATATTGATGTATTTCTCCTCTTCTCTGTGTCAATTGGTGTGTTTTTTTTTTACTTCCAGCTTGTTCAACTACGTGAATGAGGGGGCTCTGTTCTCCAGACCCACATACTCTGCTTTCCTGGCCTTGCTGGACAACTACCAAAGGGTAACTGGACAGACAGAGAACTTCAGTTCCCAGCAGCTGGCTGAACAGGACACCTTCCTCCAGGAAACCATCTCTAACACCGAGCTGGGCAGAGAGCTGTATGCTTTCCTCTACAGCAAGGGTAACTGCGTCTGCTTCTAAAAGTACATCTTGACACACACACACACAAACACACACACACACACACACAGAGGTCTTGTAAGGCTTGGGCAGTGTACTTGAAAGTCTACCACTAGGCAGGCCCACCAAAAAGGGGGACAAAATACAAACGTGACCCCTCTGTAAATTTAAAAACCGACTATTTTAAGGCAAGTTGTTGCAGTTATGATGCATGTCTTTTTTATATCATTTCTGAGTCATTTTATTGACATTTAGTTAGCATTTGGACATAAGAGATAGTTACATTTTTGGAAGGGTGAGTCGCATTGAACTTCCATTTACGTTTCAATAATCTAATATGTGTATATATGTGCTTGTTCAGATTTATCTTATGACACAAAGAGTGTCATTTTTTTACAGAAATTGCAGAGATCAAGACTAAAGGTTTTAAAGTACAACTTCACCTGTAACTGCAACTTGTACCTCCTATATTTGCCTCTTACTTCACTGACTGAAAGTCTCTGCTCTGGTGTTTAAATCAAATGTTTTTTCTGTTTAAAGGTGTTTATAAATCCCAGTCAGAGTTCATTCAGGACCTGAAGTCGATGTGGTTTGGTCTCTACTCCCGCTACAACAACAAGTTGGATTCCAGTGGATTTGAACACATCTTTGCAGGTCAGGTCAGAATAGACTTATGTCACCATGCACCATGTATGTTTTCAGAGGTTTTTTCTTTCTGATTACTGAGAAATACATTCTGTAATAGGTGAGATTAAGGGAGGAAAGGTGTCAGGTTTCCACAACTGGATCCAGTTTTATCTCCTGGAGAAAAGAGGACTGCTGAACTACTACAGCCACAGCTTCAATGGCCCTGTAAGCATCTGAAATACAGGTGATTTATACTGTATAATGTGCAGAATTTGCTTAATTTTCTCTGTTTCTTTCATTCACCTGTTCTCAGTGGACTTCCTACCCTGATATCCTGGGGATGCAGTTCATGTGGGATGGATACTACAAGCAGGTCGGTTCTGCAATCATCGGCTGCAGCCCTGAGTTCGACTTTGCCTTGTACAGCCTCTGCTACATCGCTCGTCCTGGAAAACGGTGAGCATTTCTACATGTCCTGCGATGTGTTCTTGAACGTGTATCTTCTCTGATTCAGACCTTTTATTGTCCCCATCTGCAGGTGTTATCTGAGTCTGGGAGGAAATGAGCTCAGTATCCAGACTTACACCTGGGACAATTCTACCTATGGCAACGGCAAGAAATTCATCGCCTCCGCCTATCCTGCAACCCCTTGATATAAATAACATATTCATGATACAACATTCCTTGTTCTGGCAAAAATTTAAAGGAGATGAGATGATACAAATGTCGCTATCATTCCCAAAATGTTTCAATAAAAGAATCCAGAACCAGATTGTCAAATCGCTTTTTTTTTATTTTATTTTTTAGAAGTGGCCCATTCTGACCTGTGAATATCCACTTGCATAAGTAAAACAGTAAACCAGACAGTGGATTAATCTGCAGTGTAATCTTTCTGAGTAGTCTTAGAGTAAGAGAATGTGGTGCTCTCCCAGGGGCATGATCAAACTGTGCCTAATGGGGCAAAAAATGGGCGTTTACACACCCTGAGTGGGCACAATACTGACACCAACCCCTTCAGTGGTAAGAGCATGTGTGCATCACACACAATTGCTTATTGTCTCATAAAACAGAACAACAAAAAACAAAACAAAATGCAGCCTTTTGCGGTATGAACTATAGAAACAAAAAGACATTAACAGATCCTGTTCTGCTTGACCTGCTTCAAACAGTAGCCACCAGCTAAACCTGTACTTATCAGCTGTCCATAAAGCTGTGTGTGTAACTCCCCAGTGTGGGGTTAAGTATGTGTGTGCGTGTGTGTGTGTGTGTGTGTGTGTGTGTGCGTGTGTGTGTGTGTGTGTGTCCAGCTGGGATGGGGGTTGAGTTTTTTACTCTTTCACTCATCTAGGGTGACTAACAGGATAAATTCGGGTCTGCCGACGGAACAGGGGGACACACTTGCAGCCCTGTTTGAAGAAAGTATTACAGGAGATGGATCTGCCACTGATCCCATTGTCCAGCAGTCTCTGTGCATTCATGCAAAACAAGAGCACAAGACCAGTCAGTTCGCAGGAAAGCTGCGGCATTCAGTGAATTATTTGGGCCTCACATGCAGTCTAAGTGTTGAAGAAAACATGACAATAAAGTTAGCCCAGGGAGGAATTTCTCTCACTATTTTCTCTGACCGTATTACATTTTCTGAGCTGGTGACTCCAGAAATTAGAAGAGTAAATCTTCTCTCTTTTCACACTGCCCTCTTTTTAATGCCCCTGTGGAATCAAATTAAATCGCAGTGGGGCAAATAAAAGAAAAAAAGATTCAATTGTTTCTTTTGTCACTCACACAACTTCATAATCGAATTATAGCTGGCCACCCGCCAGCGTGTCCTCGCATCTCGCCTGAACGGGGTCCTCCTGGCAGATCTCGTGAGCCACCTGACTTTTGTTTTGTAATTATATTATCCCGCTCTCCCTTTAGCGTGTTGTGGCTAATGGCTGCGCGGGCTAGCCCAGCTGCACATGCAGAAACAAAGCTGCTTATGGGCCCAAACAATGGACCCGTGGAAAAGGGACGCCTGAAGGCGGTCAGCCAATGAGCACGCACAACAGGGGGCCAAAAGAGGGTTTAGGGAAGGGTTAAGGGGGTTTAGGGGTTGAGGCAGAAGGGGGGGGTGTCTATTTTACACAGGAGTGGGGTCCATCAATGAGATGGTTAGTAGGAGGACACATGGTCAACATCACCCCTGTCTCCCCTGGGTCGATGCTGGGCTGGAGGGAGGTTCAAGTTTGGCTTAGATGCCGGCCATTTCTAAAGTTGATGGGGGACCATGAAATGTAGAGCAACGTTCATTCTCTAGAGTTTTTTGTGTGCTTTGCAAACAATTTGATGACTGTATTGTCATTGCTTTTACCAGTGGTATAAATTTTGAAGTGGACACAGACATATAATGAGTTAAAGACACAATTTTGGTTGGATGAAGCTACCTTCTCATGGTAATGCTGCAGTAAAAGTATATCCGAGGCTGCTTTGGAATTGTGAAAACAAAGAAAGATTTGATCAGTGCACATGCAATCTATCCTATCTCATAAACACACGCGCTGACATGCACACACTCTTCATGCGGTGGCAATGGCTTCTCTCCAAGGACTTCCAATATGACAGATGGACAAAACCCACTTTCCCCTACTGTCACACACAGAAACTCTGGGGATTGAAAGGAAGGTCATGTTTGTGTGTGTAGTGGAGTGAAGTTTTATCTGTCCTTCATATTTTTATTATAATAAACTAAAATCGTATTTCACAAGCATTCCTAGAAAAGGTGAGGGACACAGTGTAGCTTGAGCGATGAGAACATGCTGAGTGAGCTGAGCAGCCAGCGGAGAATAGATGAGCATCTGAGCTATAGACTGTTAAAATAGGAGATGTTTAAGAGAAGACCATCTGCAGCAGGACTTCATCATGTGTGGTCAGCACTCAGGGACCTTGGGACAATATGGCATACATACAGTATTACACTTGAGTACTACTTGTGGAACATGAAGACTGCATGTAACACAGTAAGTGGGTCAAACAGAAAATGAAATGCTAAATGGGCAAAAAAAGTAAGTTTCTGAACATTAGGAGACAGCTCACATCCCTAAAACAGGATAAAGTGCAAATTCTGATTTGTTTTGTTATCATAAACAGAACGATGTGTGCATGCGATGGGGACTCAAGGCCTCAGCTATTATATTCCCCTGCTGCTTCCACTCTGGGGATGGCCTGGATCTGCTATTCCCATTTCAGGCTGCAGGTGTGGAATCAGAAAGGCAGAGACCCAGGGGGGAGGAGCAGTGAGGAAAGGTGGTCGGCCTGGGAATGAACGAGGTATGAAAAGCTCATAGTTTGGATGTGCAGAGTGCCTTGTAACCAACCTCAGCCTCAATGTGACAGCATGTTGTGCTATATTCTATTCTTCTAGCTTTTATAATTTCATAGTTTCTATATTCTTTTCCTCTGTGTTCCCCTCTGAGATGAGATCAGCATAAACAAGATATCTTGAAAATTTTAATGTGGTTCAGATTCAGACTATGGACATTTATTTGTGGCATTCTCTACTGAAATAAACCAGGATGGAGTCAATTCAATAATCTGACCAAACACATTGCTTAAACAGTGAGTTTTTACATATATAATTTAATGTAATCTAGCATAATTTTACTATTTATTTCACCCCTATAAATTGAGCCCCAATAAGTTAACCATTTAATCCATGTTGCATTTGTAATGTTCCAGTGCTGACACAAGCATTTGGCAGTGATTTAACAAGAAAACCACAGAGAACTTGATTTAACCCTACTAATTAGCAAAAACTAGTCCTATTCAGACACAAAACTTTACTGACATATAAAGTATGTCCCTTTTGCCTTCTTCTCCTTTGCAATTAAGTGCAGTGTTGTAGTAATGGGCCATCCTTACAGTACTGTATTTGTTATACATCTCTGAAAAATGAGGATCTTTTGCACATTTTAAGATCAATCAGCTGTCTTTGGGCACAATGTCACAGTCAAGACCCACCACCTTACAAACAAATTTTTGTCTTCATGATAAGTGCAATTTTATAAATCAAATTTGAGACTGAACAATTTGTTTGTGAGTGTTGCAGGCCTTGATGAATAAGTGCAAGTTTAAAGCTTGATTTGACTACCAAATTATCAAAGATAAAAAATATAGCAAAAACAATAAACAACTGATAAGGACTGCATCCTGCACTCCTTATCAGCCTATTGAAAATACCAGTATACAGCTAAATACATTTACTGGAGTGTTGAGTAGCTCTGAGGTACATGCAATATAACATTGAAAAATTTTACACATTAAGATATTAAAGAGACACTACTTCTAAAGACAGAAGAGAAAAAAAGTTGTCTAAAGTGTTTCTGGAGTCCAGAAGGAGCTGCATAAAAACTGATATTGCCTCAAGTGCTGTTACTTGAGTCAGTGTCCGCTGTTCTTTGTAAATAATTATATTGCAGATTCCAATTTTAAATGCAAATTTTAATTTAAGTATATAAACAGAATTGAACAGTATATAAACCCATAAATATCAGCTCCACTTTCAGTAGTTGCAACTCGGAATTCTGCTTACATGCTAATAACAGCAATAATCAATAATTATCCCTTATAAATGTAGGAAGTGGGCAATAGCATACGCATTTAGATATTAGTACTTACTTTGACTAACTTATACTTTTAATCCAAAAATTCTTGTATTTGAGTCACAATTTTATTTTAATTAAAGGGTGTACTTCATCCATTACTGGCAAAGACTGGCAAGCCTTTCCTGCTGGAACATTCAGTACGAGTTATGGTGATTTAATCTGCTAAATCTAGAAGGCATAGACCTACATACTGCGGAGAGGGACTATTGAAAGAGTCAAAAAGATCCTTCCGATGCTGTAACTACACACCTCATGTGACCAAACTTACCCCGTCTGGTCAGAGCTGCCCCTTGGGTGAAATGAACTTATTTAACAGCCTGTCTCCGCAGTGCGAAGGGATGGATGGCTGGAAGAGGGGATGGAGCAAACACCTGCTCACATGCAACTTCAAGCTGTCACATACAGTTAGGCTCAGCCGACTGAGCGCGTCTCTCCTCAGTTCAATGCAAACGTGCTGCGGATTTGGCGGCCGCCCTCGCAAGGCAAAGGCCAGTGGGCCTCTCCTGTTTGTCTGGAGTGTTTCAGTGAGCTTATGCACATCACACACACACACACACACACACACCACACACACACACACACACACACACACACACACACACACACACACACACACACAAAGACAAGCAGTCGACGAATGGGGCCTCAGGGGCTTGAGCCACGGGCCGGCCACGCGCGAGCTCGAGCGCGTCTACAGAAATCAGATGGGAGTGGGAGGAGCTTTGCCGTGGAGGTTAAAACCCAGAGCCCCTGCAGAGTGACCCACGCTGAGACTCCGAGGGACAGCTCTGCACAGGGAGACAGCGAGGAACTTCACCACTGCGTGACAGTGGACAGAGTCACCAACACTTTGATCCACGGAGGAAAGAAACACATCATCTGCCAAACTTCCTAAGGAGGTTCCGGTAAATAACACGGGTATGTTTCAAAATGCTTTTAAAGGCAATTAAGTTTGTCTGGAAGAGTTTATAGGGCTGGTTATGTGATAAATAGTTCATGTTTTTAACATTTAGGTTAAATTCAATCGTTATTTATTTGTTAAATTTATTACAAGCGTCATAAACCCGCTAAGGTCTCAAAGTGTAACATCTTAAGTCAACAGGCAATGAATATATATAACTTACAAGCCTAGAAAAGGCCTTATTTGTAATTGTAATTATTTATTTGTCGATTTTAAGCAAGTACGTAGTTTGTTTCCAGACATGAATATTTTCAGGTTTGGAAATTTCTAATTTCAATTCAATCTGAGTCGTCTGTCACTGATCTGGGGGATGGCAATCTTTCATTTAATCCCATGGTCGTCGCTTCATCCACGGAGCAAATCCTGCGATGCCCCAGATTGAAGTTCTGTCGGTGACTTTATCTCTCCGAGGCTTTACCAGTTCACAAGTTGACCGGGATTACCCCGAGAGACGGGGGAGAGAGGGGGAGAGAGGGAATAAAAATATGTAATGCACATAGAGATTCAAGTAGTCATCTCCCACCATCGTCCATGTTTATTCTGTCCTACGCGTGATTGTTTCGGTCGATCAGTCAGCAATAGACTTACCTGTGGATAAGGAGCGGGCGACAGGAGGGAACTGTCCGGTGCTGAAACTGTCAGGCCGGTTTGAGGGCCGCCGACTATAACTGTTCATAGAGCAGTTATATTATTGATGAATGATATGAATTCTAAGTTATGAGTCCAACCTGCTGCAGCCGTATTCTGCTCAGTAAAGTTTAATCAAACATCAGAAGTCTGATTTTTCAAGTATTTTTCTTTTTTTTTTTTTTTTAGCTGATAAATTTTGTCTTCTGTCTTCAAATTTTAATTGCTAACACAAAGGCATACGTTTTATCCCATTGACCTAAAAAAAATTAAATGTATCATAAAGTTTGTTTTAGTTGGTTAAGACGCTGATGGTAGTTTAATTAACTATATAACAGAATGTCATAGCTTATAAACCTATCATTCTATGTGAGAAATCTCAATATGCAAAGTAGTTGAAAGTAAAAAGATTAATAGAGGGTTGTTTTTTTTTAAACAGGGGTATTTTGTGCAATGGATTCCTGCATAAAGGAGATGCTATATATATATATATATATATATTATTTAAAGCAATGTTTCCTAGGAGTGGGACTTGGCTCCCCAGTGGGCCGTAGAGGTATTGCAAGGGCGGTTACAGCAGTTATGGGGGTTATGGCTGTTTTTAAAAATAATGGTCATAGTTTCACAGAAACGTATATATGTCAGTGAATTAGGCTATATGCATGTCAGTGTTCATTATATACAATATGTATACATCCATGACAAAATGAAGTGGGAGTGGGCCTCAGAGGGTTATAGAATTTTTTTGGAAGCCTCAAGTCTCCAATTTCCGTCTGCCTCCCTGAGGGGCTATATGTATTTCCATGACCCTGAAAAATCAAATTGGGTCCTAATGACATATGCTATGTATTAATCATAATGTCCCCAGTTTTAACAAAATGAATAGATTAAATAAGATGGTGATGACATGAAAGCAATTTAAAAGATTTTAGCTTCTGCTTACAGAACCACTGAAGGCATCATTTCCATAGTTTTACTGCACATGCCATGCGTGACAAAGGTGTTTTCTTGTTTCCACAGTACTATGATGATTAAGCCGTATGTGAGACAAGGTGAGGGAGAGGAGGGAGTCAGTCCCTTGCAGTGGATGGATGGAGACGTGAGCTCACCTGATGGAGATGCTTCAGTCCCATCCCACCGCTACAAAGCAGGTGGAGTGAACCAACAGGCCCGTGAAATGGGGAGTGAGGATGTGGACGAAGATGAAGACGAGGAGGAGGAGGAGGGCCTCGAGGATGAAAATGGGTCCAAACGACGGGGACCCAAGAAAAAGCGGATGACTAAGGCCCGGCAGGAGCGATTCCGTGCAAGACGTGTGAAGGCTAATGCCAGAGAGCGTTCACGTATGCACGGTCTAAATGATGCACTGGAGAACCTGCGCAGCATCATGCCATGTCACTCCAAAACCCAGAAACTGTCCAAGATCGAGACATTACGGCTGGCACGCAATTATATCTGCGCTCTGTCCGAGGCCCTGGAGGGGGGCCTGTCCACAGAGAGCAGGGCTTTCATGGAGACCCTGTGCAAAGGCCTCTCACAGCCCACCACAAACCTGGTAGCTGGTTGCTTGCAGCTGGGACCAGCTCCTGGCAGTGGGATGAGGCCTGAGGACAGACAAAGGGTTCGAGCAGCACCCACTCCCCTCGGTGGCATGGTGAGCTACTCCTCTCCTGGCCTGCCGAGTCCGCCGTATGGCACTTTTGACTCCACTCACCTGCTGCACCTCAGGGCAATGAAAGGGGGCGTGTACGAGAACCACTCACCAAATGAGTACAACGCTGGAGGTGTGGGGACACCTCCGTATGACGGCCCACCTACACCACCTTTGAGCATCAGTAGCAACCTGGTGCCCAAACAGGAGCCTTCGCCCCACTACCCGACCCCACACCACTACTCCCCCTCCCCTGTGGACCAGGGCCTGTATCAGACTCAGACCAGCTATGATGTACACTTAGAGGGGGCATACGATTCATACCATCCACCACACATGCCCCCTCGACAGGTGACCTCCGTCTACAGAGACTAAGACGAATCAGGGGGATTGATTCTGCTTCAGCCATCAGTGCACCCTGATTGATCATTCTTGCTCTCTGATCCTTTGTGAAGTGACACTGATGGCTGTTGGACTTTACTGAAAAACTGAAGGATAAGTTTTTCTCAGTAGACTGTCTGCTTGTAGAGGAGCTGTAGAAGTACAATCGGTTGTTTACATGTGTGGTGCACTTAGACTAGCACTGCTGAACATTGTTAAAATAGAAAATACTTGACTTAAACCTGATATGTTTTCTTCAAAACTGATTACCAAATGATTTAGCAACAAGAAATGCGGCTTTGGCCATTTTGACCAGATGTTCTGTAACTGCGATATGAGCACTTCTAATTTAGCTTTGGTGGCATCAGATATTCTACATAAATTAAAGTATTTCTATTTATTCTCTAATTTAATACAGTGTATATGGACTTTGTTCTGATGTGGGCCTGTGCGTCTGGTTTTCCTTCTGTATATATTTGTGTTCAAGGCTTCTCTTTGTTTGCTCTTTAGACCGATAGTTTATCTCATATTTCTTTTGTGTCCACTTGTTGTTTATTACAGTATTTCATGTTCTGCACTCAACACTTATTCAGATGTAGATTTCCTGGCGTGATCTGGCTGATCTTTGGGAGCTGTTGTCTACAGAGGAGAGGATCATAAGATTTTTTAAAAACTGGAATAAAATAAAAGGGGATTAATGGATTTCAGGATCAAGATGAAGAAGCAAAATGTCATTCTCAGGTTAACATTGTGAAAACTAACATATTGTTTCTTGTAATATTTTCTTTTTTAGTCATTTACATTCTTTTTAAAAAAAATTAATGTTATTAAAATATTGAAAATTCAATCACTTGTTGGATTCTGTGTTTATTTTGTTTAGATAGAGAGAGATAGGAAGATAGACACCATCAATTCAGAATTACAATCGGCAGTTAGGAATCCTGTTTTCTACTTTGCTTCTCATTTTTCTCCCCAGATCTCGGTGGTTTAGCTGCACTAATCCTTTAGCTGTCATTTAATGAAAGGGTTGGATGTGCGAGGTTGGTCTGTAAGATAAAGATTTATGATTAACATGCCTGCTCGGCCATGCAGACCTTCTTCTTTGCTGACAGTGGGACAGTATTTTCCCATCCTGACCTATGTAGTACATACATTTCTCTTCATTTCAACCTCTGACCTTTTGTGTATGCACACAGACATTCAGGAACATAAATACTTGTAACACCTGAATCAAGAGTTACAGAGTTGGAGACATCTAACTGACAATGTAAGCAAAACCCCAATTCAAATGGACTTAAATACAGATAAAAATGCAATAATTTGCATACGAGCTGTATAGACACCGGCTTTACACAATGTACCAAAGCCCATGCAGTAAAACCTTTAATATAGTAGTGTGTGTCACAAAGTGGTGACCTTCACCCCATCCTTACTTGTGAGCGACTGAGACAGTTGTGGAACTGTTGTGCAACAGCTGTGGAATTTTTCAAACAGGTGTTTTTTAAACATTTCATGGTTTTCTAAGTTTTTCGTTGCCTCTTTTCTTACATGTTTGAGCATGTTGCGCATGAAAGTCAGAATAAGACCATGTTTGCAAAAATCAATCAGGTTCATGATGTAAAACATAAATATTCTGTTTTTTTTGTTTTTGTTTTGAGTATATCTCAAAAAGGATTTCAGAAACATTCACACACTGTTTCGCTTGTGTTTTACTCAGAATAACAAATGTTTTGGAATTGGAGTTGTGTGCAGAAACATGAAAACAGGTTGAAAAGAGAAATTTATAAGAAAAAGAGCAACTGACTGAGTAGAAAAACATCATCCTGGAAATGTACTGTCAAAGTGGAGAAGACAATGAGCCACTTCTGTTGATTCATGGTCCAGGCTGGTCAGTGTGAAGGCCACCCACTGAGAGGTCAGTTAGAGGAGGGCAAGAGGTCACACTGGGTCATGACTCACTGGTGGGAATGGTCTAAAAGACTCATTTGAATCATCTTTCTACTGGTCAGCTCTTCTCCCTGTGTTTTTCAGCACAATGTTCACTGCCTCTGAGAACAGTGAGTGTTTGGTAAGTATGATGTTAGACGTTATATTATGGATGAAATGCTCATAATCCTGATAAACATGCTGATGAACATCCCATGCTTGACCTGCGCTGGAAATATATCACTTTGTTTTTGCAAGGATTAGTATAAGCCTCTGTATGTGTGTGTGTGTGTGTGTGTGTGTGTGCGTGTGTGTGTGGGTGTGCGTGCGCGCGCGCGTGTGTGTGTGTGTGTGCGTGTGTGTGTGTGTGTGTGTGTGTGTGTTTGCGTGTGTGTGCACTGCTAACCAGGGAAAACAGGCACTGCCTTCGAAGAGGCAGCATGAGGAACAAAAACAGGACATTTTTATGCTCTTTGAAGGCACAGACTGTTCTTAGATTGGACATCTGACTCTGGATATGTTGGAAATTTCTTATTTGTCTCTGTGAGAGATGATAGACAGTTGATGGACCAGTGTCTTAGGGGGACAAAAGATTTTCCATTTGAAAAGAGCACTTTTGCACCCAAGACAAATGAAGGGCTGCATTCCCCCTTACCCCCTCGACCCCCTTGACTCTGACTCTGATCTACATGAGCCTGTAGTGGCAGCAGAGGTACTTTATGTCTCATTTGCTAATGTTATCTTTATCAGGACACTTCTATAAAAAAAATATCTAAATCTCTGCAAGGCACATTTAATTTACTGTTTTGTCCCTGTTTAACAAAAATAATCCTAAAGAACTTAAACTTAAACCTAATATTTTGCAGTATTTGTACTGCAAATAGAGAGAGTTCAGTTTGTGTGTCAAATTTTGTTAGGTAATGGAAACAGTAAACAGAATACACAGAAATGTAAAATTGGTCAAAAATCATGCATAGACTACAATGTAACATATCTAATATAATTAACCAATGAATACAGTTATTAAAGTTATTTAGAAATTAATGTTTTTTCAATAGCCTATTTAATTCTTATTTTTAAATTTTTGGGGGCGGGGGGTGGGGTGTGGGATATAGTTGAATTCTTAGGAAATGATGATCCCACAAAATGAAGCACCACCAAGTTTTTTGTTTCATATTTCTGCTGGAATTAAAGTTTGTCTGAGTGCAGCTTCCTTTCATTATCTGCCAGTCAGCTATATATTATACAAAGCTCATAGGTTGGAATTAGTGGGTATATTTATGGGCAGAACATGTCTGTGTGAATATCATGTGTATATAGTTGTGTTATTTGGGATAAAACCGCATTAAGCAGCTGATCAGAGCTCAGTGTCTGAATGGTTGCATTAACCCACTAATCCTGAGGGGAGAGGGGCAGCCGGGGAAGCAGTTCTTCATCTCCACTGCAACGCAACAGCATGCAGCTATTGTGCACTTGTGCACTCAACAACAAAGAAACTCATAGTGGTAAACTCTCACTCAGGCAACAATAGGAGTATCTTAATTCAAATGATGTTCAGGAAAAAGTAGCATCCTGCAGGAGTTCTTTGTCTGACATGAGATGAATTTAGTCCTGGCTCAAATACAAGGAGTGTGAAGTTACACTGCCACCAAGTGGCTAAAATCTGATACTAAAATGAAATAATCATTCTGATGAGAGATGAGGACTTGGCCACTAGGTGTCACCATCAGACAACCAGCAGTAACTGTAGCCTCACTGTGGATACACTGTATTGGAAACGTAGACATTATCCTCCACTGTTTGGCTTTTTTGCTGTTGATGAATGAGATGATTAAATGATTAAAACCACACAGCCTTTGTGGAGTGCAAATCAAATACATATTAAACAGTAATCTTGTAATATTTCAATCTCTAGAACTGAATAGAGCAGATACGATATTACAAGAATCATCTGTTAATAGAGCATGCCAGCAGAGTGAGTATGGAGTCAGGAATAGAATTAACCTATTTACATGTAAACTGGTTGGCTGAGTGTGTTTGGATCAGAATAATCAGGCTAATGAAGGTACCTGGGGAGTCGGCTCTATCGGAAATCTGCATGCTGTCCTCTCTATCCAGACTGCGATAGTATCAAACTCTGTAATTATTTACCGTGAAAGGACATGAAAAAGGATTAATCAAGGAAATCTGACTGATTAAATCTTCAAAGGCAGCACTGAAGAGCAAGGGCTAATAGAGGAGAGGGATGTGGTGGTGCTTTAATCCTTGAGGTGGAAAAAAGAACAAAAAAACAGAGACAGAGCTCTCCAGGACTGCTGGCACATGGAGTGAAAAGGAGCCAAAAAATATTGTAGAAAAACACGACTGGCACCATCTGAAATAAAACAATTTGGGTTCAATGTTGTTGCTTGATTAATTTCATTTCAATTTTACAGAATAATGACTTTATAGATAATGAGACAAATGATGTGTTCATGATTCTGATGTAGGTGAGTTTTTTTGCTTAAGCTAGGATCAACTACAATATTTCAGTAGCTGCATTCTTAAATAAAGTCTTGACCTTTTGCACTTTATTAGTACAAGGTTTGTCACAAAATGCAACAATTTGGTTACAGAGCTTCATCATGCAAAAAAAAAACAAAAACAAAAGATAGCAGGGCCACAATGTGTGCAAACCAATTAATAATGGACTTATATAACAATTATCTAAGTTCATTGGCATTTAGAATGAGACGAACAGTATATCTGGTATCCCTTTTCTGACAAAAAACACAAGTAGATTTAATATTTAACATGATTAAAGGGATTTGTGGACATTTAAAAATAGAAATTTTACATATTTTGCATTTGAGTACATGTTTGTAGTATTTCTAAATGAGTTTTTGTATCTACAAAAAAAGAAGTTTAAGTACCAAAGGGAGATCAGACACGAAGTTGCTTAATGAAAGACAAACATCTTAGATCTATCCTTTTTACCATCCATCCCTTTTCTCAAAAACATGTATATTAACAAATTATTGTCCAAAAATTTTAAGGAACACATACATATAAATATATTTTAAGTATAAATCTCATTTTACAGTACAAATTTTGGTTCATACTCTTGTTGAATGCCAGTATTGTCATATTAAAACAGTTAATGATCTTTTGAAACAAGAGTTCAAGCAGTCGGCCTTGTGTGACCTCCTCCCTGAGGACAGAAATCCCCTGCCTCGATGTATGAGGTGTCCTATTACTTATGAGCTATTAATTGTCAGAGACAAAAACCAGCCTTGGCAAAAAGGGTATGAACAGAGGGCTGTAAAATATAACTCCATCATGACCAGCAGTAGTTTAATTTGCTGGTTGAATGAGTTTTTACACTGTATGTAATCACTGATGAGCCACATATAGATAAGAGCAAGAGGGGAATGCAACGTCCTGCGGTACTCTGCCGGATGCAAGGATGAGCATTGGTGTAAAAATTTTATTGCAGAGAAAATGGGAGAGAGAGAGAGAGAGAGAGAGAGAGAGAGAGAGAGAGGGAGGGAGAGAGAATGTCGAGTGGGGAGGGAGGCCTTAGTGTGTGTCTGTGTGTAACTGTATCCCCTTGGTGAAATGTGCTTACTGCTCCAGTTTGCTGTCCTTCCCCACTGTCCCTTAACCTAACCCCTGCATGGCATGTTGATGTGTCCATATTATGCAAATGAAATAAACCCAGAGGTGTCTGCCTCAAATTAAACTAGGATATAAGTTTACATGAGCATCTTCTGCTCAGAGGAATCACGGTGGGACCCTGCCAAGACTGACAGGTCGGTGCCATTGCTGCTTTTACTGCTGGCATTAAACACTTAGTTTTACTAAACAGCCTCATCTCATTTACACAAGAGCACTTCAAACACTGAATGTCAATAAACTGTTCATATGGCTTTAATGGCTCATACTTAACCTCACATTTATCCACCATTTTCTGTAGCTGTACGCTTAGAGCCTTTAAGTATATCAGAATTAGACTGACATTTACTCCACATTGCTCCATGCGTCAGTCTCACCTCAGGCCACGTCGCTCCTCTACCTAATACTCGCCTACCTCTCTGAAACGACATTTGCAAGCACATTTATGACATCCGATCTGAATTTACTTGTTAATTGGCAGCAATGTGGTATCGACATGCTACCGCGCAGGAGTCCAACTGTATCATGTTTGCCAAGTTTGTGTGACCGCATCATCTCACAGCCATCCACATTTGATTTCATCATCCCAGCTATTCCAGCTCTTCACTTTGGGATCGTTCAGCAGATCAGCGTTTTAAAGGGCCACCTGCTGCAGAAGTTCCCTCCTGATGTTTGATGCTTTGCACTGTGGGATGTGATATAAAAAAACAAAACAAAACAACACAACCAGAAGGCTGATATCATCAGACAGCTGCTGAAGTGGATAAAAAAAAATGGGATTACACAACTGAGACAGTTAACAAATTTAACTGGATCAATTTCCACGATGAAAGAGATCCAAAGTAACCTGAGGGTAAAATTGACCCCTTGGTTAAAGTTTAAAGTCCATTTAGCAGCAATAAAAAAAAAGGAAATGTGAATTGAGGGAACTTTGTAGATGTCTGTTAGGACCGGACAACATATAAATACTAAGATAACAATTTTTTTCTATCTGACAAAAGATGAAATGATCAACTAATAATTATCAAACAACTATAAAGTTCCTCTCAGGTCTTTGGAGCTTTTTATTGTGTCTCTTAGCTTAATGTCTCTGTTTTACAGCATGTAACTTACCGGTTACTGTGTTGAGTGGTTCTCATTGCTCTCATTAGTGTTGTTTTCTTTCCAGCCTCAGCAGGTGGCTATTTTTAGTAAAAAAGCTATAGTAAACTAACCATACACCAACTGCCCAGGAACCACGTGGAAGACAAATTTAGCAGCAAGTCAGTGTGTAGTATTGTGAAGAGTGGTAGTAACAGAAAGTAATATTAAGCTTCTAAATAAATAGTCCTATAAATTCAGGTACTTATTACACTGATGTTAAATTATACAAAATGTCCATATTTACATCAACAGAAATGTTAAAGAGTTAGTTAGCATTGTACATTATAGCAAAATATAAGTGCAGATAAATGTACATGGTCTCAGGGTACATGCTTTATAATAAAAGGTATTGGAGCACAGGAGACAGTTACAGAGAGGACTCCATCACTCTGAGTCGTCCCTCTGATGAAGCTTAATATGTTGTCAGTCAACCAAAAACAAACCAAAAAAAAGAAATATTGACCATACTTAATGTCTGTTCCTTTTTCTAGCACAATTTAAAAACTCAAGTTCTGGACATGAAATGTGATTTGTTACATAAATCTACTTAACTAAGATCTAAAAAATGTGTTTTATAGACTTGAATTTTCAACCAAAACCAGCACTTCAACATCTTCCTCCCCAACATCTTCACTTTGTAACTTTTCTGTTGTGTTTACAGAATCAAAACATGGCTGTGAAAACCAAAATGTACTCAAGAAACAGCAGAAAGATGGACAAGTAACTTGATTGAATACAAGGTTTTGAAGTTTGGGTCTATTTTTTTCATCTGCCCATAAACTCAGAAACGTGCATACAATGATATTAGTTATGTGACTAGGACACAATTTGTCTATTATTTATAAGAGTCACAGACTGTTGTCATATCTGAGAAATAAACCTGTTGGACAAAGCCCTTTGTGTAGGAACCCCTTTCTAAATCAAAGAAACAAACAAAAAAAACACAACACCTCTGCCTGTTAGCCAACTGTTTCATCCTCCAATTATATTTGCCTTTGCTTCACAGTGTCAACGTTCTCTTCCTCTCCTCCATGTCTCCAAAGTTTCTCCTCCTCAACAACAACACGCACACACACATTCCAGTTCTTGCTTCCTCCTCTCTGCCCTTCCCCTCCTTTTCCTCACACACTCTCTCTGCCTGTATCTCCCTCCTTCCACAGTTGTCCTCACATATTAGGTTTCCCCGTCCTAAGAAGCAGAATTAGCCTCTGGAATCTTGTGCACTTGTTTCCCTCGCTCCCAGGAAAGGAGCGACAGCATGAAGGGAAAAAGCAGAGAAAATATAGAGACACAGAGAAAGGGATTAGAAGGAGTCTGAAAAAAACAGCGAGAGAAAGAGACTGTGAGGAAGATGAAGAAGCTGAACATCATGCTGCCTGCTGTTTGATGCAGCCTCAGTGAGGGCATGTGGCTGCATGTGCCGAGCATTTCCCCCCTCTGCTCTCCAACTGACTGGTGCTAGGTCTGCACTCATGTCGCTCCGTGCTGCTTTATTTATCTCTTCAAAGTAACGTGAGCGTACTTTTGGTTATTCCACTCAAAGAGGATCTCTGTCTCTTTATTACTTTATGCTGGCTGACACACTGACCTTTGGACTCTTTACTGAACGAAGGATTTGGATTCACTTCCTCGTGAGGAACAGAGGCAACCGATGTGGGGCTCAGGTAAGATCATCATCGACCAACTAAGCAATGAGAAACCACCCACAACTGTGAGCATTCCTCCTTTGATCACCCTTAAAATGAACTGAGAGGCGGATAAGTCAGGCTTCCCTCATTATTGCAACGTTCTGAGCAGAATTAAAGGGCAAGTGGCAGTCATACATGAGGCTTTGAAGGTTCCTCTCTTTGATAAAAGTTAGGGCAAGGTCTAACAAACATCAGCATTGCAGACAAGACTTTGCACTTAGACCTGGTCCGACCCTCGACCTTTCACATACATTATGGTTGTGATGCACTAAAGGAGTGATGGGAGAAACCAGATCAGGCTGGAATAAAGGGGGCACTGTTTGGATTCACTATGACATTCCTAACCAGACTGTTCCTTCAGCAGCATCACAGCGCAACAGAAGAGTTTGGAAGACACAGGAGAAATAATGAGCTATATGTAATGAAGTACAGGAAAGTTTTTTCGTTTTATAAAAGGGGATTCAAATAGTCAAAGTCACATACACATCGACAAAACCTCAGTGCTCAGTCTTCAGATGATGAAAACAAAAATGACATGAATTTGCGACACAAGTGGCTAATGTTTGCCTGGGGAAACATGTAATAATATAATAACATTAAAGGGAGCTGTGAATGCAGTGTGTTTGTACTCCTTGTACTCTTAAAATTGAAATAACTGTGCAATGTCAGCTTGTCATAACACAAAGAAGACATTATGATGAGAGTTTATATCAGCTCAACATCAGGCAAATGCAAACATTAAAATGGATTTAAAAAATTAATCACATTGTTATCTGAAAATTAAAAAGGAATTAACTGCTTGTCATTGTTAATTTGTCAGCACCTTTCATAAAATATTAACATTGTCATATCATTTGTTACATCATTTCATATGACTCCAGTGGAAACAATCAGTATTTTTGACAAAACAAAGAAAAGAAATCTCCAGGATGCACTTAACAGCTCCAGGAACCTTAAATTGCTCTTAGTGGCTTCTTCAGGAGATGGAGTGACTCATTTGTTGTCATGTGAATTAAGTATGGAGCTCAGGTCACATGACTGAATGTGATTGTAAATGCAGGGTGATTGTAATGCGGGTCTCGGATGCGGTTGAAAGGGCCCCTTATTTCCAGAGTCATTAATTACACACAAATTTTACATATGATGTAAAACTGCAGTTTTGAATAAATTTGAGTTATTTTCTAAATTGTATTTTTGACGACCGACTATTCACTACTTATATACACTAGGGCTGTACTATCATCAGATTTCACTAGACAATGCTCTCACGTAAATTCAAGTAATAATACTACATCAATGACAAATAAAAATAAAAACAAAACAAAACAATGCTATCAATCAAATTCATCTTAAACATTGCCTGTTGTTTTTTTTTTATTCTCTTACACAATATAACTTATTGCATATTATCAACACATTATTAACAGTACATTTATATGCTAATGTGCCAACACTACATTTATAAGCTGGATATGCCGAACTCTGACCACTTGAGCCCATTCACCAACAAATCATGTTTTACTGTGTGTGTCGGTGGACTACTAAGCCTCTTCACTGCTCAGAAACATGTGTGTTATAGCTAAACATGTATTTATGTATGTGTCTTTATGTACCACTCTTACCGCACCTATTTTAACTTTGGAGCTGCTGTGTACAGTCAGTCTGCTCTGATCTCCACTGCCCTCACGCTGCCACCAGAGTGGAAACACACTCTGTAATTTTACATTAAAATGATTTACAATCAGACACGGCTGGCTAGTGTTTAGATGTGTTTTGATGCCAGGTACAGTCTGCAACTGGACTCTCTGACCACAAAGCACCAACAGCAGAACCACTAAAGCCAATTAAAATAACACAGTGATGATTGACAATATAGCATTTTTTTCTCAAGAAGTCATTGACGCACATAATTAAAATATACCTGTACATGCAGGATAGAAACTGAAGGTGAGTTATTTCGAGAAAAAGACAATTTTTGAACAATTCTTTAATCACTTCATCTTCGACTGTTTGGCCACTTTAACCTGTAAGTGGCTAATTGAACATGTGCTTAAGGCCATTACAGATCAAATGAGGACTTCATTAAACATTGGCAGGACTCCTCAGGACACACTCACTAACGATCACGGCTAAAATTAGAGCTCAACAAGCCTGTTGACACAGTTTAGGCCTCCTGGGCCACAAGAGATGAGAGATGAGGCGCATGAGAGAATGATGGGACATAACTACACACACATGCGTGCACACACACACACATACAAGGAGGCATATTAACTGCAGGCTACTCACAACCCTTGAGCATAACTTAATTTAGCATAAAAACATAAGTGTGTAAAATGTATGGATATACTGAAAAGTATTTTTTTGTCTGACAACAGCATCATAACTCCTCCTCTACTGTGCTGTTTCTGAAGCCCTGTCTCAGAGAAATTAGGCTAATATACAGTGTAGACAGCAATAGTTCAAGAGAAACCTAATGGAAACTGAATTACATTTTCTCTTAGAATAATGAGGAAATATTGTCACTGGAGTGTACAAATGTTAAAACTGAACATTGGTTAATAAAATTACAACATGTTTCATTTTGGTTTTTGTCTTGCAATCCACTCTTAGTCAGCACAGCATTTTTTTTTCACTTTTTCATGTGGTAACCAGTGTGTTTAGTCACCTGAAGAACTTGGTTAAGGTTAGAGAGAGATTACGGAGTGTTTTAAGTACAAAATCTCTACAGGTTGGACGGGTATTTTGCTCACCATCTTAGCTCAATGTGTTAGTGTGTTAGTGGCTTTAATGGGCTACTTGTACAGTAAAACATCTGTTTATTTGCTGACTCTTAAATGATACTAGGATAACTTGTCTGTGATTGAATTTAATTACAGACTCTTACAATAATGGCATTTTATTATAACGTGACACTGCTACTGCTTCTACACGAGTTAAGGCATGAAGTTTGCCCTTGCATATGTTTGAGTTTATTTCAACTCATTCTCTCTAGACCTTCATTATGTGAACTGTATTCTAACAGCCTGGTAATAACATCTTTCAACCCTAACAAAATGTTTCATCAAGTGAGCAACTAAAAGCATTATCATGCACCCCCAAGAGACACAAACATACATTCACACACACACACACACACATGCAGGATGGTGTGTCACCCGAGCCCAGTGGTCCGGTTTCAGTTTCCCATGGTGACATCCATTAAAGTCATGCTGTGTCTGCTCCTTCACCCTCAGACAGCCACATTAGCACCTGGCCCATTGGCCACAACAATACACTTACCTGCATTATTCAGCCCGACTCAACTAATGAGGAAACCTTATCTCACACACACACACTCGAACTTTATCCTGGGTTCACACGAGCTTAAACACACACACAGGCTGAATTTACTTGGCTGGTTTGCTATGATGACTGGTACATAATGTTTAAAGTGATCACACTTATTTTGCATGAAGTTTAAGGTCACTCAATAACAGTGCAGTCTGAACTTGTGCAAAGAGTTTGATGAGGTTTTGAATACACATTAGCCCTGTGTACCGCTTTGAATACATTACTCTGGTGGATGTTGGCACAAGCTTAGTTTTTGAGCTCATTCATTGTCTCTGGCTGTCAAACAGCTGTCAGCATCCTCCTTCATCCTGCTATTCCCGCATCTTTCATATTTCCTCACCTTATGCTTTCATCCCCAGTCGATCTGTGTTAACCTCACCCCCCCAACAACACTTTGTGGAGGCTCTGAAGCTGTCAGTCTCAGTTGCACCTCTGCGCCTATGTTTCTTTTTGTACTGTTCACACAGCTGTTTGGGATGGTGACTACAGCCTGGTCTCGGTCAGCATTTGCACAGTTTACCTCTGCTCTTTGTGTAAACACCCCCGACACTCAGGCGGAAAGGGAAACCAGGGCAGATGTCTAGCCTCATATGGGAGAGATGTAGGGGCAGACATTAAACATAACCAAGACATGTATTGGATGGCACTGGCGTGAATCATGAGGCAGAGTATAGAGTGAGACAAGTAGAGGGAAAAAAAATCGTCAATAGTAAACAGTAGGAAAGGGGTGACAGAGGGAAATGGAGAGCAGAATCGACAGCAGCATTATCACTCTGTCTCCTGATTCAAACACCCCAAGAAAACACTCAGCACTGACTGCTCTCATTGGCAGAGCCTCCAGCCAATCACAGCTCAGGAATGCAAGGTGCCTTTAGGTTATACCCAACCCCAAAATATGAGAGAGAGCGTGAGAGAGGGAGGGAGAGAGAGAGAGAGAGAGAGAGGGACAGAGAGAGAGAGAGAGAGAGGCATGCTGTGGTGCAGAGGTTCCTCCAGTGAGGCAGGGCTCCATCTCAGCTGTATCCTCTGGTGTTCCTCCTGCTGGAGTGAATACATAACAGTGAATAAATTACAGGCTTCCTTTGCAGTAGACTGAGCGCATGTTGTGTTGCGGTCAGGGCTGCTGCTGCTGCTGTGCTTCTCTGACGGCAACAGCTGGCTGAACAACAGACGTGTGTCGAGATCTGCAGGAGAAGCATCTCATGTGGACGAGGCAAGCGGGGGAGACAGATCATAGGGATGCAATGTGAAGGCTGCGATGTTGGATGTCTTTTCCACATTGAGTCTTGAGAGCCAGAGAGGTGGGCGCTTGAGGGTTGAATCACATCAGTAGCCGATCAAGGGACAGAAGAAGAGTCGAGCGAGAAGATAACGTGGGAAAAAGAAGTTGACAGTGGAGGGATACAGGATGATCTTGGGTAAGAGCATAAGAAAGCTTTCTCTTTTTGCTCTTATTGATTCAATTGATTGCTTTGTAATTTACCTTCTGTCATCTTAATCTCTCATCTCTGGCACAAAGTTTTTGTTGCATGCGCTTCTTACTTCTACTTAGATGTGCCTTAGATAATCGGTTCATGAGTGATGATGATTAGAAAAAGATCAGTGTATGATGGGAGGATTGCCCTCTTCCCAAAGTCTGTAGAATGGTTTGTACAAGGCTCCTTTCTGTTTCTGTTCATGTGACGAGAACTTCAGTCCCATTAATTTGTGTGTTTGTGAATCCAGCAGCCAACCAAATTATCCATATTTAGATGTTTAAGTCAGTCCAAAACAAGAAACAATAGAGAAGACAGGAGTAAATGACTGACAATGTCTGACACTCTTACTCTGCAGCATGCACGCACAAACACACTAACACACACACACACACACACACACACACACACACACACACACAAGCACAATATAAACAAAATATTAAAAACAAAAATGAAGATAGATCAGATTAAGTGCCACTTTTTAAGACTGAAAGATCAAACTAACAAACTCTAAAACTCATCACATGGTTTGTTAAACAATAAAGAAAATGAGCTTAACTTAAATGAAAATGTGGCCAGAAGTGGTTATGTTTCATTTTAAGTACTCAAACCTAATCCTTAGACAAGGCATCTCTTGATTATAGACTTACACCAGCGCATTATATGGTCTGTCATCTCAGTTTTTTATGGCTTAAAGTATAAGTTCTGTCACCGCAGACAGGATGTAAGAGTCCATGTCATTCATCAATGCATCCTGCCTCATGAACAAGCTACATTATGAAGCAGGATCAGGTAATCAGACACCCGCTCAGCTCATTTGTTCATTTAGTCCAAGCTCTACAACATGTTTTACTAATGAGTTTTTACTAACTCATCCACTTCCCTGCCCTCTGTCATTCACTCAATTTTCATACACAACACCAACATACTCCATCCACTCAGACAAGCGAGTTATGCGCACATGCATATGCAAATGACAATGTGTATTTTGTGTTGTATTTGCACATAAAATGCATTAAAAGAGGTCAAAAAGCTGCATGCTTATGCAGGGGGGACTTCTCCGAACCTGCATTAAAACCGAGCCCAATAAATTAAAAAAAATTAATAATACAACAACATTAACTTGAAATTTGTTTGAAAGAACAGAGATATTTTAATATATATATTTATATGAAATTATTTTTCTCAAAAAGTATTTAGATTATTTCTTAGTCCATTCAAGGAAGCTACAACATTAAAATAGCTGTTAATTGTGTTAAGTTTTAGTTTTATAGTTCAGTATTAGTCTAATAAGATGCAGAGTTTTATTAATGCCATGCAAACGTATTCAGTAGGCTTCAGGTTTAATTTACACATTTTCTGTTTCAACATTTTATCTTGTCTTTTTTATTTGCTACTGCTCTTGAATTTGATTAACTACAATGACCTTTTTCCATGGTACGCGTGTGTGTTAACTAAATGTTTGACCACTTTATTTTTGCTTGCTTGCCTTTTACCCCTCCTCGAGTGTCCATGTGATCTGAGTGTGAGTTTGAGCTCGTGGTAATCCCTATCCCGAGCTGAGGCTTTAACTGTGTGTGCATTGGACACTAAACACACTGACACAAGATCACAACAACATGGGGAGACGGGATTTTATATACTGTATTAATTTCCTTTTACTGTGACAGAGTCCACAGACAAAAATAGTTTCCAGGAAAGGTGATGACAGCGACAGCGTTGACAGGAAAAGAAGGAGGGAAACACAAACCTCTCGTCCAAATCATCAACAGAAAAAAAAAGCTTTCTAATGCCTCCATCCACCGCTACTGCCATCTAAATACTGTATTTTTTTTTAATAACAATCAACATTAAAACATGTCGACACAATCAGCAGCAGAGCATGACAGAACTGTGCTGAAGCTGGCTCATCTCCTTCGATGCAGAGTAGAGTGGAACGCAGTTTAGTAACTCTTGTGTGATTTTAATGATGAATATTTCAGACAGTGAGGTTTGAGGTCTTTATTTATTTAAAAATAGGCCAAGGCTTTTTTCTGGTCTGACGCAAAGACCTCACTCATGACTATGAAAAAACATTTGTGGTTTGCATCACTGCTCACTCGACCCCTACAAAGTAATCCATTAATGTGTGTGTGTGTGTGTGTGTGTGTGTGTGTGTGTGTGTGTGTGTGTGTGTGTGTGTGTGTATGTGTGTGTGTGTGTGTGTGTGTGCAAACCTCCCCACTCATCAATGTCCTTCACAAGAATCACAGGTGCATGTTGTCCCCAATAAACAACATGACCTTTAAATCTAGGCAATGCAGTGAGGGATGAAAAGTATTGACATTTAAAATGAAGAAATGTGCCTGTCACTCTACATGTTTGACAAACTGACACATATTTCACACAACTGTGAAGACTGAAACCACTGCACAGAACAAAAACACTGCTGGTAAGCAGAGGAAAAGGTGAAAAAACTCTAAAGGTCTAGAGTTATAGCATGTAACACACACAGTTTTCACAAGAAACAGCATTTGTCATTTATTCAAATGCCTTAAAACCTTATGGTCAATATTTATTTGACAAGGCCCTCAACAGACCAGGGGAAGTTATGCCTCTAAATTACAAAAAGTTAAGAAAAAAGTCTTATGACTTCTGTTAGCAACACAAACCTTCTTAGGGAGGACTTTAAGGTTGCTAAATGACCAAAGAAAGCATGTGACTTGAACACATCATCCCCAATCTTAAACTGGGATCAGACTTCACCATATCAGCCCGGTAATGGTTCAACCTGACAGAGGTGGGTTTTCAGGAACAAAAATAAGTGATAAGCAGAGAGACAGTTGTTTGCTTGCTGTAACTCAGCATTGTTGTGGTGCCACGAGATGGGACTACAAAGAACTAGTGTGAAAAAATTATGTGCGTCCTCTTACCTATTTTGACAACCTCTATGCTGTATCCTTTACCTTAATTGGTATACATGTTGAAATATAAGAGGAGGATGTTTTCAGGAGGAGCTGGAAAATAAGTTTACTGCCACTCCTTTTCTATTACCTACGTAATACAAATAATGAATGATGACAAGGCATGATTTTCAGTCTATGCGTAGGTCACAAAGTGTTGTCAACTTTAGCTCTTGGCGCAGTCTTGTATAGCCGACCCTTTCTCCACAGAGCTGTGTCTGTGCAGGGGAAAGGTGCACCAATTGTCATTTAACTATAAGGCCTGCTTGTTTTCAACTTGGGAGGTGCTAATCCAAGGATGCAGTGAGAGGATCTCTGAAAACTGTAACCAGCAGATAGCACTAGGGGAGGAGAACGCCAGGCAGAATAGCCTCCTGGTGACAGACTTAAAACCCACAGTCTACACCTGGTGAGTCAGACTACTGTTGGCCCATCATCAAGGTGGAAAACAAAAATGTCTGCACAAAACTTTTATGATATCTTACATTATAAGTGAAAGCAAGGATCTGTCATTTCAGACATCTAAAGTTTTGGACCAGATTTATGGTGATCCATCCACCAGCTGTTAATATATTCACTCACAACAAAAAACTCAAATTAAAAAAAAAATGTAGTACATATGGTTTATTCTTGTGACAACAACTGTCCATACAGAATTTCATGACAATCAGTTCATTGAGATATTTCAGTCTGAACATAAATGGTGGAAAAACAGACCAACATCCCAGAAGTCACGCACTTGGAATACCTGAATATATTGTTTATTCTTGACCAACCAGAGCCTGAAACCTTATAGCAATGACAGATTAGCCATCATATTACATTACATTACATTTCTGTAGTAGTCAGTGTATGTGCTGGTTTTGGAAAGCAAAGTTAGTTGTCCCGGGAATCATATATGTTGTTTTCGAAGGCAGTGACAAAAACATATTTGTCATTTAGTCTGTATGACCTTTTGACCATAATTATAAACAGTGAAGGCCTTGAAACTTGCAGCACAAACCACTAATGTCCTGCCATTTACTGGTTCCAAGGATCAAGTGGCAAAAGGGCACAAAGGCCGATCATAAAGTTTCTTTGCTGGTTGTTGTTTATTGTCCTGAAGGTATGCAGACCACAGCTGAACCACCAGCCTGACTCTCAACCTACATAACCCTCGCGTGTTGCGTCAAAACCAAAATATAGCATAAAACCACACTCCGCCTTTCGGACTCCAATCAGCTCCCAAAATACAACCTATAATTTCTGTCTTTGTGATGAACAACAATGCTATATGTGATTCAGCTGCTTACATCCTCATTTTGTTCTATTTTGGTTTTTCCTTTAATTGCAGAACAAGTATCCGTTGCCTTTGCCCTTGTGTGTTCTCCATTGTATAAAATCATGAGGTTGATGCACCTGGCTCCTGTACATCTCATGCCACAGTCGCAGCCACATGTGCCTTTGTGTGTTTGCGTGCTTGCTTGTGTACTTTACTTGCTCGGGTTTCTGTCAGTCTCTATCTGCAGTGGTGTGTTCGTCCAGCTCCCAGCAGGTGTGTAAATAATTTGACAAACAGAATAATAATGTGGCACAGGGCTGCAGGTCATATTGACATGGTGGCTCTCTTAATGGCCGTTACTGTGCTCTGTTTGGTTTCATGCAGATGGGCTCTCTGTTTGCCTTGATCATTATTACAAGAAAAAGAGAAAGTTGGCAGCCAGCTTCAAGATTCTCCAACACCTCCCTAAAGAGCTGAGGAGATACAGATGTTAACAAGCCTCTTTATGAACCAAAGCTCCCAAGTTAACATTCACACAAACTGTGACTCAAAGGCACAGATGGAGTATATTAATATAACTACTACACATAATTGTGCTGTTAAAATGAGGTTTTTGCCATCTACAACACTTTCCGTGGCATACAGGAGAAATCCAGTATTTGCCAACATAGGTGTTGACCTTTATATTTTTCTTTATTGTATTTACTTCCTATGATAATATTTTACTCACCTCAGCTTAGCTCTGAACATTTAGGAAGACAAACTGCAGAAAGAGTAACGATTATTAGGGGCAAAGACAGTTTTTGTTTTTCAGCTTGCAGATAACCTGACAGAAACTCTTGTTTGTGTGGCTGAGTTTAAACACAAAGTAACATTTAGATGTGACGTAGAAAAACTCTTTATCTCTGTCTCCTGGACTGAGGCATCTGCAGTGCCTTCAGAATAAAAGACAACACACTGATCATTCATGATCTCTAGAATGACACATAGCAGCCTTTCCTGAATTGAAGACTCTTTGGCTAAAATGAAAAATTGTGTTGTCATTATTACAATAAATATTTGGTTAGGGCTACGTGGTCACGATTTGTAAACAAATTAGAACTGTTCATATCTTGAAAAAAAGAAAAAAACAGCGGTCTGATGTTTTTAGGTCTGCTGTTTTGGTGATCCAACTGTCCAATGCAATCTCAGCTATATGCAAACTTTGTTTTTGTCCTATAGGGCCGACACAAGACTTCCTTATTTGCTCCCTTTTCTTACCTTTTTAGCTTAAACATCAACAGAATTTATTTTGAGGCATTTGCTGAGATAATTGAGAAGAAAAGCCTCAAAATGTTTCAACTTTTGTAAAGAAAAAAAGCATTGTTCACTGTTCATTTAAATGTTTAGAAATGCACAGAAAAAGGAGAAATGTGTAAGGACGTTAACAGAAAGAAATGGAGCTCCTGATGCACTCTGGACTCTTTCAGACTGAGCATAAACATGCAGATTTGGTCGGTCTGTGCATTCCTTACTTGGTAGAACTCACATCTGTACAGGAGGTATGATGACAGTTTGACCAGAAACTGCATTGCACTCTGGCAGTCAAATTTACATGCACAGCACACTGGAAATCCAATTTGCCCAGAGAGATTGCTGATTTTGTTCCAACCTGCCCCATGGTGGGGCAAGTTTTAACCTCAACCTCAGCTTGTCTCATATGATGCAAACACAGAGCAGTGAATGCTGTAAAAATGCTGCTTTTTGAATGTCGACAAATCAAACCAGCTATACACAAGCTGCTGCTAACACATAAACAAAATGGACCCTGCTTGACCTATATTACCACTTCCATGTCTACGGATTTTTGTATATACTTAAAACAAGACACAACATGAAGACAACCAATGGGAAGGGATACAAAATAACCCAAAATTGTTGATGCGTGTATGACATTTTGCATGTGACAGCAGAAGGAACTCAAGCAGCTGCACCCACTGGACCGCTTTCACCTCTTTGACAGTGTTACCATGAGATTTTCAACACATGTGCCGTACAGTTTGTCACATGCTGCAGTTCAGATGTGTGGAATGTAGCTGCATTTTTTTTACTTTTCTGTACATTAACCTGCAGGTTAACATGGCTCTTTACCTCCACTGGTCACCTTGGAATCACCTCAAAACATGCGGCTCCCTCCCCCTCCTCGATGCTTTCCTTCTCTTTCCACCTCATCTCCCCCTCCTCGTCCAGACCTCTTTTCCTCGCTCAATCGACTCCATCAACTCGGCCCCACTCAGCCCCGCTGCCATTAATTCCTACCAAGCTCCTCTTTGCTCGTCATCTCCAGTTCCTTTCCAATCCGGCTGTTTTTACCTCTTTATGGTGTTTCATAATCTGGCACTACGGAAAGATGAGACAGATTTTTTTTTGTGAGAAACTGTTAATGGGGAAAAGCCTAAACACAGCAACGTGGCACCATCATTACATAATGGTTTTAATTTTAATGAGAGCTGTGCGAATTCTGTAGAGGAAGACAAAAGTCTCAATAATGACAAATACTGTAGCAAATCAAAGAGTGAAGCTGCAGAAGGACTTGCTGCACAAAAGCAGACACACTCACACACTCACACATACATTTCCAGTGAAAGAGGGTTTCTTAGAGTTCTCTGGGAGGTGGCATTTAAGCCTGGCCACTGGGGCGCAGAGCATCTATCATTAAAACAAAGTGCAGATTGAAATCAACTGTGTTCTCCTACACCAGCACTCAGCTCTGCTCTCTGCCATGTCCTTTCCTCACTGTCCAGATCTCACACAGACCAACACAACATTAATCAGCATTGAGCCCATAAGTTACTCCTCTCAGAGCATCATTCATTTAGACTACAAAGGTTTGTGTGTCAGTGTGTGTGTGTGTGTGTGTGTGTGTATTGTCGCTTGTCCCCTGCTTAGGTTGGAAATGCTGCCTTTGACTTGAGGGTAAGCCGAGCTGCGGTAAATTGGATTTCATGCCC
>JAPZDZ010000012.1:15030058-15050213 GCA_029783805.1 Acanthurus tennentii | reverse complement strand
TAACTTTCCTGTTTTGTGTATCTACGACAGGAAGTGTAAACCGACCGGGGCCGGTCCCTGCCTTCCTCAGGAGCCCACCTGTTATCCCAGCCCCGCTGGACATGAAGCCTTTCCTCCAGTTCCCCCTGGAGTCGCCTCACCCAGCCAGCATTGGCCTCTTCCACAACTTTAATACGGTGAGTTCTCATGGCATTGGTGCCCATGAACATGATGCATATATACACATGTGCACACACAATGTCTGAGACGTTGTTTCGTCTTGTCTTGTACACAGTGCTGATTTTAAAACGTTGCCTCCTGACTGGAGACTTGTGATAAAGTGCTAAAAATGTATACTGTCTAAACCAAAATGATGAGGTGACAGCTGTTTACTTTTTATTCAGCAGAGTGATTTTCAGCATAATTGAGAAAATGCCTTGGCGGGTGTTTTACTGCAATAAAATGAGTTACAGCTAATCAATTGTATAAGAGGCACAGGCTATGTTCTCTACAGTCAGCATTTTTGTGGCTCCTTCTCATTTCCAGATTGGGTTTCATGTGAAGGTCAGCGTGGCGACAAACACAGACGCACGTGCACCATGCACACACGGGCACCCACACTCGCACACACAAACCTACACACACACAATCTGTCCAGCTCATCTTCATGCGCTCAGGCAATGACCCTTCTGCAGGTTAATGATTCATCCTGCTTCAGCGAGGACATCGAGTGTGGCCACTAATGCCAGAACACCTCAATCCAGATCACTCTCTGTCCGCACAGTAAAATTTAAATAAGTCTGGAAAGCTGCTGTCACCCAGTGATAGACTACTGTGGCTCAGTGTGAGTCTTTGTTTAAAGCCTGGCTGTTTTAAGAGGCTGCAGAAGAGACTGAAAGGACACAAAGACAAAGGCGACCTGACGAAAAAAATTTTAATGCTGTGTTTATTGTTTTAAATACAGTTATGTTCCAGTTTGGGCAGAAATTTTTGTGAAGCATGGTGTTCTGGGAGTTATCTGGAGAGCTCATATCAGGTCTGACTCGCCAGGATTACATGTAATGTCCTGACACTTAAGATTCTCAGGAGTATACTGTAGGTCTCACCTACAGTATATTGAGCTACACAGTGAGGCATGGTGTGTTCAGAGGGAAATGAGAACGAGCCTCTGCTACTCTGTTGATTCCTAAATTGTTCACAAATTTTGTAAATGTTGACATGTATGGGTTATTTGTTTATCAGTTGATCAATTTGGAAAAAAAATATTTTTTAAAGTAAAGAATTTCTAAAGATTTTTATATTTCAAAAAATAATTTTGATACAGTTTGGTCTTTTTTATCATTAAGATCCATTTAATATAAATGAAGACTGTAATTGCCTCTTTATATTTTTTCTCTCTAATTAGGCAAACAGCTGTTAAAGAGCACAACACCAGATTTATAAAGAAGACTGAAGACAACATTCAGTCTAGTTTCAGACCTCTCAATATGGTGTTGTGCTAAAAAATCAGGCTGACTGTTGTCTTCAGTCTTCTTATTTATCAACTGAAGTGATAAATCCTCTCAGCCCACAATGGGCACTTTTGAAAGGTAAATATCTACACTTCCTCTGTTGCATCACTGATTAGGCAGACTCAAGATGTGTTTGCTGCCCCTAGTGGTGAAAAATAAGCTGTTTAAACAGAAATAAGGGATCCGTAGCAAGCCAAAAAAACCTGTTGTTTTATCTAAGACTAAAATCTTAATTATTATAACTTCAGAAATCTGAAAGAAATGCAAAAATGTGGACTGATCTTGGTAAAAAGATGTCTTTCAATACCTTGCAGTACAAAGGAGATTGTATATTTCAGAAATAGAGCTGCAAATTCACTAAAAACTCAGCCAACTGTGAGGCACACTGTAAATTTGCGATGCAACAAAAGACCCACTGTTTGAGGAAGAAGGGAATGAAAGACAAGACATAAAGTAAACTACTAGGTTAAAGAGGTCATAAAAGAAGGGGCAGATGTACAGAAGAGGTCCTGATGGGAACAGGTGGTAAAAGAATGGCAGCATAAGACACACAGAGATGGGAGACACAGTCAGAGATCAACTTGTTGTTGCCACAGAAAACACACTCACACAGACATTAACGTGCTAAGGAACACACAGAAATACACAACACTTAAGCTGACGTACCCTCACCCACACAAAATGTTGGCACAAAGACAAATGTACAGATGTAAACAAACAAATTTGGAGATGTTACAAGTCTCCACATGAAAAACACAGAAGAGAGAGGTGAATTAGAG
This sequence comes from Acanthurus tennentii, assembly GCA_029783805.1. Classification (NCBI taxonomy): domain Eukaryota; kingdom Metazoa; phylum Chordata; class Actinopteri; order Acanthuriformes; family Acanthuridae; genus Acanthurus; species Acanthurus tennentii. Next base: position 15,047,944 of record JAPZDZ010000012.1, on the reverse strand, counting down.
ATGGGGGGGGAAGGAGGCCAAAGTCTATAAATATTTCCGACAATGGATTCAAACACAGTTTAGGTTTTCAGACCAATTATACCATTTCCCATGGTGCCTGAAGCTTGAGAGTGTAAACAGTCTCTCATTTGGCAGCACATGTGCACAGTCTGAGCAGGAGATGAGAGGCTGAGTAAAACCGCAGTGTACTTTTGGCTGCTTAATGAGGGAAACACCCAGCGCTGTGGTCGGTGAACCCTGCCAGTGGGCCAGAGAGCTCACACGAGTCCATTCAAGTTTCTAAAAGTGAGGTGGTAAACATTTCATAGAAGAACGGCCTGACATATATACAGTATGGGCTCGACCTGAAAATTTTAGAAGCTGTAAAGTTGGTACTTTTAGGCCAATATTTCTTTTTTTTTTTAACTCATAGATACTTTCTTATTGTTTTGATTAATTATTTTAAATCTATTATGTGATTAATATAATGGGTTAAGCTACATATATTTTTGAAGACAGTAATTAATTCTTTGTAATGAAAAAAATATTCATGTCAAAAATATCAATGTGTCTGCATATTGTTTATTGGATATGTATTCATCCTTTTAATAATTTATTTAAAATTATGATCATGATTTTTTCTCTTTAACAGCATGTTTTTAAGTTAATCCTGACTCTGTTTTCCATTTTGTTCATGTAATTGATTCACAGTTTTAATATATCTCTCCATCTTTATTACTCTTTATTACTCTTATGGTATACTAATTATTAGCTTTTCCTGCCACATGGACCTGATGTCCCTACAGCAGTCGTCAGCTTGAATCTTATCTCAAATAAATTTGACCTCATATCACACAAAGCATCTCTTTTGTTTTTTCTAATACTCTGCCTGCGATGTTTTGAAAAGCAGAGTTTTGTAGCACATAAACAAAGTACAAATTTTTGGAGATAGGGAGTCTGTAATTAGGCTCTTCTAACCCCAGCATGATTTAAAGCGTTTGAACAGCACCCAAGAACTCAGGCACAGACAGCAGAACCAGCTGCTGCTGAGAAAACACACACCCTCCTGTCCACATCAATCACTGCTCCCTCTTCAATTCACTCTCCTCCACTCTTTTTCATCTCTTCTCCACTCTTTTTCATCTCCCAGCTTTCTCCCCCGTCTCTCTGTCATTCACCTGCACTTTCTCTTGAACACCTTCCCCTCTCATCCACATTTACTGGACTGCTGTTAGCAGCGGCGCAGAAACACTGCCCTCTGAGCTCCTCCTGTGTCGCTGAATCTTTGATGTGACCTCTGGGTTATCTCTCTTTAGATGGACCCTGTCCAGAAGGCTGTGATGACGCACACCTTCGGGCCACCTGTGGTGAAGACGAAGAGGCCAATCATCTCCTGCAATGTCTGTCAAATTCGCTTCAACTCAGAGGTATGAAACCTTGAATTGCTTAAATAAAATGTTTGCTTTTATTGAAAAACAGCCTCAAAAAAATAACAGTTCAATAAACACCTCCCTTAAACAATGATTGTCCAATCATAACTCAATCTTAGCAGCTCTAATATGCACAAAGAGCTTGTCAAGCTTTGAATTTACATTAAAATGCCAAAGTGATGTACATGTGGCAGTAACATGGAGCCTAGTATCTCTTCTTAAGCCTTCCCAAAACCAAAAAAACACAAAAATAAAAGTACAAAATGTTAAAGGCAAATCTCAGCATGTCTGGCAAGCTGGCTTTATTTCAACAACAGTAACCAAGCATGACACAAAGTTTGTGGGTTATAGGTTATGTTAAAGGCCTTGTTCATAACTAGCACGTTCACTATGCAGTATTAATTTCTATGTTAAAGCTGAAAATAGATTCTACAACATCAGAGCTGAAGTCCAGCCAACAGTCAAGCAGCCATGTCCTGTCCATGCTAACTTGATGGATGCAGTAAGAGTAACTATGTGGGCCAAGCTTAGCAACCAATCAAACTTTTAGTATTGACTGTACAGCTGGAGCAGGTGTGAACTTGGTTCACAGTTTTTCAGCTCTAATTTTAGCCTGTGCAGAAGGGAGAGGGGGAAGGGGAAGACTGAGAAAAACCCTGATTGATCTCTATCCTCTAAACCTCCAGTTTTCTTGAGAAAAGATAAATAGTAAATTTTAGAAAGTGTCCTAATTTATGTGCACAGAGGTTTTGTCAGGTTAAATTGACTGTTCAGCTACCCAGCTACTCACTTCTGACACCTGAAACATATTTCAGGTGTTGAAAGCGAGCCTCAAAGTGGTTTTTAAGTCCAGGTTTAAATGGAGGAGAGTGAGACATGAGGTTGAACCAAAGCTAACACGTGCTCGTCCTTGAAGCTTCCTTAAAGTTGACTGAGCACATTTTCAGCATTTCACTCCTGACAGAGATGCCTTCATGCCAACATGAGGCGGGAGGACTGAAATGAAAGAGGCCAGAAGTGATGAAACTCTAGAGGAATGGTTTGAGTGTCCCCATTAAAGAGGCAGTAGTGTGAAGTTGAAAAACAAATAACTCATAATATGGACATCCAAAACCCAGCTACTGGATAACATGATTGACATGTTTAGAGTCTAGTAATGGGCTTTGTACGATGTGTGTGTTTTTCTAAGTACATGCATAAAGTGGAAATATTTTGATGGTCAGAGACAGTCTTTCTTCGTGTGGAGAAAAAAAAAATTCCTTGTGGTCCACAATATGGCTAACAGTATCTGTGATCACGCTGTACATTTATCTTCAGAAAAAAACTTGTGACCCCTTAAATTATCCCACAAGGACACAGTTTGCAATACTTTCTAACATGAAATTTGTCCAGTAATAAAAAAAGGGCATAGGTAAACATCTTGGACTGGGACGTGTATTCATCAATTTTGAAAGAGTTTTTACAAATAAAAATATCCTGGCGTTTATGACCTGCAGCGCACTGTAACCTCTGACCTTAACATAAGCAAAGAAAATCAAACAAAAACCTGACACACAAGCAGAGCTAAAAATATAAACTCATTCCTGCGATGAAGCGCTAAGTTCTTGTATTCTAAATGCAGTGGTGTGTAAAGGACACAGACTGGGAGGGTGTCTGAAACTTGTGTGACACTGCCGTTCTCTCTGTGAGGGGCAGCTTAATTGTATCCCCCCTGCTCAGACCTGCATGTTCTCACATGGTCAACAAGATCATGGGGTTGCTTTTATTTACTACAACGTGTCTATATTGACATATAGCATGTATGAAAATGCATGTGGGTATTTGTGTCTCACTGGTGCCACGCATGTGTAATGTGGGGTACTCTAATACTTAGCCACCTGTTCGTCTCGCATGCTGTTTAACTCGAGTGCGGAGGTGTGCATCTGCTCTGCTGCAGCTCTACAAGATTTTCCACAGTAACCTGAGAGACTGGGAGCTTAAAGCACGGTGGACATTCTTTAATAATGAAAGAATACTCTGCTTACAGTACACGACTTGGCTTACTCGAGCTGTCTGCGCTGCGCTGCAGTTTGGAGGCAGATAAACACTCATTATTTATCATAAATTCTTCCTCAGGTCATATGCCTCCACAGTGCATTAATAATACCAACATTTAGTTTAGTGTTTACGTCTGTGGGAAGTCGGCATTAAGTGGGACTTCTCAAGTGCAGCACTAAGTGAAAGTGGCAGATTGATTGATAATGGCCATTCAGGAGCAGGTGATTCTCACTGCCACTAATCTATAGCCACATGTGTGGTAATTATAACATTGCAATTTATTTAAGGCCACAGAGGACAGATTAGCCTGCCAGTGTTTAGCTCAGCTCTGCTGCAAGGCTGACGTCACACCATGCTGCATTAGCCATCGTCACCACTGCAGTACCACACTGGACACTTTTCTCTCTTTCCTGCTCTCTCTCTCTCCTTGTTCTTCTCAGAGCCAAATGCCACCAAACAAACCAAACCTTGTCTCATTAATATCAGCTGCCTGTAGGAAGCTTAGTTTGCTTATCATTTTCCCTGTCAGTTTTCATGATTCTCCCTCTGTGGGGTATACTGTATCATCTGTCCCCCTCTCCTTCTCTCCACCTCTCCTGCCTCTTTCCACCCCCTCTTCCTGTCGCTGTTGCCAGTACCCTGTACAGTAGATTTGGCTGCTAGACACCCTCTCTCTGCTTTCTGTGCCTTTGTCGCTTTATAGATAAAACATCAAAGCACATCCTGCTTAGAGAGAAAAAGGATTTCAGGGACATTCACTTGCTCTCATTTTCTTCTCTTAAATCCCATCTCTGCTTCTTCATTCATCTTAATCCCCCATTCCATAGGCTCTTTCATAGCTTCTCTCAGTCCATTTCACCTTCTATGCAGAACATCTTTTATATTTTAAACACTGTTCACTTTCCCTCTTAACTAAAAAGAACAGTCATCTTAATCATTTTTACATCTCATTGTCTTTTCTGCATCACATCCCCACATCCAAGGCTGCCAAACCTTTCATGCTTGAAGTGATGCACAACTTCATTGATTTTTTTTTTTTTTTTAGGACCTGACACTGAAGGTCACAGAGAGAGTGAAAGTATCAAAGCTCAAGCAGAAAATAAACAATCAAGAATGACAGAAAGGGAGAGGAAAATAAGACGGACAGTGGTGAAGAGTGCGGACTGCAAACAGAAGGAGGCATTAAGTATTTCTGCCTTTTGGAGCTCTCTGCTGTCATTTGTTCGTGCAGTTGTAGGGCTTCATCTCCTTATCTAATTGCAGGGCTTTGGGTAGCAGCAGCTAGAGGAGTTGGGTTACACAGGCAGAGCTATATCTGCCTTTCTGTCATCACCAATCAGGTTTGAGGGCTATATGGGTAACTATCATTGGCAGTTAATACCTCAGGCTTACAGAGGCATCCCGAACACGTCCCAGTGGTCTACTTTCCTTAGTGAAGCAGAGCACATCACAGAGCCTCCGACATGTACCTGTCACATGCCTTATGGGTCCCTCTGCCTTGTTATTGACATTATTAAACCTGTCTAATCCAAGCAGGTCTCTGCTTGTGCATACATATGCACATACAGTCACACACACAATCTTGTATTACTGAATTAGTAAGGAGGTTACAGGAACTATATTTGTGCCCTAACACCTCACTCCTTCCTTTGATTTCATTTGAAGCTGACATGTTCATGTATATCTGGACTTGGAGGGAAATGCCGATTTCAAAGCCTGGTATCTTTTACTTGTTTCCATGTTGGACATTTCTGCACCTTAATATCATGTCCAGTACTAATGTTTAATTGGCAGTACAGGGGGTAGTGAGTCCTTCGACCAGTGAGGTGGAAAGGAAGGACATTAAGGTCAGGCTGGATTGATGCACCCTCCTTATTCTTAACCATATTTCATGTTGTTGCCATGCATAGATACTGCAGAAATTCAATTCAGACCAATTATAGAGAGCCAAATCACAACAGAGGTTATTCTAATATATTTTTTACACAGAGCACTCTCAACCATTCCCAATTTTTACAGAGACTCAACTTTTCCCAGTGTTGTCTATTTTGTAAAACACCATTTTAAAATTATTTATTTATTTTTCTGTGATGCAAATCAAGTTTTTGGAGGCAAATTTTTTTGGGGGGGTATGAAAAATAGATACAGGCAAGATATTTACATGAAGACAACACAAACAAAAATGAGAGTGAATATGACACAAATGGGCTTTGAACAGAAGAAGGACTCAGACCAGCCAAGACAAGGAGCTCCTTGAAATAAAGTTACATTTGTTGTATGGTCATGGTTTGAGTATGAAAGCCTGACGCCAACCAGAAAACCATACTTTGCAAATTCTGCTACATTAATTTTATTGATTTTACAGAACATATGTTACTTTGTGATAAGTATCCTTATCTGGATATGAAATTAACTATATCAGGATATGAGACTTTGGTCATAATGGGCAGCCCTGTGCAGAAGCACCCTACACACTTACTGAGGACTGACAGAAAGTCCACTTATCTTCATATTTCCCATTTCCTGAGATTAAACTGATCCCATTAAATGCAATCACACAAGGACAAGCAGAGAAACACACACTCACAGACACAAACCCCTCTTGATTTCCTCCTTTTTTCCTGTCAGTGGCTGACCGTCAACTGTCACTGGTCGCCCACGGCCCTGCAGCCCATTTTAGATAATCCTACCACTCAATAACCATCATCAGCTCAGCGGGCCAGTACAGTGATTACACCACTAGAGAAGGAAGACGAGAATATTCTGGAGGCTAATCTTCCCGAAAGGATCATCAGCAAATCAAACCACAAAACCATCAGCTCAGCAGTTAAACGAAGTAGTGCAGCAAAAACTCGGGGTGGAATATATTTGAAAATTTGTGAATAAGTATTAGATTATCCTTGAGGTCAAAAACTATAAGGGTTTGTTCAGTGTGACGTTTACTAAAACAGGGTCCAAGTAGCATCCTTGGTTGAAAAAAAAATCACTCAATTGTTTGGTTCCAGCTGCAGTAATCATATCCACATCTGGAAGTCCTAAACTGATGGGCACATGATTGCTCAACTGCAGATCTTGAGAGCTTCTGCAGGTGCGTTGTTCGTAGACATTGCATCAACATTGGTGTAAAGGAGATGAGAGAGTCTTTCTGGTTACAACCACATTTCCATTTTTGACAGCAGAGCAGAAGTAAATCCATGTGAAGATATTTATATTGTGAAAGCAGTAGATACTAATGGGTGTAAGACAGTAGGTGTTCATTTCCCTGATCTGGCTGTCTAGCCAAAGTTCATGTGGGTGTCAACAAGGGGGAAAAAAGGAGTAAAAATAACTGACATGGTGACCAAATGTAATATTTGTTAAAAATGTACATAAAAAAGCCTAATGGGTCCATTTGAATCCGTGATTTCATGTAAATCTCTGAAATGTCTCATTCTTCTGACAGAGCCAGGCAGAGGCCCACTATAAGGGGAACCGCCATGCTCGGAGGGTGAAGGGGATCGAGACATCCAAGACAGCTCGTCTCCAGGATGGTGACAAGCAGCACCCTGCCCCTACTGTCTCGCCATCACCACCAGGCCCATCACCATCCAGCCCTGAGCCTGATCCAAATAAGCAGGGTGAGCATCACCTGTGACATATGATGTTACACTCACTCACACACACCAAAATCCCACACACACATACACAGAAATCTGTCACAGAACCGCACAGATGCACAACACAGCTGTTGTGAGGATAGAAACTAATCATAAAGGAGTGTTAGGGTTTTAGAGTTGAGAATTAAGAATAGTGGGAATAATATGATATATAATGTCAACACAGAGAGTTGGCCAGACCTACTGGCAGGTTCAGATGGACCAACACAGCTGTGTGTTCAACCTTCAAGAGGCAGAGTTTCAAGCGCGGCACTAGTGCTGGAAAGCAACATCATTATTTGCACCTTTTATATCACGATCATCAATGTTCAGAGAATAACTGTATGTCCCAATAGCCCCATATTATTAACTAACCTGAAAACTTTGTGTCGTTCACAGATGACATCCAATCCTTTCCCAACTCTAACAAGTCACCTTTGACCCCTAGCCACCTTCAGACAGCCACACTGGGCTCAGCAGATGCAGAGTGCCCCCTCTTGCCTTCTGTCAGCATGCCTTTGCCATCCTCTCCCTCCCCCTCCGCCGCAGTCAGTACCTCCCCTGCAGATCCAGCCACGGCTGGTCTTCCTGACACGCCATCCCCAGCACCCAGCCCTTCTTCTGGAGAGTCAGAGGAAGAGAAAGCCAAGAAGCTTCTCTACTGTTCCCTGTGCAAAGTAGCTGTAAACTCCCTCTCACAACTGGAGGCACATAACAAAGGTAACTCCAACATAACCTTGTCAGTGTGAATAATCATAAAAAATGCCATGACACAGAGCACGTACAATCTTGAGAGAACTAACCCCCTTCAAATAACAACATTACACAGTGTACACTCTTAGAAGATGCCTAAGACACCCTGCAGCATGGCTCTTTATAAGGAATTCAGCACTTGTTCCTTTGAAGTTTAAAAAACTAAAGCAGGTGCATTAGTGCCACTTAGTGGTAAGAAAAATAACTATTGTGGATGGGTGGTGAAAAAAACCTCATGTCCTACCACCCACACTAAATAATATTGCAATCAGTTATTGCAGTTACAGGAATATTTTTCCATCCCCGCCTGACATATTTTATAATATCTACAGCTTCAGAATTTGTTTTCTATACTTTTCAACAACCATTGTTTAGCAAACAATCAACAAGGTCCAATCAGTCACTGTTCTGATAGTTGCTCTCATTTCACACAAGTTTATTTTTTATCTTGGAAACAGGAGCTGAGAATGTAAACTCACATTAAAGTCAGTTTAGTGTTTCATATGTACATTACATTGTTACATGGCCTCAGTGACCAAAGTACATTATATCTTTTTTTATATTGTTTCCAGGTACCAAACACAAAACCATTCTGGAGGCTCGGAGTGGACTGGGACCCATTAAAGCATACCCACGTCTGGGTCCTAAACCTAGCCCAGAGCATGGAGGGGAGCTGTCCTCTGACCCCAGCACTCAGGAACGCACCTTCCACTGTGAGATTTGCAACGTCAGAGTCAACTCAGAGCTGCAGCTGAAACAGGTAAGAAACAGGCGTCTGAAAAACCCTGAGGGAAGAGGTAGTAGTGAAGCACTCTCGATATCAAATATCTGTCTATTCTCATTTTATATTTTAGCATATCTCTAGCCGGAGGCATCGGGATGGAGTAGCAGGGAAACCTAACCCTCTTCTCAGCCGACACAAGAAGCGCACAGACTTTATGGTAGAATCTCATAGTCCTAATCCATATTTCTAATTTCTTTCCCATTAAAACATTATCGTTTAGGTTTCATGAAACCTGCTCCATGCACCAGTGCTTACAGTTATTTTGCATTCACTCACCTTTTTTTCCCCTTTGCCTTCACAAAGGAACTTCCAAAAACTCTGGGGGCGGGACTTTTACCAAGTCCTCTGGCTGTTGCTGCAGCGATGGCGGCCGCTGCCTCCTCTAATCAGCTGGCACTACGTCCACCTGTCCCGACCTCCCACCCTCATCCCCATCACCACCTACTACAGGGAACACCTCTCAGCCTGCTGAGGCCCGCCCCTGGTCCCATCCGCACTACGCATGGGCCAATCCTGTTCACCCCTTACTGACGGCTAGAGAAAAAGGACGAATCAGGAAGAAGCACACTGTGAAGTGGAGGCCTGCGACCATGTGCCATCAAGAGCCAAATCAGCTGGTGTGGCCCCAGCTGGCGTGTCTTCATAATAAAAAACAGTGAACATAAGAATGACTCTTCATGGTGCACACTGTGGTTGCAGACCACTACTGTTACGTTGACAGGGAGAAACAGAGATATCTGACAAATCTCAGACACGTCGAGACCGTATGTTTCCATCCTTCCCAGTTTCCCTTCATCATTCAACTATGCCAATCATAGAGTAGAGTATACAGATAGTTTGAAAAGGAACTTATAAACAAGTTTTTAACAAGCATGGACTTCTTTGAGCATCTTCCAACCTGAAACTGACTAATTATCTTCATCTAACATAAGATTCACTGCATCCGACTCGAAACCCTACCTCTCTTGTGTTCTTAATGTTCACCTCTGCAAGGAATCATTACATATCCAAAGCATTAATGTTATTAAAAACAGGCCCACTGGGTTAGATAGTAGTTGCCTCTGATGTTAGCTGGTATCATGCTGTAGCTGTCACAGTATAGTGGACTGTACCACTGTTAACTTCTGTTTTTGTGGCCTATAGAGAAGAAAAGGTACCAACAATTCATATACTGTTCCTGCAGTAACTGGCAAGCATTTCTCTGTACTGTATGTCTACACTTTCACAGCTGGCCTATATGGCCTATATTTACCTCTGTGGAACAGAAACAGGAAGTCAAAGAGGAACAGCAAAGGGGTTGAAAATACTTTATGTCTTAAAACTCTACTTATGCGTGCATACACCACATTCACAGTTTGGCAAAGGAGTTGTTGGTAAGACGTAATTGATACGTACTGATACTATGCAGTTATCAGTGTTTTTTTTCTACAGTTTGCGTACTGGCGGTAGGACTGAAGTAAGATAGAAGACAATGAGAGAAAAATAAACAGTGCTCAGTTAAGTGGTTGCCCTCAAGATTTCTCTCTGAGTGTCCATGGACAACAACCATGTGCATAGAGTCCCATAAAGCACAAAGTAAATGTCTATTGTGAAAAGTCTACATATAAATGGTTTCAATATTTTAAAAAAAAGACAATCTATCATTTTTCATCTGCACCTCACTGTGCAAACAGAAAGGTTTCATGTCTTAATGTAATAGTTTCAACACTGTGAGCACAGCAGGACAGTGGTTGATTTATGACTTTGGTAGCAGGTATTTGCATATGTGCACATTTAATTATACAGACCACATTTTCACCCCAATCCCATACAGTGAGTGTGGAAAACAGTGGGTTGAAAGACACCAGCATTAGGTACAGGAGAAAGACAAAAGGACCACATACACAGACGATTAGTTGTATGCAAAAATAAAAAACAACAAAGGTAGCATCATAGTCCTGTAATGGGATGAAAATGTTTAGTTGCTCTGTCTTGTGTGCTCCAACCCTCCATGATCCTCAACTATCCCAGTGAAAACTGTCATGATGGCTTGTGAAACATTAGAGGGAAATTTTAGGAAATGGAAACTGTAGCAATACTTTAAGCACTCCTGCTAACTTTCCTTGTTAACTGCAATAAAAAAATGTCTACAAATGTATGAATTGTTATTTAGGAGAAGTGTGTTGAAACATTGCTGTAAATGTAGATTATGAAAAAATGAGAAAAGGTACATGTTGGGGCTTCCTTATTGTTGAATTAAAAGAAAAATATGAAATCATTAAACTGAGTTTATGGTTGTAAGTCATGTTAATTGGTGGTTTTTTAAATTCCAATAAGATATCAGAATACAAAACAAAAGTGTTAAACTATGATCTGATCCTGACAGAAAGTTGATGAATTGCTCCTCTGCATTTGCTTGCACACAACTTACAGCTCTGTATGTCTAAACCTTGGTGGGCCTTTGCGAAACAGTCTGTTTGACGGAAACAGGAAAACTATGTGCAATAGCAAATGGGTCAAAAGTACATGTGTCTCAAAGCATTAAGTGCCATATAATTATAGATATTTTAAAATAACTTAAAATATCTCTAAAATATTCAAAATGGCATGTCATATGTTCTCATCTGCACCACACTGCACAGCTTCAACTACAAAGCATGACTTTAGCAGCAGGTATTTGCATCATGGGCAAACTAATGGGCTATACAAATCAAATCATGCATGCTTTCTCTTAGCACAGTGTTGAAGCACTGGGATGAAAGACATGGAAGCTATGCTGCAGAAGGATTTATAAAAACCAGTACGGTATTGCCCTAACCAGACCCACTTGACCAAAAACATACACTTGTTTTATTTTCATCACTGTATAACACATATTAGACGTTTAGTGAAAGAACACAATATTTTGATAATGGTAGGCCTATGAAAATTATTACCTTTGGACACTTTAGGCAAATTACCTTAATTTGTATTTGTTAAGGTAATAACCAAGGGAAATATGCTGACTTCTTGACCTAACTCATAGTTTGTGGTGAAGTTCATTATGTAGCTTCTTTATTGTTACAGATAAGCAAAATGGCACATGAAACTAAGTAGTGTAGGCAAATGTTGAGTATTTATGTAAGAAATAGGGAGCACATGTTAAGCATATTAATGATCAAAACATGACTAATGATTAATCCACCGTGATTCATCTACAAAGGTCAGTTCCTGTTTTGTTTGAGTATACAGTCCCTATTGATAAGAAATTTGCATTATATAGACATACTTTACAGACCAAAACACATTTCATTGTATTTTTTAGCATTTGGCTATTCCATTTTAAATATTAAAAAGAGGTTCTCAAACAAATATGAAAGATCAAGACATAAAATGGAAAATCCCTACTTCATAACATTTCATCACTGAGACAACACTTAAGTGACACAGAGGAAGCTAATAAATGCAATACCAGCAGGAAGCCAGATATTCAGAGCAACAGACCATTGCAGAGAATGAAACAGCTTCACAGCGACAAGTAGAAGAACTGGTGAAATTCTTCAGCTTTAAGGTCAGATATGAATGAAAGGGTGTTCTTTTAGGCTTTTATTTGCAATGTTAATTTTTAAAATAGAATTAATTTTAATTCATGTTTCACTCATTGTCATGAGTCATGTCACATAGATAACCTGAGAGATTTAAATATGTAATGAAAGATCTAAGAAGAGTTAAAATTGTTTTTGATTTAATTCTAAAGATTCTAATTAATTCTAAAGCAATACTTTTGAGATCTTTGTCTACAAAATACTGGTTTCTATGACATCATGTTACTAGAACCACAGCAGTTCCTCACAACAGCTTTACAACAGCAACATTACATAAGATTATCCTAAAACTGCTGATAACCTTTTGAAAACTTTGTTGGACTTGATGCTGTCCAAACAATAATATAACAATGACTACAAACAGAGGTTTCTATCAGCGAGGGCTTTTTTAAAAAAGGAAGCGGTTTCACCTGTTTGAGAAGTGGGGAGGGCTTGGTTTCTCTTTGACTTTATTGTTCCTTGTGCTCTTTACAGAGAAGTCAATCAAAATTGTTCCAATTGCTGACAGAATGCTGATGAACCACACAAACCAAACAGAGGAGGACCTCTTCTCCTGCTACAGTCCTTCAGTGGTAGGCTACCGCTACTTTGCTGTGCTGTGGGGAAGCACTGTGACCATCACAGGTACGGTGGGGAATCTGATGACTATCATAGCCTTTGCCTTAGACTCTCATCTGAGGACTCGCTTCAATGTGCTCATCGTCAACCTGGCCATAGCTGATCTCCTGTACTGCACCATACTGCAGCCCATCTCAGTTGACTCCTATCTACATCTGAGATGGCGAAGTGGTCAGCACTGGTGCAGCATTTTCGGCTTGCTCCTCTTCCTGTCAAACTCAGTCTCCATCATCACCCTCTGCCTGATAGCAGTGAGCAGATATCTCCTGGTTGCAAAAAGGGCTGTATTTGACCGAGTTTTCTCTGACCGCGGTCTTATTTTTCTACTAATCTCAACATGGGCACTAGGACTGGCCAGCTTTGGCCCACTGTGGCCTGTTTACGTGTTTGTGCCACAGGTGTGCACATGCAGCTTTCATCGCACCAGGGGTCGTCCATACTCCACCATCCTGCTCTTTTTTTACTTTTTTTTTGGACTTGGATGTGTTGGAGTGTTCTACCTCCTCATTTACAAACGTGTCAAGATTGCATCACAAGCCCTGCTTCGCTACAGGTTAAGCCGCAGATCATCCAGAAAGAAACCATCTCTTTCAGCACAACTGACCGAAGACAGTGGTGTAGAGAGTGGTATGGCCAACACATGTAGCTGTGAAATGAGCAGCCAGGTGGATGTAGCCCAGAATACAAATGACATCACTTCTAAAAAGACCTTTGCCGACACCTCAAATTCATTACAAGCCAGCAAGCCTCCTCCCGATAACATCCATACATCACCTTTATCCACACCTGCTCCCACCACCACAGCATCCACCTCTCACTCAGCAACTTCAGGAGATGATGGTGAATTTAAGCGCGTGACACGTATGTGCTTCACTGTATTCCTGTGTTTTGTGTTCTGCTTTGTCCCCTTCTTGCTGCTAAATATAGCCGACAAACACAACCGTGCCCCGCAGGTGCTGCACATGTTCTGTGCCAACCTCACCTGGCTCAACAGCTGTATCAATCCCATGCTCTATGCTGTCATGAACCGACAGTTTCGACAGGGCTACCGCTTGCTGCTCACCAGGTTAGCTGCACCATTCACTGGACTCTGGATCTGGTGGCGAGGGCTAAGATTTTGAAACTTAAACTTGCCGTAAGATTCTCCTGATATAAGCTTAACATATTAGTCTCAAGATACAGACGTAGTGCAGCTTACATTTTGTCTTTATCAACTTTTAGGTTGCTTTTCTGTGTGACAGTAGGAGGAATCCATGGAAGAATTCTCATGTAGTGAATGAAGGCATGGTTTGAGATTGATAAAAAGAGAATGTAATATGTAACAAACATTACAGACTGCTTCCTTACTTTTACAATATCCTTATCTCACTCTGTTATTTGCTACATAGTTTGTACAATGTATGTATAAGATTATATTGTGTTTTTTGTATGTGATGAATTTTATATTGCAATACATAATCCCCAGTTGTGTTGAGAGTTTTGAGGAACAATGTGAGTATTAAATCACCACATTTCTAGCTGTCACGTCATCTGAAAAACCACCAATGTTACATAAATCAGCGTAGGACATTCCTGTCAAACACAACAAGCCGATTCAGTAATTCAGGAACTTACAAGTGAATGTAACAGTGACTGTAACCTGTGTCTCAACTCTGTTTTGCCAAATGCATGTTGAAAGCGCATGACTAATGATAAAAGAATTCATGTGATCTGGCTTTTACTTGTGGTTGGAGTGTGTATGTTTGAGTTGAGTCGAGGCATTTATTTTCAAGGATGACGACAAAGGTACGATGTTCATAATAGTACTTGTGTCTAAACTCGTTCAACAAAACTTGCATTAGCAACATATAAGATCACCACTGAACACAAAGCCTGTTAACTTAAATCAAATCAAAATCAAAAAATTTCAAATAGATTTTCATTCTTTTATTGATGGCTGACTAAATCATAGACTTAATTCTATGTTTTACTCAGTTTTGATATGAATTTTAAAAAACTTTGGCTTAGCACTCTAGAGCAGGTTGTGAATCCACTTCAAAAACAATGGGAACACAGATATAAGAATGACTTTGATGATGATTTTTTTATTTACATTTTGTCATTATCAAATGAAACAAAAACATAATTTCCCTTTTAATGGTGCTAATATTTCGTTGTGAGTTAAATGAGCAAGTTGGTAGAAAACAGATAAGTGCCATTTTTCAGTAGTTTATCACCAGCTGTGAGACATTTTAGTAACAACAGAGGGACTCATAACAAACATGAAAACAATAAATCATGTGCAGCATCTCAAATGTACTCTACAATACTTCATATGGACACTTTCTAAACAGTCTAAATGTTTAAGAAAAAAGTCTTAAAGTATTCACTAGATTAACTTCACAAAACAGAGTCCCAAAAATGAAAATGTTTTCATACATAAGACTTTATGATCCATGATTGCCGAGGGGTCTTGTGCAGGTGCCTGAAATCCTAATGGAGTGAATGTGTGTCCAGTTTATTTAATTATCCTTTTTCTGTGTCACTAATTTTTGACAATAGTATGACATGGTATATATTAAAAGGGGCACATGCTAATAATTTCAAAGTACAAGTGCAAGGATTCAAATGCTGTTTGCAAAAGCAATTTTAAATATTGACTTTCAGAATTAGCAGAGAGGCTGCCAGTTATTCCAACTTAAAACAGCATTTTATACTCTTATTATTAACAATATTAACACAGGAGTTGAAATGTACCCTACATTTTTGTCATATGGAAGTTGTAATGCAAGTAGCTAAAATGACAGCTGAAGTTTAATATACACAACAAGGCTTTATGGGAAAATGCCTCCACAGGATTGTGGGGGCAGGCAATTGAACCCATGAAAACTGAAATCAGGCAGATCAGGTGCATTTTGCAAAATGTCAGAGTCAATATAGTGGTTGGGGTTGTTCAGATACATCAGTAGATCTTCCTCTGGGGCTGCAACAGGGCTAAACAGCATTGGATCAGAGTTATTCATTTCCAGAGGTGAGATCAGCTGATGAGGATTATTTTCTTGTTCTGAGAGCAAAGAAAAGGACAAGAGAAAGAAACTGTTAATACTGTCACGGCTGTGTTGTTTTTTCGTAGATATTGCTTTCAGTCAGGATCAGGAAATGAGAGGGACAAATATCTTACGTGCAAACAAACAGCAAAAGGACTTGATTTCATGCAAGATACATATGAATTGCATGCAGTTTTGACACATTTGCTTTTCCTTTTCGGTTTCTTTACCTCCTTTAAAAGCTCAGTTCAAGGTCATGTCCTGTGCTATTAGCTTGAAAGGGGTAATGTCCAAGACAGGGTAGCAAAATGCTGCCCACTGTGCTCTTTGCTAATGGTTTGTAGCTAGTAGCTGCAATTAGCTTGTCAACTAGTAATGCACCTAGCTGCACTACTGGTTGAACAGTTTACCTGAAGCAACAGATGAGAGTTGGTGTTTTCACTGCAAAGCAGTGGAACCAGGCCCTGCAGCCTCCCACTGAACACAACCAGACTGAGACTAAACACAACCTCTGTGAAAGACTGAGGCCAATTTGACAGGGATAACAGTGCCCCTTTAAAACAGCTCCTTCTTTAATTCAGCATTTTAGGAAAAACATGCAGAACTTTTTGCTTTCAATATTAAATATGAGGCCACAACAAGAAGCTAGTTAGCTTAACTTAGCCAAAAAACTGAAAACAGGAAGGAACAGCTAGCCTGGTTCTGTCAAATGCTAACAAAATCCACCAACCAGTGCTTCTAAAGCTAACTTATAAACACATTACCAACCATGTCTTTATTTCGGGCAGTTGCTATGCAACCAGAGGGAGACTCCAGGAAGTCACTGCTTGTGGTCAAAAAACAGCCCTGCACAAACCCAACATCAAACTATCGTTTGTTACTGCACTTCTTCATTTTGTAATAGATTTAATAAACTAAATCAAACTTGATAGGTGGATTTTCTTACCATTTGAAAAAGTCTCAAACTTTTGCTTTAACTATTTGTTACAAGGATCTGACTCATAATAATATTAATAATTATGGTCATGGTGTTGTTTGGCCTACGGCTGCATGCAGTGCATAAACCAAGTGTTACAGTGCTCAAGCATCAGAGGGTAAAATCAAATCAAATGTGTTAGTAACATTTTGCTCACAAAAATCACACCTGCACTTGTTAGATTTCATGTTCATTAGAAGCACCAAACATCCCCACAGCATATGAGTTAGAAGGACAATTCTATCACGCCCGATATATATCCAGACACCATATTTCTCGTTGATTTACTACACCACAAGGCCAATATAGAGAGAGCAAGACAAAGCTCTGCGACGAAGGGAAAGCAACTTGTCTGATCAGGTTTCTAGCTGGATGGGACAGCAAGGAGAGCCATGACTCACCAGCTGCCTCTCCACACGGGCCATTCACTGGCTCCAGGCCTTCACCCTGTGCCATGTCAGTGGGCATGGGTGACTGAGCCTCCAGTGTGTTCCTACATGACCAATAACAAACACTTGTTACAACCAGCTGCTCATGACATAAAAATGGGCGTGGGTACATGGCATCTTCCATGAAGTAAGTGCATTTTTAGTTTGTTGTGTAAGTTGCTGTTCTGTAAACATAGCCCTGTAAAATATAGAGGACAATTTTGTCTTTATCCAAACAAGTAAGAAACTGTAAATCAGCCTAGAAGAAATGATATACTTACTCCTTTGACACAAACACCAGCTTGGTTTTGATGTATTTTATGTAAGGACTGTCATCTAAAAAAGGAACAAATTCAAATGTGATTTAATGTGTCATAAACATCAAAAACAACACCACTTCTATTGCTGTGACTATGCAAGGAAGGACACCATTCAGGTAACAAACACCAAAACAATAAACTACATCTGCTGTGTGTTTTTTGTGAAAAGCAAAGCCCATTGTTTGTTGCCCTTACCTCCACCCTTCTCGGTGTAGTATTTTCCGAAAGCCCCATCTCTGGGTGTGCTGGGATACAGGTAAAGAAGAGGATTTTCTGGGATGTTTTCAGCTTCCAAGATTTGGAAGTTTCTGATGATTTCATGGAAAGGGATCTGAGA
>JAPZDZ010000012.1:14991340-15029958 GCA_029783805.1 Acanthurus tennentii | reverse complement strand
CTAAACTTTGTCCACGCTACTTTGCAGGTGTTATAGTCCTTTTTCTTTCCTGGTGGATTAGCAAATGAATGATGCATCATGCAAATTTCTTCACTGATACTTTATGATATGACATGCCTACAAGCAATGAAGGAGGCTAATTTTTTAGTGTGCAGTCCTGGTTGTAAACTGACAAGTCCATGTAAACTGAGCAGAGATCATGCTCGTTGTGTTTATAATTTCAGTCCAATACTTTTAACGCTTTCTTCTATGAGAAACACACAACAATAATGGATATGAATCAGATAGCTGTCATAAATCTGATTATATTGTGAGAGGTTTTGGTTCAAACAATTTTTTTTTAACTTTTTAGCTCTTAACCAATGTGTCTGCCTTCAAACTAGTGCTTGATATGAGAGCTTTACCAAAGAGTCTGTTTGCAATCATCTCCAGCTGATCTTCATTCAGACCACGTTTAGTGGCAGACAGGAACTGCCAGCTCAACATCTCTCCAAACTGTGGCCATGTGGCTGCAGGACTGTTGGCAAAGAACATGACGTCCTGGAAAAACAGACACTCGTTGACAAATGTATTCAAATTTGATTTCAAATGCATTCAAATAGTACAGCTTTACTGCAAAATACTAAATGGAGCATGTTAGTCATAGGGATCTCCCACCTTGGTGTCCTGACTGATCATATTGAACCAGAGGACAGATGCCCAGGCACTCTGCTGCTGGCTGGAGTTGGAGATGATGACCACAGGAAGGGTGGAAGCCTATGTTGGGAGACAGGAAAAAACAACTTGTAGTGAGGTCATATTTTCAAAACATAAACACAATGATATATAAAACCGTATTTAGTATAGAACATAGGTTAAAACTGTTTTATTCTAAAGCCAGTCATATAACAGGAAGCAGAAGAAATTGCACCTGCAGATCAACAGAAAAGCCTTTCATCGCAAACACACTGTCAAAGTAGATGATGTGTAGCTCCTCTGTGACACTGAGAGAAATCTGCCAAAACCAAAACACACACACACAGATCATCATAGATTAGATCAACTTGGTTCTTTGAGTTCAAAACTACTGAGTTAAACTGTAAGCACAGATGGTATCTTTAGGGTTATAAAATCAACTCACATCACTGGGTGCTTTGCCGGTACTTCCAGACTTCTGCTCCTTCAGAGTCTTCAGACAAATAATACACTAAATTAGTCCAACAAAATCTTCACCTTCAATTAAACAGTGATTGTTGTTCATTCAAATTTTCATCTTTTGGTTACTTCAGTTTGGTTGCTTGAAACTGCTTTATATGTCTGTGCAAAACAACAACAGTTGAGCATGTAACAGAATTTACCCAATGAACAATTCAGCTGTCGAAGTTGTACAAACAAACAAAATGTTACTGGCTTGAACAGTTTCATCAGTTGTCATTTCAGATTTACTTCTTTACTCAGATCACCATCACTCACCAGGTGTCTGAAGTCTGCCACCATGCCTCCAGTCTGGCTCTCTGCCACGTTCAGGGCCTTGGTGACGGATCCCAGAACATTAAAACGCCGGTATCTATGAACACACCAGGTTTCAGTAAAAGCAAAATCACTTCCGATGTGAAAATTCAATACAGTTCTTCTGGAAATCTCACTTCATATGGAATCTGATGTTTTGTGAAAAAAACAAACAAGCAAAAAAACTCACCCTTTGATTTGAGGAGCCTCCCTAATTTCAAGGAGGAGAAAAACAGGGCAGTGACCATTGGGGGCAATGAAAACCACATCTTCTACTGTTTAACATCACAAAATAGAGGCTGCATGTTTGTCCTGCACATAGTGAGTGTAACTTAAACTAAAGGAGGAATCTCACCTATCCATGGACACATTCACTTTAATGGAGTGATTCAGCTCAGGAAACTTTACAAGGAGTCTGAAAATATGATGTCAGGTGTCAGATTTTAGATCTTTGGAAATGAGAAGATACGAAACAGTAACATGTGAAAAACAGGAGGCTTGCAGGCTTTGCAGAAAAGATGAACTACATTCTACTCCAGCCAAAGTAAACAAACTTTAGGCTGGATGAGATCCACTAGGACACGGTGTACTGGTCTGTTTGTGCAACTGAAGGTAAGTTGCACTCTTTAACAATTTGTGATCGTGATTTTCTTTAACATGACGATGAACTGCTATGCCCAACTATTATTATTCAAGTTATTATTACAGTTACTGCATTTATATAATTATATAAAAAAAAACCTGGTCAGAATGTACCAACAAAAACTGTATGTATGCACTGATTGTGCTATAAAGAAGTACTAAAAGTAAATGAAAATAAGTTCACAGCAATGTGGTGATTGCCTTGAGAGGCACACTGACCTGGTCTTGACAGAGAACTGGACACCTGTGCGGAGCACCAGAGGGCCTTTCCCCTGAGGCATCGATGGCTGAGTCTCAACCACGAAGGAGCTTCAAAAAAACAGTTAAACCGTAATGTCAGGAAGTTTCATTCGTAAAACAGCAAGGAAGACTAAGGGTACACTTACACCAGGTGATTCAGCATGCTTGACCCTTAAGTCCAATTTGTTTGACCACAGTGATCGCTCCATACCATTTCAAAGTGATGTCAACGATGCCTCTGTTCCCCTTAACAAACGTTTAACAATTATGGCGGCAAAGGATTCACATCTGTCTGATGCAGAGGTGGAGTAGTACTAAGTCAGTAATATTACATTCATGTTCTCTGTGCTGCTGTCAACTATGCTGGAACTGCGCTTCTTCAAAACAAATGGTCGCATTGTGATAACGTAGGTGCAGCTAAGTGAAGACATACAGTAACTCAGGCAACCAGGCCAAGTGTAAGGTGCAGCCTGAAAAAATGTTTCTTTAAAGACAAACCTCTTGAGTAAGGCTTTTAAGAGATTATCTGTTTTCCTCTGCAGTGCTGGTTTTTGGGCCTTCACAGGGTCGTTGGCATAGGACACTTTTCCAACCAGCTCGTCCATCTTACCAAGAAACTCCCGCATCTGAAACAGACACACTGCCACGCCAGTGAACCTACAAAAACAAGAGGGAAAGACCAAAGTCATGATGCTGGTACAGGTCTTGTTAAAAGAAAAAAAATTGACAGCATAAACATATAAATAAATTCACAAATATTGTTTACACATCAAGATATAAAGAGCACAGTGATAATGGATTGGGGAAGTGAAAAATTTCATCTACAAGACCATTTTTGCAATTTCTGTCCTGACTGCTGGGTTTTGTCAAAATCGTTTTCCAGCAAAAAAGTTAAAGAAGAGTTCTTGCCATGATGACATACATTAAATCCCAAAGTGATGTGGAGCAGATAAGAATGAACATACCGGTCTTCCAGATGATCCAGACAAACATTGTCTGGAGCACCAATGCAGGATTTCTGCTGTCTCCTCTGCCAGTCCTTTAACTCCTTCAACAGTAAGTCAATAACATCCTCGGCCTTATCCAGGATTTTTGTTAGGTCTGACAGTGCGCTCTGAAGAGGTGATGTATGAGAAAAAGATTTTAAAAACAGGGGTAAAATTAGGAAAAGAAAATGTGTTGCAGAAATAAAGGTTTTATTTAAGAATACTGATGACTTCATACCTTTCTACATTCATTCAGTTTGTTGATAAGAAGCTGAAACACTTTTAACTGTTCGTTCTTTGCGGCCTCATCTACCACAGCTGCATAACAGTTTCCATAGTAGGATCATAGTTTCCATTTATAAGAGAACAAAGCAAAAGAGAATATGTAGCTGTGATTCATGCCACTATATTACTCATCCTCAGAGAAAAATAAAAGAGCATATAAATATAACCAGAAGCATTCAATCTGCCTACCTTCCATCTTGTAGGTTTGGAATTTAAAATCAAACTCATCTTGCTGCTCCTCCAGGTATAACATTGTATGTTCCATGCACTACATCCCAAGAGTACAGAGGCAAATAGTGACAGATGAACTGTAAATATTTGTTGTTGAAAAAAAACAACACAGCTGTATCATGAAACATAATCTGTACCTGCACTTCATTCTTGAGGCCAGTTATTCTACGTTCAAGGTCCCGCTGGCTGCTTGTCTCCATGGGTTCATGCTCAACGCACAAAAACTGTACCTGAGACAAAGCAAAAGAGCATTAGAAAGAAGGTATAAAGTCTTTAAGAGACCAGGGAGTAAAGAGTACACTGCCACAAGAGTAAGTGTGAATGAAAGAAGTTATTAACACATCATCACTGCCTGGTGGAAAATCTTTGCTTTTTAGCCCACACAGTGACTCCTGTAGTTTGTATTCATTACATGTGGCTCTTTTTACAATAACTAGTAAACCAATATGTTTTTAGGACAGAACAACTGATAACAGTGAAAGGAAATGTACATTGGAAATTCAATTTACAGAGTTTGAACATGTCAATTGTAAATGTGATTTTAAATATCTAAAAGTTAATACGTTTTAGTATTGCATACTGTACTGGCAAAAAATGGCCAAAATTTTAAATGTTGTCAGTGGCAAAATGTTAAAATATTTGTTTTGTAAAAATACCAGATGTCAACTCCCATTTTCTGGAGAAATGTGTGTAAAATTCTCTTGATTTGTGTGCTTTTCTGTAGAAAATTGCTGCAAGCAACAAGTTGCTTTCCATCTATCATGCCTGACGTGTCAATGTGTTGATGAAAACTTGCTCCAACCTGTTCAGCAAGGTCAGCACTACGAAGAATTTCTTTCTCTTTTTCCAAAAACCACATGATTGCATTTGCCAAGGCACATGGGTCCTCCAGGTACCTCTGTCAGGGGAAAGAGGTCAGATGGTTGTTTAGTCAAAGTGAATTATTTTGAGTTATTTTCACAAGCAGAATAACAGGAGCAAAACATTTAAACTATTGATAAAAGCTCTGTTAAGACATTAAATTCCTGCCAAGGCTTGTCTTGCTTTCTGATTGTACTTAAAGGAAAGTAAAAGAAACATAACAAGAAGTACCATAATAAAAGGGTACTCATATTCACAGGAGATATTTCAGAACAGTTATGTCACCCAGTGCTTTAGTTTTGCGTGATTGCACTCAGACAAACCTGAAAGTTCTGTTTATAGCGTCTAATGTTGTGCTGCATTAAGAATGACTCCTCTTGGACAAAGCGGCTGTGTTGAATATCCAAATTTTCCAGCAGGACCTGAAACAGCACCATTGCGAAATCATAGTCCCGCGCTGCTCGTTGCCTGAAAAGAAAAAACAAGATAGAAGCAGGGTACTTCACAAACAGGATGATTTACCATAATTCTTGAAAGGCATCATGGGTGTTGAATGACATGGGGTCAAAAAAAGGTTGTGGTGCCTTACCACTCCTGCTTCTCTATCCAGGCTGAAAGATAGTGTCGGACGTCCATTGGCAAAGCATCCCTGTCATAAAGCTCATGTAACTGCTGTCGATAAGCAGCAGGAAGCTGCTTCAGTCTCTCCCACTGAGCCATCCCACGGCTGATCAGGGAAACACCAACATGCAATCAAACAGGAAAACCACATTCAACATGTGCGCATACAGTAACGTTATGACTGGTTGTGAGAATAATTTGTTGAAAATAATGTGTCACACAGTAGTGTCATAATGTTAGTTCTTCGGTAAGATAAATGCTTTGAATTAGTTAACCTGAGGCCTTTTAAATCTCCTAAGGGTTGCTAACCTGGAGCTAAGAAGCAACCCAAGATTTTAGCTATATTTTTGCCTTTTGGGGCGTGGGATCTACTAGCTTAATAGGCCCCATAAAAGTAACGTTGAAAGTAACGTTTTATCAGTCCAGTTAAACGGGTTCATACAAGTCTGTCATCAACAGCTGAGGAAGCAAAGTACAAACTAAATGCTATCTATGTGCAAACTATATCTCTGCAAAATATGTTGTTATGCACTTTTCATGTAAGTAAACTAGATTTTTGAGAAACAAAGAGCACACAGTGCAGACAAGGCTCGACCCAATAGTAATAACGCATTTACTTACCTTAATGTGTGCTGTCAGTCCAAATCGACTCAGAAATGTCTTAGTAACTTCACTTTAGCTAACCTGTCATTTAAAACAGGCGCAGATTTAGCTTGTCTTGCTCGCGATATGAAATAGATGTTGCTAGTTTGTAAGACAAACAGATCGCAGGCGTGTAGCTGTTATTTCCTCAGTCTTTAACACTCTGTTCTCTGTTTCATTGGACATCTCCTTGTCCCGCCCAAGTCGCTCCTAACAAGTTAGTTGCAGGCGCCATTTTGGCTCTGACAGAACTGCCGTTAAAGCAGCTCAGAGCCAAAATGCTCCTGTCAAGTTGCTCAGTTTCCGCGTGAGCTCGGAACCAACATCTCATTGGTCTATCCGGACGCAGAATCGCACGTGGTATTGGTACACATTCACGTCAATCCGTATCGATGGGCGTGGCGAGCAAAATAGAAACTTACGGCGCAGGCAGACGATTTCCCGAGAATTGCGTATTGAAAGTGACTTAGCGAACACGTGACGCACGTACTTCCAAAGACAAAAAACAGAACCAAAACAAGTATCTCTCTCTCAGTTTCGCAGTAAGGGCAATTAGAATAAAAACAAAGCTGATCGCTTTATTACTCATTAACAAAGACCATATTTCATGCGGAAGTTGGTATTTGAATTATTGTTTGCGCGTAAAATCCCAATACACAAGAGAAGTACTAGTACTACAGTGTAAGTACAAGTACTAGAAGTAGAGATGTACAGTTCATTAACACTTTGCCATTTGAGTAAGTTTGCGTGTTAAAAGAAAAGTGAAAATCAGAAAACCATCTAAATTAAACCGAGTTGAAATTAAACCTAATCAAAAAGCCGCTGACACACCCTGGGCGTGTGACATACGCAGCGCAGATAAGAGACATAAATTGTTCGTTTAAGTTCTGCAGTTTCTTTGTGGTTTATTTATCATAAACAAGCAAGTCAGAACAACTAAGAAATCATAGCTCCTGTTGCCTCATTTGCTATTGTAAAAAAACAGAGGCCCACCCAGGTGCGTGCTGTACTTACGTGCCTATCTACCTATGCAGCATCAGGCGCCTATAATGTTACCAAACAAATAACCTACTCATTATAAGTAATTAAACAAGCAATATTTCTTATATTGGTTAATTTACAGGTAAATGCTAACAACAAACTAGTGATCAGGTTACTCTTTATTTACATTTTTAACGTCTGCTTCATGGGATAGCACGGATTAAATGGTTAAAATAGTAACAATGCTACTGATACTTTTTTCTACTCAGTCAGCATAAGTGGCCTCTATGTGGATTTAGATCATGTAAAAAGACCAGTCGTATTTATTTTATTCATCCTTTCACTTCCTACTTTCACCAGTAGATGTCACACTTGACACACATTACAAACATGAATTGTAATTGCAGTTTTGGATATGCTTAGCTAGATAGAATAGAAAAAATGCAACACAAACCCATCATGCAGCTGCAGCAGTGCTGCAGAAATTCTCAGGATCTGATTTAAAATTTGTATAATTTAAATCCCTTGTTAAGTTGTTAGAATCTCATTGTATTCCCAAAAAATATTTTAAAGATATGACCTCTGAGTTATTTATGGCCGCTCCAGTGCTGCATGTATGATAACAAATTGATTTGTTCTACTGTTCTGGCATAGTGGTTGGTCAAGGTTTATGAAATTGTTCCTACCCTCTGGCTTATTGCACTGTGTTGGATACAAAGCACACACTATAAATATCTACATTCAGTCACTGCTGCACATAGTCATTCTGCTGCTGGATTTTTACATGCACAAATGTGTCAGTGGCATTATATTTCCTTAACAAACCACCTGCAATCATTAATTAAGTATTAAAATGTTGAATGATTTTCCATGTACTTTTGCTGTCACCTCACCTACTCAGTCAGCATCTTTCCTGCTGCCTTTGCTAACACCAACAATAAACAGTTATATCTGATGATGGGGAAACCTAAGTAAGAGATTTTAAATGAAAGTTATATTCTGTCTACACAAACACACTTGTTATGTAACATTATTAAATACATCCAAACTAGTGCAGCTCTGTTAATTGAATCAAATCCAATTTTCCTATTACCAGGAAGCGGGCTGTGCTCTGTTGAGTTTATCTGATTAGATAAAACCAAGTTTGTTACTTATCTCTTTCCAGTACATTTACAGAGCTTATGTGGTTTGTTGCATCACACTGTCACAAGCTGACTCATTCACAGTGTGCAGGGTTTGAATAGGGATTCAGGTATACTTCAGACTCAATCCTTTCACTGCATACATTGTGACTTGTTATTGTGGTCAAAACAGCAGTCGCATCAGTAATTGCTCTATAATGTTCAAGCTTCCCAGAAAGTCATAAGAGTTTGATGAATGACTCTACAGCTCTTATCGTATACATGCAACTTATGCGCTGAACTGTTGTTCTGCAGGGAAGAATGCACGCTGGAGAAGAGGCTGAGGACTGTAGTGGAGGCCAGGATGCGGGAATTTTCTTTTATTTGCATCCCCTCATCTTTATGTCTGCAGGGATATGTTTTACTATCTTCTTAGAAAACCTTGAGTGTTTTATTACCAGGTAATGGGCAGTGTGTTCTATTTACTATATGCTTTTAAAGGTCAGTCATTTACCTTAAGCTGCTTTGCCATCAATAACTCTATTCTTAACCTAACCAGTTCATCAGGATATTGTTATACTCTCATATTTGAAAATGCGTCAATCGATAGATTTAAAATTTTAAAAAATTACACAAAAGTATGTTAAAAAAAACATTGAAAAAAAATATCATGACAGATTGTTGCAGCTAATTGTTCTATTTGAGGGTATTACTTATTCAGCCTTCTCTGCCATGGTTAACCTATATAGAAAATATAGTCTTGCTGAGCATATGCATTAAAGAACATTTTCCTGTTGTGTATATCAAAATGAATGTGTGCTAAACAGCCACTGTACACACACACGTAATATTAACTACACAATTTATTGACATTTAAAGAACAAAACAACATGAAAATGTAATTTTTTAGTCAATTGTCCCTGCAATCACACCAGATTTGAGAGGTGACTAACATTGGAAAACGTTTTGATATGAAGGAAGAGAAAAAGGAAAAACGTAAGGAAGGACAGTGAACAAAAGACTGTGGATGGAGGGCAAAATCAGAGTCTTGAGGGATTTAAGGTTTAACTTCCTGAGACCAGTTTTTCAAAAGTTGCTGCTTGATATGATACACTGATCAATTATTTTATTAATTAGACACACAAAAAGCTATTATTCTGATGGAAAAATGTCCTAGCCAACTAAAAAAGCTATATAATTTTACATTACACTGAGTTTGTTTACAATGCGTGTGTGAATCATTACATTTTAGGCTATGTCGTGTCTCTACACACAATTTACTTACATTTACAGACAAACTTTCGTCATCTTCAGTGAAGAATAATTATTTTGTCAAATAAAGTTTGTGTGCGCTCACACAAGCAAACAAAAAACATTTATCCTCTTTTAAAATTTACTAATACAATAATGTGTAATCCTGTCAAATAATCAACATTATAACCAATTTGTTACTTTCCCACCATGTCACTTAACAAACATTGATCCTGTGTCATTTTTTTTAAAAAGAGGTATAAACTAATCACAACAATATTTATTGCTAAAGCTTCACAGGCTGATTTATTGACCCTTCAGTCTACTGGATAGTGATGACGCCCTCCTCATAACTGAACTGGTTGACCAGCACGTCGTCGTCGTCCTTCATGGAGTTGAGCAGGTATCTCACACCAGCTTTGACACCAGTTTTCACCCCTGCACCCAGCGCGTAGCCTGCCACCCCTGCAGTCCCCCCTGTGGCAACCATGAGAGCATCTGTCCCCAGGTCAACAGCACTGAGGATGGCTCTCTCCTTGGCCGTTTCAGAACAGTTGACTGAGGCATAATACACAGCTGTGCCGAGGTTGTAGAGGGTGCTGACCCCAGGGATCCACTCCATCACATTGTACACACGCTCCTCACTTTTGTTGATGCAGCTCCTTTGAGGACTTCGCTTCATCCTTCTACCTGAAGCGGCATGGATCGAAACATCCTCCTCAGCACCACAGTGACGGATCCAGCATTCGTACTCCATGGATTCAGATGGTAGGATGCGACTGTTTTTCTTAAACACTGCCTGGTACTTCCCAGGTTTGAGTAGTCCACCGCTGGTCACACCAGCACACAGGACTCCCAGTCTCTCACATGTGCTCACGGCCTCCTCTAGATCACCTGTGGCTCCCTCCACAGCTGTACCTACCAGCATGGTGCCATTCACCCTGGTCCAACCCACACAAAGCTCTTCCTGCTTAGAGATGCCCTCTCCCACTATGGCCAGCTGTTGGATGTTAAACATCACAGCCTCTATGTGGCGCCCTGCTTGATCCCTCTCTGAAGGCAATGCTGCTGATGCCGGTGCAGGTGTAGATGCAGACTTGCTCATCCGCTTCTCTATCAGACCCTCCACTTCCATAAGGAGCTCCTCAGTATCGGCCACTCCCAACAGGTCATACAGTTTGAGCACCAGGGTCTGCGCCTCCTGTGGGCAGCCTGCCACAACCAACACAGGCACCAAAGAGAGACCTAACAGCTCCTGTGGGAACACAGAGGATGATGGGTCATCCATGGTGCTGGCAGACAGCAGCTCCTCACAGCTGACATTCCCCCAGATGTGGAGATGATCTTGAATCAGCCCTTGAAGCTTTGCCTTGAGGTCTGATAAGATATGTCTGGCAGATTGGACTCTTTCCTCTTTTATGGGACCAGGTTTCTCTGCAGATTGAAGACCAAGCTGGTGTTTGGAACCCAGGAGAGACTGATGATCCTGTTTGGCTGTCTCCTTTACTTCTCCGTGAAATTCATTTCCTGAAAGCAGAGTATTTTTCAGCGCCAGAGGAGGTGGGACCCTGCACAGAGCCTGTTCATTCAGCAGGAACTGGACCACGATCAGCCACTTCAACTTGGAGGACATCATTCCACTCCTGTTATAGCTTTTGTCCAAAGCCACTATATTAAACACAGCAGTACAAAGAAAAACAAGCTAACATCACAACAAAGTAGTTCACGTTGTGCATACTGAGCAAACAAATTAAAAACCACAAGTTTTTATTTGCTTAATTAACTTCAGTATAAAAAAATCCTGCAGGTGAGTAAGTGTGTGTTTTACTTTTTACTGCTGAAAGTGATTGGTGGGTGTCAAAACAGATGTTGAGACAGAATTGTGGTTGCACCGGCCTCGAAACAGACACTTACAACATTTTCACGTGATAATGAAATCCTATCTGTTAATGTTTTAAATGACACAAATAATCTTTGTTTAAATTATATGATTAAAGAATATTAACCAATTTCTTTGCAAAATAGAAACATAGAAACATCGTAGAAAAAATCTCATATGAAACACATTAAAATGATCTTTTCACTTTATAACCAAATAAAAAATCTCTATTTCATGATAATTTCAACATTTTTTTAAGTAACTCAAGCCAAAGCAGTGTCAACCCAGTGCAGTCTCCACACTGAGCTGAAACATTTATGCATGTCCTCTTTTTCCTGCACTGCAACTAAAAATAGAAAGTCGTTTCACCCACAACCTCTTAATTTCATTGCATTGTTTGATCCTGAGGCAACTGGTTTTGTGTCCACTTACCTTAGTAATAATAATTAGATGTGGAGTCCAGAGTGTAGCAGTGCGACCAAGATGGCTTCAGCATGTAGGATGCTTTTTTTTTGTTGTTTTCCTTTTTCCCCTCAAAACATGCATAGCAGTCGTCTTTCTCTTTGCCTCCAATGAGAATCTCCTTCTTTACACATGACATCCCACAGCCCTCCCTCTGTCTCATCTGTCTTTCAGCTCCCTATACTCTTTGGCCTCATTGCTCAACAGGGAGATCGGGGCTTGAATATTGATTCACGTGGGGAAAGTCCATGTGTTCTAAAGCAGTTTTGTTTGTCTGCCCGCCTATACTCTCATCCCCCCTGTCCCTCTGCTCCTTCTCTCTCAGTCGGTAGGTTTTGTTTTTGACCCAGATACTTGAAAGAATTCCTGCCTCATGCCGTGAGCCAATTTATCTCTTATACAGCAAAGACAAGTGAGGAAAACATGGGGCTATCTGAGGTAAAGACTGAACTCATTCACAAAAATAAGATCTCAATTATATACAAAACTCAACATCACAATAATGTCTTTTTGTTACTGCATTTTAACATCCTGTTACATCATCTTTTCTTCACTAAATTCATTTAAAAAGAAACGTATTTTATTCTCTAAAGCCCGATTCACCCACTTGTAAAAGTCCATCTTTTTGGCAATCAGAACACCCAGAATAGTCTCAGTTTGCTCCGAGGCATACAACCACTGTCCTGTGAAAACTATGTATTTCATAGTCGCCAACTTTTTATTTGCAAAGTAAATCCAGCCACGTGGCAACTTTTTCACATCATTCGGTTTTTTAAAATTTGGCACAAAAGATATGATTGTGATAATTAATCTTTTAAGCTCTTCAAATAAACTCCACATTTCCAAGACTTGGATACACTGTTTTTATTGGCAGTGTAACCTGAGAATGACTAAGATGATGGATATGTAGTCTGTATGTAGCAGCGAGGAGAATACAGGATTCTGTCACAGGCTAAATTTAAAATGAGATGACAATTTTATCCCATGAAAAAATTAACACTGTCACTCAGCAACAGCTAAAAAAAAATTAGGGATGGTAGTGTCTACACAATTTTTCAACTTGCACGCTTGTTTTTGGTTTCTTGTATTTGCTTTATATTTATAAAAAGACAACTCACATCTTATTCAGATAAAGTGTTTTCATTTTGTTCCCCTCCTCAATGCTACTATACGTCCTTCCTCTTTCCTCCTTTCTACTCCTACTTCCTTTTGCTCTTTTACAACCCCCCTCCCCAACACACACACACTTTCTTCTTTTGCACAAAAATGTCTCTATTCTGTCAGAGTACTCCAGTGGTCCCCTCCTCCCTCTAAAGTAGAAAGGACAAGGCTCATTCAACACCAAATGGCCCACAGTAGCCAAAAACAGGCACCAAAGACTCACCATAGTAGCATGAAAACTTGTGTTAGAGTTAACTTACGCATTGTTTTGTATCATCTTGGAGTTTTTTTTCTCTTCAAAATCTGGATGCTTTGTAAACTGTTCCTCTTGCCTTCAAAGTGGATCATCACAATCTTCCATATAGTACTGTATTTTTAGTTTAGCATGATAAGTAAAATTATTATTACTTTGATATGCATGACCAGGTGAATAAATATAAAGTTTATGAAGAGCAGTTATTTAGGATAGATGTAAACAGCACCCCACACTGGGGTTGGTAAGGTTCTTTCTAGTATTTAACATCTGATTCTCTCAAGTACACACTGTGGAATTTATGTCAGCAGTCGTATCAAGCATTTAATCATCCAGGATTTAAATTTCAAGAACAGGCAATCATCTAGAGATGAATGTTTGAGCACATAATCCTCTTGTCCTGCTGTCGTTCTTGTATGTATGTATATTTATGAGCAAGTTATGGCAAGTTTAAGTTTTGCACACAGTTCAACATCAAAACAATTCAAAATGCTGTGTATAAACTATGAAATTGCTCTCATCAAAAAGATACACTTAACATAAAGAATGAGTGACATAATATAGAGCTAAAAGTACAAATTTAATGGAGCAGCTAGAACAGGTGTCTGAATGTTACAGAAAAACCATAAGCTACGAACAAGTTTTGTCAGATTTAAATAAACATAGGCAGTAACCAAAACATTAGCATTAGGGCCTGATTTAAAAAAAAACTGAAGGGTGGAGCGTACCTTTTGTTTTCTCAGAGTTTCTTCCTGATATTTGGTGCATAAAGCTAAATGCTGCTTCTAGGTGTTTAGTTTTGGCTCATAGGACAGTAAACAGACCTGCCACTGACTATCAGAGAAATCTGGATGGTTCACAGTGTAACAGCAGATGTATTTTGGCCCCATTCAGTGCTTTGTAAGCCAACAAAAGTGGCCATCTTTTAGTTTGTGTTTGTTTGACTGAGGTACTCTGATTTCACAGCACTAGAGGGTGATGTGTTACCACAAAGGACACTAACACATGTCTTATCAGTGCTGCAAAATCCTGCTGTGTACCTCTAGTTTGTTTTCCAGCTAAAACTTCACCACATCTTAAACAATGAGGCAAGAGATCCGGTATGAGGGTGTGGTGCAGAGATTGCAAACATGATAACTATCTCTTAACATGACACCACACTTGGTGCAGCCAAGCATGGAGAGTTGACCACAGGTAAACGGCAAAAAATGTGGGGATGTAAAACTGAAATTTAAGACCCAAGATATCAATAAACACAGTTAGGAAGCTTAGTTAAAAAGTAATAAAGAGCAGAAAATAATAAGAAGCCATCTTTGTGATTAAAACACAATTAAAATTTAAATAGATGAAGCAACCACAATAAGAACAGCTGGAGGTGAAATAGGATGAGATTAAAAATTTAAGTTGCCCTGAGGATAAAAATGAGGTGCTTTAGAGTGTTCTGAGTGTTTTCCTGGGCTGCAGTGTCAGCTTTCAGCTCTCTGTTTTGATGTAACAGCCTATAAGAGGGGGATTTTATCACTGTCCCAGATTTTCATTTGGTTATGAGAAGTAAGAGATCTTTCACTGTCCCCTGCTGGAGATGGACGGAGCTATTCAACGGGTCAAAATGGCCTCAGCCATTCTAGAGAAACAACATTAAAATCCTTGAGATTATTAGGCTGAAACAGAGGTGACATACTGGAGTTATTGTATGATATTTCCCTCAACACGCTCTCTGTGTTCTCACCTACTTCGCTCAGCCAGCATTTGGAAGCAGCCCATTGGACGTCATTCCAAGAGAACAATCTGAACCATCTGACAACTGGCTGGTGTGTGAATCAGGAAGTGTGATGGTTAATTGGAGAACTGCTCACTTAGTCATTTCTGTGGGGAACTAAGCAGAGTTGACACTGGTTGATGGATAACAATAACACCCAGAATCCAGTCAGGACAGGCTGTTGTAAGCAAACTGCTCCACACACAGCGTGATTAACCATCAGGGCTTATGTCTTGGGAGTATTAACTCATTTGATGTGAGACACCATTGTGATATATGATAACACAGAAAATCCCAGTGCAATTATCACAATTTTGTCTGACACACAGACACACACACACACACACACACACACATACACATACACATACAGTATACGTAGTATGAAGGTGTTGGACAGGACAAGCAACATAATGCAACCAGTTTTTCAAGTTTGTGCTGGGAGTGTCTACAGTTACAGTAAATGTTTTCAAGAGCACCAATGTGTAGATCAAATATTTAAGATCAGTTTCCTTCAGAGGATCAAATATCTTGTATGCAATGTGAGAAACCCAGTGATCCAAAGACATTTGAAGGTGCTAATTAAGTGTTATTGATTCAGTCCCCTGGGATTAAAAAACTGTGAACACACACACTCACACACAACCTACACTCATATCATTCAGTTTTAATTTAAATTGTGATAAAGCAATCCACTTCCCTTTCTGTTGCTTGTTTGTCAACTGTGAGGCTTAGTATGGAACAGTTACCCAAAATGCCACAAAAACATATGTGTTTATTCTTGTAAAGATTTAACACCGGAATGCTGCATCTGGGAAAGGTGTGAACTTGACTCCAATTGGCTGCTTCCACTGGAATGCATTTAAAAGGCTGACGTACAAACATTACAAAAGCCTAAACAACATTTATTTATCATTTTTTTCTTTCACAAACAACATTATGAAGTCAAGGCAATTGTAATAAAATACCTAATTTTCCTGAAATCATAAGAGCAACATCAACAACAACAACAACAACAAGTTGTGGTTTTGTGGAGGAAGTTAGAGATTATTTTGTTGGGACATTTTTTTTCGGCTGGAATCAGTTGCCAGGCAATCTGAGTGTCTCCAGGAAGTTGCCATGTCTGACAAAAAAATAATGGCACATAATATGTAACACAGGAAATTCTTGCTTTTCCACTCTGTACAGATCAAAGGACAAGGATTTAACATTTGAAAAGTCAACTTTCAGATTTACTCATCTTTGGTTGGGGCCTGGCAAGTTGTTTCCCTCTGTTTCCAGTCTTTAAGTTATGCTAAACTAAGCTAAACCAAGCTAAGCTAACAGCCTGCTAGCTGCAGCTTCATATTCAACATGCTGACATGACAATGGTATTACTTATCTCTTATAAATGACTGCCAGAAAACATAAGTATTCAACCTAATGCCAACCTTATCTTTTATTGTTTTATTGTTGTTTTTAGCAGTTCACTCAAGTGTGACCAAAGATAATTCCTGTTATGAGCAAGATTCATGAGTCCCATTTGATACTTTATTCTGTTAAGTAATGATAACCTAGGCTGTTACACAAAGATCAATAAATCAGGATGAGTCACTCTCGCACAGCAGTAATTATCTTTATTTTACTCTGACTACAGGATCTAGTTGAGACACCACATTGAAGCTCTAATGTGGTTAAGTGAAACTCGACAGACCGCTTTTAAAGAACACTTCAACCACACCAGACACAGAGCTGCTTTAAGTCAACCAGGCCGCCTTAAGTTCAGTATCTCATAATCCTTGAGATACTTGTGCAAGTACAGGTAAATGAGTTCAGGTATGTGTTTCAAACCTCAGATGCAACATAAAGGGATTCTAATGTAAAATAGAGAGGTTGTGCGTAATAAATGTATTAGAAAAGATTAAAGGATCATATCACCACAAACAAAAACTGTTCATGTAAAGAAAAAAATTGTTTGCCTAAAAAATGACATATCTTTCATTTTAATGGCTATCATGAACATTACATGGATTAGTGCTGAATGTTAGAGTTGTTGCTGTTCAAATATGACCTTTTAAATCCCTGGAGGGTGAAAATAAAAACAACTTGACTTTTGGCTTGTAGATAGAGAGGATCATGCAGAAGCCTTCTGCTTGTCATTTGTGCAGTCATTGATTCAGAGAGCGTGGGAGTTATTTGGCTTTCTGTTCTTAAGCACCAGTCAATGACAGTGTAGACAGAACAGCAACATCTGCTTGCAGGGCGTTCGCTGTTTAAAGCCCAGTCCACAAAGGCACCTCTGACTTTCAATTTCTCCTGGGATACACACATTCTTTAAGTTTTTTTTGCATCCAATAATCTAATGTCAACTCTTTCAGTCATCAGTACAAGGCTGATGTAAGTGATGCTACAAACTCAGTCTGTGTGTGTGTGTGCGTGTGTGTGCGGGTGGATGTGATGAGGGTTTAGGGGTGGCGGGTGGAGCTCTAATTGGATTACAAATGAGCTCAAAGACTATAATAATTGAGGAAGAGAGGCTGCTGAGCAGAAAGACATATTTTGAAGTGGCACAGAGCTCTTAAAACCCACAAACTGTACAACAGATCCATTGTTTACACTGTAGGATTAGATCAAGATTAAACTATAAAAAGGTAAGATTTAAGTTTTTTTTCTATTTGTAATAGATTTTTGTGATAAAGGAACCTAATGACATAATTACAGATTACTCTGCTCACCTAGAGAAGCCGAGATATTGTGCCAGCCTAGTTTAAGTACTAATCTCATGTGTTATTTACATGGTTTATTGCATTAATGAATGGACTGAGTGATTGTCAGCATTGGTTTCCAAAAGTGGCTATAAAGCATGAAAATGCGGTGATATATGTTTGCCCATTTTAGTGCCAGATGACTCTTTTACCTAACAGGTTCACCTTTCCTGGTTGTGCTCTCCAATGATTTGTTGAAGCATTGCAAATAGGCTAAATGTAATTTGATACTAAAATAATTACACTCTCTAGTTAATGCTCTTAGTAAAGGAGTTGTTTCTTTCTTACCTTCAGTATAATGTTAAAGTTAATAAGAAAGGATACAAATAAATAAGAATGTGATGAAACTTGCTCTTTGCATTGAATCCATCTCTGACAGGTCGTGGGTAGCTCCTGTACAGCACTGGGGGACAAACTCTAATTAGTAATTAGTAATTTAACTGGAATTAATTTCAAGGTGATTACTTTTACTTTACTTTTTCAATTTTATTAATTCCCTATTAAGTTCCAGGAAATTGGTAGCACTTTATGTAAGGAAAGAAAACACAAGCATAACTTAAGGTTGAGTTGTGAATGATGAATGAATGCATGAATTAATGCAGGGATGTGTTGAGATGTATTTTGAAGACTATTAGGGAATTAACAAGCTGTTATGAGTATGAGCATTTCAGATCCATGTACCTGATTGTTTTCTCTCTCAAAGCAGAGCTTCTGTTTACAAAGCTATAAAGCTGATTTTATCAATTATGTGTGCTCCTCCTTCATTTAGCTATGTTTTGTAACTCTAGTACATAGTGCAAAAATGTTCACAGACCCATTAAGTTTTATCAAAATGTGATTATTAGTCTATGGTTTTACTTAATAGAACAGGCTTTAAATGTAGTCAAATCTGCCATCATCTGAAATGTGATAGTTTTGCATTAGACTGCAAAATATTTCTATTTTTTAAATTCTATGGCATTGTCAATTTAGGGTACAGATACATTTTTAATTACACTAACTGCTTATGTGTCTTTTAGAGAGACAAAATTAGTCTTAAAAGGAATGACCACAACATGCTGCGGCACAGCTTTGTGTGAGTGTCCATCACAGCAGGAAATAGAAAAGCAGGATCCTACAGCATTGAAATGAGTCTTAGAGTGTGAAAGATGCAGTTCTCCGCAATCACCACATTTTTTTATGCATCTGACTCTATAAATTATATCTCTCTAAGGACATTTATCATCAAATCAAATCAAATCAAATCAAACTTTATTTATATAGCACTTTTCATACATAATAAAATGCAACTCAAAGTGCTTCACAATTCAATTCAATTTACATGCTGCTAAAAAACAAAGACTGATTCAATTAGTGAGAAAGGACAGAGAAACATTGAAGAAGAGTCTGTGGTCATAGGATGCTGTCATGAAGATCGAATGGGTGTCTTTATTTACATAAAAAAAATAATTCCATTTAATATGGCTTAATGCTCAAGATATAGAAGCAAACAGAGTGAATGACACTTTAGAACACTCATATTTAGAAGGTTTTTATTTGTTTTAGCTGACAATAATTAATGTATAACCTATCAGAGGACATATGAATTTCAGTTATAAAACAGTTTTTGCTCTCTGCAGTGGCTAAGATTTAAAGGCAATAGAAAAACATGAAAATATTTCATACTAACAGCTGAGGTAAAGATGTTTTCTCGAAGCAAAACTGGTAGAAAGAATGACTTTTAAATGAATGAGCCTAGCTGAGAAAGTTAAACACATAATACTTTTCCCCCACAGGTTACGAAAGGCTTTTTCTGAAGCTATGTAATATAGTTCTATGTGAAATGTATATTTGAGAAGTGAAAAATTCTCTGTGTTTAACTGTAGATTTCAGGTTTGACCGAACACAGAAGTAAAAAAAAAAGAACGTGAGGCACTGCCTTAGCTTTGAAGATAAAAGCTTTCAAACCAGTCACTTGGATAATTACACTGTAAGAGGGAGGAGACATCTTTGAGCTGAGGTAGTTAAAGAGATGACGCAATGTATGATCGTGCCAAGAAAAAAGAATTTTAAAAAATTTAGAGAAACAAATGTACATGTGTAGGTGTTTGGTGTTGCACTGAAATGTCAAAACAGCTTTTTTAATATTTGGTGAAGACTTTTGCTATGTCCACATTTTATTGAAATTTGTCACAAAATAAGTAAGTTTGTACACTTGTAACACAGAGACACAAACTTGGACCAAAAAACCCCAAACCGATACAGCAGAGATGCCACGTCCTTGAGAAGAGTTTAAGGAATAATAAGATATCAATGTCCTAGGGAACTACCTCTCGGCTTGGTCATGTGCAGGCTTTGTATGTTTTAAATCTGATACTCTGATCTACATTTCAGAGCGATGGCAAGATCTTCAAACTGCTGCTCTCTTGCCTCTCTGGTCACTTTAGTCATCCTAGTCTTATTTCCTGCGAGATCTTGGTGTAAAGAAGAGACCTACAGACTGCTGACAGAGGTAGGACTAGCTACATTTACATATTTGCAATAGATTACTGTGATACAGGTGACTACAGCAGGCTAGCAAATAATGCTTTGCTGTTGTGTCTTTCAGGCTAAGTCAGAGTGCTGCGTTGGTGGAGAGGCAGAGTTGAAGAGATTTGATGGAATCGACTATGACAGCTTTGTGAGTCTAATGGGAAGGAGAAGTGCTGCTCAACCAAACAGTGAGTACATTTTATGAAATTCTTTCTCACAGACACAGAAACTCTTGTTGTCTCATCTCTGATTGTTTTTTGCAGGTAACCGAAACAGGCCAATGTCCAGAAAAAGTAAGGAAGCATTTAGTATTTTTCCGTAATGACTTCGCATTAACTTTATGAAATTGTCATGAATTTTCTGCCCATCTTAAGCAGGACGCATGGATCACATCCTTGCCGCTCTGTTGGGGCCAAGATCAAGTGAGTGATTTTCAGTAACACTAAAAGTAGTTCATTCTGCAAGTCCTAATGTTAATTTTATACATTTCACATGATTTAACAGTAGCTATGGGTCATATGTAGCTAAAAAGCTTATGTAGATGTAACACTTGAAGCTTATGTGTTGTCCTTCAGGTTGCTTCAATAAAATAATATATGCAGTTCAATGATTCTCAACATTATAGCCTGACCAATGGTTGACCACTTAAGGCAACAAGTAAAATTTAGTTGAGAAAAAAATAGATATAAATATAAGTAACAAACTTAGAAATAAACTTGCCAGCTGACCAATATTTTGATTTGCTGTGGATGAAGAGCATTAGGCCATATCATAGATTTTTGGTGAAACAGCGCTTTGGAAAAAGGCTACAGGCCACTTTAGCTCTCTGATTTTTAGATCCTTCGGTACTGCATGAAGGCTGATCATTTATTTTGCAACTTTGCAAGTGAAAACAGAACACACTTGTGTCATTGTTTAGAAAATTGGTTTACATGGCATGCAGATTGATTACAAGTAACAACACCTTGCTTCTCCACTGGCATTCCATGCTAGTTTGCAGCCCAACCCTGCAGTGCTAACAGGGTTGGTATGTGATGTACAAAAACCTTTACGATGTCTGAATCCATATTTGTGAAACTGTCACTGGCAGGCTAAACTTTCTTGATAGAAATATTTAGTCATATTGTTTACTGCTTAATTCACTCATATGGTCATACAAGTAACTACACATACTCACGTAATAACATTAGATAACAAACAACATGTTTGGCATTTTTATATTGCAATTTCTTGTAACTCAACAACTGACCTTTACTCAAGTAAGTAAACAAGTAAATCTGCATGAAGTCAATATATGTCAGGACAGTTTATCGGCTAAGTACATAACATTCATTAATGCTGGTATGTCAACATTCATGCCGGGGATCATAAAGAATTCAGTTACAGGCTTACTACTAAAATCACCCAATCAGCTCTACTAAGGTGATAGCATAAGTAAGCCTTTGGTGTTATGTTGACAGACGACCAACAGCAGTGCTCTCTGTTTCACAGCAGCTATTTGCACAGGGCTTCTGTCAGTGCATGAAGTTCAGAACCTGTTCAATCTGTTACAGGAATGCTTTGTTTGTGTGACGAAGAGTATTCACAAAAGAAGTGAGGCCAATCTATCAATTATGAAACAAAGAGGTAGGACACTCAATTGTGCACAGTCCACAGTTCATTAAAACACAGAGAGGAATATTTTTTGCTCATCTTTTCTGTGTTTTCTCTTAACAGGCTTCAACCCTTTCTGTAGTGGAGATGTCAAGATTCCACAACATCAACACAAGCTGTATACAAACTCTTTAACAGTAACAATAAATCCTCCCATCTACTGCATCACCAGAGAGCAACATATCAAAGTCATTTAACCACAAAGAGGTTAAAAAGCCATATTATCATGCATGAATGCATCTCTTGTCATTGGAAAATGTTCTAACTTATCAGTGTAATGTCATTTTTAATGAAAAAATATAAAAAGAACAACTGTACAATAAAATATCAATTTATTTATAGTGATTAAAGTACCATTCACTGAAAAATCCTGCACATTGATTTCTTGTGCTTGACACACTCACACAAACTTGAACACACTCATGTGTATCGACTTAATTTCAACATCAATACCAACATAAATACATTTCAAATATAAATACAGTACTGTACACCTTTCCCTTTGATAAAATTTGAATGTTGGGAGTAGATTGTCGAGGACTTTAAGTTTGTATGTCCGGCATCAGAAACCAGACGTGGTGGTTATTAACAAAGTGTTTGGGCCCTGGTGATCCACCAACTGCAGGAATCTACACAGCAGTCCTTTGCTACTGAAGTGTCTGAAGACTGTCAACTCACTTGAAATCAAACAAGTTCATTAATTACAAAGGAAACCGTTATGCTAGGCATGCTAATTTGGTTTTATCTGGACTTTTTCCACTGTTTAATAGAAAAAAAAAACGAACATGCTCTTTGCTCATGTACAGAAGGAAACCAAGTGTAAACACTTACAAAAGGCATTTAGATATGCATTAATTATCCTATACATAACATTGAATGAGAGAAAATGTTTTAAGTGGTTAAATGAAAAAAAACAGCACTTGAAACACTTAAAAGTGCATGCAACTGTCACATAAATTTATTCAGTTTGAATCACCACTGAATCCTGAAGCCGTTTTCTGTATTTGGTAATTACTGCAACTCTCACAAAATGAATTCTTTGTTTGGTTACAAAGTAATAAAAGAATATTAAGGAATGATTTTAAATATACACAATTTTACTTACTACAAAATAAAGAAAAGGTCTGGCTCACCCAGAATTTAAAAATTACACAACATTAGAGAAACTAAAACAGGGTAAAAGAAAAAATTCTTGCTCGATTTTAATGAAAACAAGTCTTTTAGTGGCTTGCCATACTCATTTCACTGGAGGGATTAAATACTATTGTACTCCACCTCTAATCATGGTAAGGTCACAGTGCAAAGTCATGTGTGCAGCTGATGGCTCATACAATCTCAATTTACAAGGCACAAACGAATGGGTCCACTGGGAAACAATGACGGGGAACTGTGTATCCAGTGCTTGTTTCAGGAAGTGCAGGTAGACAGGCGTGTGCCACAGATGGTTTCGAGCAATACTGTGTTTAATTACACTAACTACTCGCTTCCTAATTAGGATGAAGGTTTGTGTAGCTACCAAAGAAGGATCCAGATTAAAGGAACAACAAGCAGGACAGCGGAACATCAGCTACTGGACACTTCGAATTAAGACTACAAGTACACAAAAAAAACTCTTAAATCTTGAACAATTCCTCATGAAATCTTTGGCTAGATTGTAAAAAATTAAGTGATTTGGAATTTTAATTCAAAGCATCATCATAGTCACATCATGTATCTCTATTAGCCATAGAGGAACATGAATATATACAGACAATGCTCTCAAATTCAATTAAATTAACTTTAATTCTGTGATTTATTTCATTTTACTGGATGTTGAGATCAGGAGTTTTCAAAACATCTGTGAAAAAAATTCTTAGCTTAAATGACCACACCTTTGCAATGTTATTTATACAGCTAAAATGATTAATTGACTATTAAACTGGTGGAAAATTAATCAGCAACTATTTCGATTACCACTTATTTGTTCAAGTATTTTTTCCAATAAAAAATGCCAGCTTCATCTGGGTAAAGCTTGTCTTTGCTTTGTCTTAGTTGTCTTTTGTCCTAGTCCTAGTTAATTGATCCACACAATAATCAGCAGATTAATAAAAATATGAACCAAACACTGCACTTAGTTGTATTATTTAAAAAAAAAAATTGACTGCAGTCCCAATCAAGTTTTGGAGGCAACAAAACTGGTTAGTGACAATATGCTCAAAACAAAGTTCAATTGTGTGTCACCCATAGGGAGCCTCTCACTGAAAGCACAAAACGAAGTGTCAGTTTAAGACTATTTAAATTCACAAGGGCCTCATGTCCCCATCAGATTTAAAATTCAGCAGCAGTGAATCTTGGTTGCATTTACACTTTTTAATTTTGTATTTTTATTTACTTTTTTTTAATCTAACAGCTATCTGACAAGCTCAAGACACATAATTAAGTCTCACTACCCTCCAAGGCACATTATCTATGTGTGAAATGAAGACAAACAAGTCCAGCAAGACCACTTGGCTTTAGAGAGGGATATATCAAGTTTTTGTGGGTCTTCAGTAGTCAGAGAAAAATACAACATTGGCAAAAACTTGCTCAGTTTGCTCTGAAAATTTCCTATTTCCCAATGGATGAAAAAGGTGCTTTAATTAGTTTTTAATGAATGCATCTCACAAAAAGCTATTCCCAACTTTAAAGCAAACACATGGTTGTAAAACCACTCAATCAACCTGAAAAACAAGGAACAAAGTTGTAACCACCTCTTCACCCTAAGACTCGTCTTGCAGTCACAGTTCACATAAGTAGCAGTCAATTCAGCTAGAGAATCCTTAGGCAATAATCATGTTTATGGGAAGTTTTCTAATCAAAGTGGACTGTTTTTCTACTTGTATAGAAATATGAGCCAAGATTATCAGAATAAACAGAATGAATGGGCAAACACTCAAGTCACACATTTCTCATACCCAATGATCAGTTCCTGTCACACACCTCATAGTCCTAGAGTTATTTGCCCTCTGGAGCAGCAGGAGGGTCTTTACCAGCTGCAGGAGGATCTGCATCCTGTTTCTGGTCAGTCCTGGAAGGATCATCCCTCTCTCCATGCCCTTTCTCCTGAGAAGCCAGTTCTTTTTTTCCTTCTGCAGCATCTAGGGTACCTGACTGCTCAATACTGATGCCCGTTGGAGCAGGGGGCTGGTAACGGTATTTGTAGCCAAAGGCACGCAGGTGATAGGTGTAGTACTCCAATAAATACATAAGTGAAGCATCTACATAGTGGAAGGACACTGACAAGTCCGAGCAACAGTTTGGACCCTGAGAAAAAACAGAGTTATATCATCAGGCAAGAGTACACAAAAAAGCATAAAATTTTCCATGTGCAAAAAAAAAACATCTGAAAGAATGGGTGGTAAAAAGTTAACACATTTCACAATTTATCAAGAATATTATTTTGAATAAATGTCAACAATTAATCTGCCAGAGTTGCATCCTATAAGACATACAAGAGTGAAAAGAAATTCCAGAATGTTTGCTGCACTTACCTCTATGATGGGGTAGTAGCAGTAGCTCCAATACCAGAAGCTCTTGGGGAACTTAGCAGTGAGGTGCTGCTCGGGCACAAATGGGTGAAATGTCTCCCGGTGTACACCGTCTCTGGAGTCCCCTGCCAGCACCCCAACTTTCTCCATGCATTGCCCCATAGCAAGGTCCTCTACAGAGGTAGTGTGAGTACACAGCTTGTTTTTGAATCCCTCTACAAACCGCCGCAAAGCCTCTTTGCTCAACACATAGCCTGCTCCACCACTCATGTATCCCTGCTTGGTGTAGGGCTTAAATCTTCGGCCAAAGTAAATCGGTTCCTCCGGTGTGTGGTTCGCAAGAACCCACCGCAGGTTGTCCACAATTACGTAGGTGTCATCGTCTGCCTTGAGGAACCAATCGGCCTCATGAGAATGATGCTCATAGGCATAATGGAAGGCCCGGATCGTTTTCCAGTACAGCTGGTCTCGACCCTCCTTCGTACCTAAGCCCACTGTGGGGAAGTCGGGGTCATCCACAGAGCTCATGAAGACCACAATATTGCAGTGGCGGCTCCATGTTGTCTTCACATGCCGAGCCTTCTTCTCTAGGTTGTTGGGCCCAGTCATCACCCAACAAAGAATACGGACCTTTTTGTAAAGTTCATCAGCCATGCTGCTATCCTCACCTGGTATAAGACAGAAAAATTAAACATAATTTTTTTACACTGCAACCTCTC
This sequence comes from Acanthurus tennentii, assembly GCA_029783805.1. Classification (NCBI taxonomy): domain Eukaryota; kingdom Metazoa; phylum Chordata; class Actinopteri; order Acanthuriformes; family Acanthuridae; genus Acanthurus; species Acanthurus tennentii. The sequence goes on along the minus strand of JAPZDZ010000012.1, from coordinate 15,003,962 downwards.
CATAATCAGTACAGCTAATATCTATTTTAAAGCGAAAGAAAGAGTATAAACATGAGTGCGTCTGGTGTCCCTTACAAGCACTGGTACTCTTGGAGGGGACAATACAACAGACACAGACAAATAAAGCACTAATCATGTTGATAAAACAAATCCAGTTCAAGACACTCAAGCAAATGGTTCAAAATAGAAAGCCTACAATAAATGTTGGCAGGTACATATACATCAACAGGAATTGGTTTAGTGGCAAAACTTTTTATTTTTACAATCCAATAACAATCTAAACCAAAATAATGTTTGAGTATATTCAGGTGTAACCACCAATTAGCACTAATACTGCCTGTGCTTACCAAAGTACACTTACAGGAACTATTCAGTCACTTAAGTAAACAAGCTACTGAGTACACGTTGGCACTAACTGCAGTATTTTTGCTGGTATAAAGCACTGGCTAAGGTATTACTATCCTGGAGCAGAAAACTGTAGGGGACAAATGAGTTAGGATGTAAGAAATTTGTAACCTGTTATACCTGAATGTTTCAAATAAAGTCTGTATGTCATCGTAATAGCCTGATAGCCTGGTATATCAGCTAAGAAAAGACTTCTAATGCGTGTATCTTCTATTCCTGTATACATACAGTATTTAAGTATTTAGATATGTTCTTAAAGGGACTGATTCCAAATATCACAGGAAGTAACATCAGTATTATTAGTCCGCAAAAAATAATGATGTAAAAATCAGATTATGTAAACAAAAAAAAGGTACTTTATTTCTATAAAAATGGCACTACATATTTTGAAAAGCAAAATAATTGCCAGTCCTCGCGCTCCATCCTTGAAGATCTAAAATCAAATCAAGAATTAAGGACATGGTATTTAAGAATGTCTTTCCTACGTAGTTTGCATTAACATTCTTTGGACACAAACCCCTATAGGACGAACCTGTATGATGAGGGTGCTTCAGGTTGAAAAGTGCAGACCTCTCCTTCTTCCATATCTTTTCTTCTTCTTGAAGTAGTTGCTGATAGTCATGAAGTTTCTCAAGACTGTTGGCCTGCTGTGCCGACAGACTTTTCTCAAACCACACTTGCCGCAGAAACACGTACAAAGTGAAGGTTCCCACCACAAAACCCGCATAGAAGGAGAATCTGGATCCGAGGGCCTTCATGCTGGACCAGGTGTCTCACTGTCAGTCGTCAAACTTGGCAAGTCCTGAACAAGAGAGGGACAGTTTAAGGGAGAGAGAAAAAGCATGGACGCAACTTCCACTACATGGCCCCTGTCGCGAGCTGTAGGAACGTCACCTCGCCGTGTTGGCGAGTGTTAACTAAATGACTAAGACCTGAATGTGTGAAGTGTCACTCCCTGCTTTAAGGTGTGGTTTAATACTCACCAGCAGTATCGCAGACACCATAGCAGCCGCTTTATCTCAAAGCCACTTCATCATGAGAGGAAACATTAACTTTGCAAAGCCAAACTTGAGCCAGTTTTAACCACGACGTGATGATAGATTTTCGTTGGAAGATAACTTAGCTAGCCATACTAAAATATTGCTCACGTTGATCGTGGCAAAAAAGCGAGCGCAATACAATAAACCGTTAACTAAATAATTTACGGCATTGAATACATGTAATACTAAAGGCTGTCTTTGACGAAAGACTTCTGGCCTGTGTGTGGGACAGCTGTCGTTAGCTAACTGGCTAGTCCTCTATTTGGTCTGCACGGCTAACGTTTACTTCAGAGCTAAGTTAAGTTAGCGATCCTTCCTGTCGTATCAACACTAACGGAAACGATACTTAACGTTACTGTAGCTGACGGACCGAGACAACTGAAATGATTGTTGGCTGGGATTAGCGCATCTGTTTAATAAGAATAGACTAATTAAAAAATGTTCTATTGTACCGCATGAACTACTTAACGTTACACATCTAACTTGTCTGACCGTTGTTTTCCGTCCAGTTAAAGTCACTTCCGGTCACGTATTTCAAAAGAAAAGCAATGTTTGCTAACCGCAAACGTGTCCCTCTGAGGTAAAACATGAAGGTGTAGTAGCAATAATCCCGATTAGCAAACGTTTTTACTGTAATTAACCAGATACTATTTAGTTAGATTATTTTGACTCATTATTTATAATCACAAATTTCGTTTACTGTAACCCAAAAAATAACATATAACGTTACCTCCCAGATTAAGACATACGGAGGTAGGTTGTAGAAGTTTGTATTGTTTATATATATTGCAGCTAACGTGTCACTATTAGGTTATTTGTTAGTTTTATATAGGTGGTCCAGTAGTTTATTACATCAGAGAATCGGGCGAGAAAGTATGATATTAAGATTTTAAGTGCCAATACACCTTACAATAATCATTGCTAAAACATAGAAATGATGAATCAAACACACCCCGCACTCTAACTACGTGTAAAATACCATGGCGATTATTTTGGCCATTTGAAATTGCATTAAATCACATTGAAGTTTGCCTAATTTGCCTTTAGGGTGTGTGCTTGTTTGACATGTCACAAGCACCTTTTATTCCATGACGGAACAAAAGTACAATAGCCATGATCTTATTTACAATTTCAACACAACTCTAATTTTTCTCCATTTTTGCTTCCTGAATGCCAGCAGCTGCCAGTGAAAAGTAAACATAATCTGTTATTTACAATAATGAAAGTGAATCAAAGGAAGAACATTGTCTTTAAAAGCCTGAGGTTTTGCAGTGTATTTATCCCAAGCAGGAGAAAACACACATAAATTAATTGTTTTACAAAATAAAATAAAATAAATGGATTGATGATGTCCAAAGGATTCCTATGGTACTTTTTTATTTCAAAAGAACAAATAAAGAGTGCTCAAACACTTTCCATGTTTATAAGGCAGTACAGATTGACCATTGTCAGACTATTAAAGCCAGTATGGTATACCTAATATTATATATTATTATATTATAGTTTCATTTAAGAAAACTAATAAATGTAACTTGTCTTTTCCTCTTATTGGAAGTTGCCATGGTTTACAACTTTGTGCAGCTGATGTATGAGGATCAAAATGGCAACTGCAGAGAAATATGGGTGTTTAGGTAAAACAACTATGATAGCCAGAGATGGGCTGAAGGTTTTGAGACAGTACATTTCTGATTCTGCAAGTGGCATAATGGAGCATGAACCTGTTATCACGAACTATAAACTTAGCCTTGCTCTCTTAAGGTTACCTGGCCCCCTCAAGCCGACCATTGGAAATCCTAGATAATCACTGTCATCTGACTCTGTTAACCCAAGGTTTCCATATCTAGCGGTGAGCATGTTCACGTGAAAGAGGCAGTAAGAAATTAGACAGTTTTTGTGATACAAGACGACTTGAGTTAAGTCCGAAGAAACCTGACTGACCTGCTAATGTCATCATGTAATATGGGCCCACGATAAGAAAAATGCTACTACAGGTGCAACCACCAATTTTCATAAGGAAAAAATTCTGTTGGCTGAGTAAATATACACACCCTCAACACCTGAGGCCTTTCTCTGCCCTTTCCTTTTAGATCTTGAACCTCTGGTCACAGGCCTCTTTGGGGAAAAATGCCTAAACTAAACTGTGTGTCTAACAAGGTTTATAGAAGACTTAGTCCCACAGTGAAATTAAGTTTCATATACAAGACTGCACAGTCACAAATCTGAACACATTTACTTCGGCAACTCAAGCTGCACTTAATTTGTGCTAATTTACAACAGATCAAATAAAAAAAAAACATATTTACTCAATAGAATGAGTTCCAAGCAGTCACAATTATTCACAAACTATATAAATTCAAAAAAGCCCTTATAAGTACACCTCTGAAGGATCCTTAGAAAAGTTTTTTGTGGGTTTGGTAGCTTTCTTTGTTTTCCTTTGCTAAATTAAGGTAAGTTGAATATGTGGAAGTTTCTGCCACAAACAAAAACAGTATACACTTAAGAGATTTTTCTTCTTACATTCTTTTTAGAGCCTTTCTTTTAAATTCCCTTATAAAGCACATGACACCCCAAGGGAAACCCAGAGCTTTGGGAAGCAAAGTTAAAGTTCTGAGTTTACAAAACCTTTTTCTATAAAGTGCCACAGTGTGTAAAAACACTTCTAGAATCTGATGAGTTTACAGACAAATCAAATCACCAAACAGTGTGTCAAAGTTTCAAAAACAAGTGGGGACAGAAACCCTTCAGCAATTTTTCAGTTTTTCTTATCAAGACACAATCACACCTTTTCTGTAAACAGTAAACTGAACAAGCTACACATACACTTGTCCAGTTTGTTGAGGCATGCACAATTTCCTCCAGCTCTGTCACTTAAAAGGGGAAGGATTTCTATGTAGAAGACAAATGTACTGGTAGAGATTTATTCACTTGTGGACACAGTGTGCTGCTGACAACTTCAGAGCTAGATGCAAAACGTCAATGAAATTCACTGAAATATTTCTAAAAAGGTACATACTGTACATCGCTCGGCTTACAAGCCATCTATCAAAACTGAATCCCATCAAAAAAGGGGAATATGCATAACCTCATTCAGCTGCACAAGGACAGCTAAGATGTTGCGGTTTTGTCGTGCAACATATAACTGATGCCTACCAAACACACATATATTGCCTAGTCGAGACACAGACACATTTTTTGAATGTGCAAACAGGTGAGTTGATATTATCATCAGGGCTGACAGCAGTTTTTGTGGGCTCTTTTTTAAACTTGCAGCTGCACATCAGAGTCCCCCTCCCTACGGGTCTCCACAGGAGCACACAGCCACAAAAGGTGCATTTTATGTACTGAGTGAGCTCATATGTCCACATCGTCTGAGTCAGAAGTGCTGGATGACTGGGACTCCTCCTGGGACTCTCCCCACACAAACCTATAATTGTTCTCCAACTCTTGCTGCCTTTTTTGCTCTTTGTAAACCTCTTCTGTGCCACCGGTCTGTAAAGGAAAAAAAGCATGTGTTTAAAAAACAACTACATCCCCTTTGATGAAATGTTGTATTTTATTTGCAGACAGACATGAGTGTCTGTCCACATGTTGACATACTGAATGCCATAAATAAAACATTCACTCAATATACTTTACTGAGTGTTTGCTCGACGGGGTAACAAAGGCCGAAAGGGAAGAGAAATGTACTAGTGGGTTCCGGCAAGTAAGTGGGTTTTAGTGAGGTGGTAGGTCACCCAAAGCCTGACACATTTTGTCTAACGAGGAATGTAGTTGAAAAACAACTCTTGAAACAATATACAGTCATTGAAAAGGTGGTATATGTTGTGTGAAATAACACCTCAGTTCCCTTTCTATCAGAGCAGGAAAGATGCATTCAATTTTAATGATAATAGAAGAGGGTATCTAAGCAACTCTACAATAACTGCTGCAGGAAAGCCTGAAACTCTCAGGATACCTGAAACCCACTGGTCATCACTTTTTTTCCCCATTTTTTGCAGACTTGAATCCTTAACAACAAGTGCTGTTATTCCTGCACTGGTATATATGCCTGTGTGTGAGACAGACACACAGACTTGCATGGTCAGACTAGTAGGTAACCTGGTCACCTTATTTTTATAAAGTCTCAACCTGCAATATTTTTGGCTGGTCAAAGGCTAACACCCAGAAACTTCCCTTTCAGCAAAAAAAAGACAAAACAGGCAAAGGGCAAGTTCTCTGATACACACCCCACCACACAGTTAAGTGAAGACTGCAGGGGAATAGTTTTTTAATGAGTATATGTATTTGTTTTCTAGAAAATTCCTGTAAAAATGTGGACCTATGTACCAATAATTTGTTTTGAAAGTACACAAATAGACAAGAACGACAGCTGTCTTTCCTCCCACACAGACTGAAATTATTTGCTAAGTAAACTCTAAGGCCTGTAACCTCATGCTGTGACCGCATATAACCCCAATAAAAACTTAATAATGCCTTCTGATTTACCAAGAGATTTATGAGGAGTTCCCTGAAGGACTTTGTATCTTCTTCAGTCAGCCACTGATCACCAGCTTCTTCTGCGTTTTTCCGCGTCAATATCTTCACCTCAATTTTACCTTAAAAGAAAAAACAGGGGGAAAGGCAGCCTTGGCAATTAAGTACATGTACTTTCAACTGGCTCCAAATAAGAGAACTGCACTACATGTTTAAAAAAACAAAGAATCACAATGAAGAATGGCGCAAACAGGACAGTGAGTGAAAAAGAAAGAGCACACATGGACTTTTCTTTGCCTTTGTCTTTCAGATAAGCTTCAACTGACTGCTGTCCAAGATTTCGATTTTGCTGTCAAGGACAAAATAACTAACTACTATATTAGCATGACATTAAATGTCTTTTGAACATCTAAACCCTTGAAAAAACTAAATCTGATAGATCAAATGCTCTTTTGACAGAGGTGAGAAGAGAAGCACAGAACTACTTTATGCTCAGAATAACAGATGGAAGAGAGAAACGGCCATGAGTGTTTTGGGCACTCCCCCTTTCATACCTTCTGCCTTCAGTCCTGCTTTCTCTAGCTGTTCTTTAACCACGTCCTTTATGTGCTGCCACTGGGGGTCTCCTTCGCCCATCTCCTGAACTTTGACCTCCCCATCAGGGCTGCTGCCCGTCTTATACTTAGTTATTTTGATCTTAACATGGTCGTCAGCCGCTTGGTCTGGGTTGACGAGACAAAAGAGGGACAAACAACACAGTTCACCTCAAAACCAAACAGCAGGGCCACAGGATGGAGAAGGCAAGAGCCAAGAATGTGTGAGCCAAAACACTGTCTTTTAAGCATTACATTTGTGCACTGTCATAGACTTCACTCACTGAGATTGATTTCAGTTATTCAACTCCAATTTAATTACATTACTGGCAGCAGAGGAAAGGCCACTTACTAACCACATTTTTTTTTTTTTTTCAAAAGAACTCCATGTGTGCGTCTATTCTACGATGAAAGATGTCACAACAACCATCATCTGCACATATGGATGGACTATGAGGATGATGGGCGGAGGACAACAAGTGTACAGATGTGAACATGACATCAGCTGGGCAGTTGCCGGGTTACCTGGCTGTTTTGGAGCCGCGCTGGGGCTGCCCCTGGTTGGGTCGCTGGCTCTCTGAACTCCTGCCGTTTGCTGCTCTGGATCTTGGACATCTTTGTCCTCCAAATGATCAAGTAGTTTGTCCAGTGTCGTCTCCAGTGTCTGTGTGGCTTGTGTGCGATCAAACTCTCCTTTTAGACCTTCTGTCTCTAACTCTTGCTGGGCCTGCAACACAGAGGACAGTCGACCAAGTCCAAGCATTTCTTTACACTTCATTAGATTATTTCACTGTGTCTGATCTATTTGGCAACATTTGAATTTATATGGTCTCCATACATCTGTCTTTGTGTCAAAATAAAATACTGTGTCTGGTCTGAAACCTCATTTATGATGTTGTCAAACTCCTTCTGCATTTCTTCCTTTATCTCTACAATCTTGTCCGAGGGCACCGATAGGTCGGACAATTCGTCCTCAATTTCTTGTAGCAGACGTTCATCTTCATCCTTCTCTTCCTCATCCAGCTTCTTTGTTACCCTTTCACTTGTTGGTTTCTCTTCTTGACGTTTGACTTGGTTTTGTGCTTTCTTAAAGCAAAAACAAAAAAATACTGCACTGCATTAGATCACTCATACACCATTAACAAAAGAAATATACTCCAACAGACTTATTACCCTAAAAAGTTTCATAGTAATCATGACTAGTACTGACCTTCCTGTTACTCTCTTTGAGATGTTGAACAAATTTCATCAAGTCTGCTGGGTCAGTGATGATCTTAAAGTTGAATTTTTCAACTGAAAGACATTTATATAAGAAAAATTGCTACAAGAACAACACTATGCAAAAACACACAAAGGAAGTGTAAAAAAAAATCAAAAAAGTACTTTAAAAATCAGTGTATGGCAAAGACTCTTTGGTTCTACAAGTCTCGTTTGAGGCTTAAAGCGGCAGGCATAAATCCACTGTGCAGTAAAACAGTAACAGTAAAGAATGATTATAAACTGAGTTAGTTTCCCTTACGAGTGATTGTGTGTGTGTGTGTGTGTGATAGAGAGAGTGTCAAAGTGCAATACCTTCATCATCATCATCTACCACTTCATTGCCTGTAAGTGAGTTAGAGCCGCCATCTGCTGCCTAAAAAAGCATGAGGAAAGAGGGAAAGTGTCAATCTACACCATCTAGTGGTCAGAATTTGGTATTCAGAAAACAAATAAGGTAGTGAAACCATACTCTCGGTGGATATATGCAGCTGTGAACTATGAAAAAAATGTCAGCTCTATTTTCATCTCCAAAATCAAGGAAATGCTTAAAAAGAATTTATTAAAAAGGTATGCAAAGCTTCTTTTGGTTTGAAACTTGAACATCAAAGACTATAAATCTGGTTTGTGTGGAACAAGTTAAACCTGTCAATTAAAATGTTTCTGAGAAGCATCATTACTAAATAGGGAAAACTGACAATTAATGGACACATCTCTATACCTGATTCTCCTGCTCAGAAGGAGAAGAATCTGCTTTTGAACTTCCTGGCTTGGTAACTCCCTCCCAGAAGTCAGAGTCTTCTGCCTCCTCAGACCTGACATCCTCAGAAACATCAGCGGCATCTGTATTGAAGAAAAAAAAGAAAGTAACAAAGTCACACCTGGTCCAACAAATTCAAACCTGGCATGATATATTTTTTTTAAAAAGTAGATATTTTTATCTGATTTCCTGACAAACTGCTACAACACATCAAAGGTGATTGTCATCATAAGTTTAAAAAAAAAGGCACCTTTCCTGTCCAGCTCATTGTGGTCATCACTGGGTGCAGGTGATGTTTCGTCTGCCGTCACTTCCACTGTTTCTTCTGCCCCCTCATTACCAGCCAGCATCTCATCAAGGCTCCTCAGTTCCTCTGAGATCTGCTCCACTTTACGCTTTGTGTCCGCTGGGAACAGACAGAGGAAAGGACGAGGAAGACAGAGGGGAAGACAGAATGATAGGAAGAGCAAAAGAAAGATCTAGTCACACATTTGAAATTGTTTTTAAATTAGACAAAGGAAGATTTCATATATTGTTTTCCTACTTCAACAATAAATAACACTGGAGGTATAAAGCAAGATCCTCCGAAAGCTGCATCAGAGCTTGACCTCCATTTTTTGTAAACTCACAGACTTGAGCCTTGACGTAATCCATGTACTGTTGAGCACTTAGTGCTGGTTGACACACGATACCCTGGGGTTTGGCAGTGGATGGTGGCCGTAGGAATGGATGCTGGCAAGTACGACTGGTGTGAACTGTCAGCACATAACGGCACGACTGAGGCTCATCCACTCGAGCGATGTAGTCAGCAGAGCCTTCTTCACACACAAACTGGAAATGATAAGAGTAAAATTGTCAAGTTGCGTTTAGAAGTTTGATATGGCACAACATGAAAATTTTCAGTGCCTTCTTATATCTCTGTCCAAAACAGCACAACAGAAAAACAATGAGAACTGCAGACCAACACAAATATACATACAAAAAAAAAAATTTTATCCTCTATTCAAAATGTCTCACCCGGACTTCAGTCTCTCTGGGATTTCCATTTAGGTCACACTTAGAACCGTTTACATAGGTCTGACTGTGGTAGCGCTTTAGTTTGTGCTGCTTGGAGGCCTGAGAAATAAACAGAAAAAAATGTTAAAGTCAAACCTGTCTGTAAAAGCTCTGACACTGAGACTGAAAGTTGTGCATCCAAAATAAACGTCTAAAGCACACAATTGGTTTGTACAAGCAGTTTTGAAATCAGAGTTTGGGTGGACAGACCTTTTTTAAGTTATCAACCATCGGCTTAAATGCCTGAGCTGGGAAATATTTTTGTGATATGTAATCTATTAATGAGGAAAGACTTGTAGGGTTTCTGATCAAGAACAATCAGATATGAATCGCATCATGAGCTGTTAAATCATTTCCTCAAATTACACAGTCATGAAGCCAAAGAATACATCAAGCGATTCAGTTGGTCTGTACTATGTACTGCACTGTACTTTTAACATTTGGTCTTAAGTTTGTATTAATGGCCAACAAGAAAAAAACTCAGAAAGCTACAATCAAGCTACAAAACAAGGCATTCTCAATGACTCCGCCCAACAACAAACCAATTAATGTAAAGTATAGAGACATGCAAGTCACGTACTTGATGATAATATGTGCTCGGTTTTGTAGGTTTTAGTCTGTTTAAATAATTGCAGTGTGAAAACAAAAATGACAAGACCAAAAAAAAAAACTCGAACCGTGGTTCGGACCTTGGTCCAGACTTTCAGGTGTGAAAGCACCCTGTGAACATGGACTCTTGTACAATACAACAACTCATGCTGGATGCCCAGGAGTAAAACAGATGCTATCAGAAGGATTTATGAGCCCCCTTGTAAAAGACATCACAAGAAGAAGATAAAAGACGAAAGTAGACAAAGTGACCTTTCATGCTTTGCAGAGGAGCACTGCTTCAGCCTGAGGTAGTCTAATGCACTTGTATACATTTGCATATTTACTGCGCATTGTATATATTTGCATATTTACTGCACATTTTCTTTGTTGGGATTTCATTGGGTTTTATTTCAGGACACAGTGACGTAAAGCAAAGAATAAAATGCTTTTCTTCCTATCTTCTCTTTTTCAAAGACTGACAGCTGGTTATTGCTTGATGAGACACCTGAGAAATGTGAAGTAATGTGAAATAAAACATATTTTGTTAAAGATGGTAATTCAATCACTTTAGAAAACAGAGAAAATTCACAAATTTGTGAAAATTTTGCCCATGTGAAATGAACCCCAGAGGCATTGATTGTAAAAAACCTGAGTACAACTATAAAGCATTCAGCTCATATTATACAATCATGCAATTCCCATTTTTCTTTCTTTTCTTGTAATATAAACTAAAAATTTAAGCCCATCAAGAATGATTAAAAAAAAAAAAACATGAAATAGAGGCAACTTTACCTTTGCTGTTTCATTGCTCCAATCAAATTCAGATTCATAATAACCTAGGAAAAGAACGTCCCCTTTGATTTCTGTGTCTACGGAGAGAAGAGCAACTTGTGTCACTGACAGCAATGTGGTAAAAAACAGATGTAAAGCAGGAGGATGCACGCATACCTTCAAGGTGATACTGTCTGATGTGCTGACCATGGCAGAATTCATATGTCCACCAGTCCTTCGTCTGCAGGTCACACAGGAAATGCTTCAATATGAAGTAACTGACGGACACATTTTTCATTAAATGCTAATGGCATAAATATATCTTTTCCTACAAATCTCTTTTGAATTTGTGTTACAATAAATTTTGCTTACCCAAGGTACAATTGAATCTCAGACTTAAGACACGTGCACAAACACCCCCCCAAAGGTTTGACATTTTAAAAAAATAAATATAAGATGAACACATTTTTGAGTAGAGGATTTTTTTTACAAAATGACTTTTTTTTAATGTGCATAATAAATGGCACCTACACACGTATTTTTTAAATTATTTAATCCAATAGATACTAAACACTGGAAGGTACCTGTTTTTTACTGTTAAACACCAATATCTGGCTCATTATGTGCTACTATTTGAGTGTAGCAGCAGATATAAGTAGAGGCTGCTGTTTTTATAAAATGACACTACAGAGTTTCCCTTAGTATGTAAATATTTAGAAGAGTTTATCTTAAAAACTAAAACATTCACTTAATTTTGAACTGTAGTCCCGCCACACAGCCAGCACTGAGTAAGATAAGAACTAACAGACTAAAAAAATCTTAAAATTCTCCCCCCAGTCACAATCCCCTGATGGGACAACAAACAGGCCTTGTTTGCTTCAACAAGAAACAAATATCTTATGAGGAGATAGGCATGTCACTGGGCTCTGGCACACCAAATATGAGCATACATTCAAGCAGTCCTGGAACCAAGGCTAGTGGCTACTTTCCCTCAGTCACATCGCAGACGATGATTTGTGAACAGAGGACAGATGTTTAAATTCCTGCCTACGCAGTGCTAAAATACCCATGGGAAAAGGAATCAGTAATGCTTTTTTTGAGACTGAGTGGTATTGGGCAACTTTTTTTTGGTTGACAAGAAGGAATCTTATATCAAATCTAAACTTAACCAGTGAAAATAGGAAGTAGTTATACAGAGACGTGTCTCTTCTATTATTTTATACTGACTTTCTACTTGGTCCCTTTATTAAGTAGCACGGCATCTACTTCAGTTGTTTCTGTGGCTGATATCCAGCTAGAATGGCACAGCTCTCAGTCATTTCTGCCCCTGATTTACTGTTTCCAGGACATTAAAAGGTTGGATGTTACAGAACTTCTTGAGGAGAATTGAGTTGGTTTTTTTCCTTTGTCCTTCTGAGTCAACAACATTCTTTGTGAAAAGCTCTACCAGTGTTCATCTTTTGTACTGTTTTGCAAAGAAAGTTGATGATTTTCAACACAGTATTTAGTTTTAACAAATAAATTATTTCTTTGGTGGTTGGTAAGCTGTATTTTCCAGCTGCAAGCATTAGCAAAGGTGAAATTCTTCCAGTCTGAAAAATTCTGAAAAAAATTAAGTTGTGTCCTTATAACATCTCAACTTGACTACTACAGCTGCTTGTACAAGTCAGTGGAGT
>JAPZDZ010000012.1:14977754-14991240 GCA_029783805.1 Acanthurus tennentii | reverse complement strand
GTTCCCACCTATTTATTTGGCTTTCTTAGTCTTTCTACAAATACAAGATCAGCCAGGTCCTCTGATCAGTCACTTCTGATAGCCCCACAGCTTCTGTTCTAACTCAGGGATAACCACATTTTCTAAAATGTATAACCAGTTTGTGAAACAAACTACCCAACCACATCCGATCTGCCCCATCTACTGAGTAGTTCAAAGCCCAGATCAATTACTAGCTTTCACAGTACAGATAATGTTAAGTCATACAGAATTCACATCATTAAATATGACGTGAGTGATGAGACTCCAGTACTTTCTTGATGTGTTTTAGGGCAGTCATGCATTTACTTGGCTCCTTGAATCAGCAAAAATACAGTTCAATATTTGCCTCAAAAACAGTTCCACCTCCATGTGATATGAGATTTTAAATTTGACTGCATTTCACAAAGCTCAGTAGTTGAAAACTTACCTTCACAAGACACTGGGCATTGTGCATTGGACTGAGTAGTTCTGGGATGTCAGGTCCAGTGTATCCTTGTGAGTCAGGCTCTGAAGCAGGATCCTGATGAAACCGGACAGCCTGGGCTGGAAGACGACACTCATACAGCTGCTTGTACTTACTGGACACCATCATAACCTCCTCTGTCTTGGTCTGAGGTTAAAGGAGAGACCCTGTCATTAAAAACTGCAGTGTCCTCAAAAGTTACACTACTCCATGTTAGCATAGTATATGAGCATTGAAAGCTAAATAGCTAATTAACTATTTGACTGCCCTCGTGCTTAATCATTTACAATCTTCGTAAGTTATGAAAGATGAGATTTTGTTGTGACAGCTGTTAACAGTGGTTACTGCGTAACATCTGATCATTTAAAAATAACTTGTGCAATGACGCTGCCTTGTTTAATTTGCAAGCAGATGGTACGTTCTAGATCAGGCTTCTCACCTAGCTAACATGCGTGTTATTATTTACTCACGCTATTGACAATAAAGGATGATATTTCACGCTAGCTAACAGTAGCCTGTTTGTAGCTAGCATCCAACCGTTAGCTTCCGCAAACACTCTCACTCACCTGCCCCAAGATGACGGGATCGGGGAGGATTTGAATCCCATATTTCATCTCATTCAGCTCCTCTAAATTCAAAAACGCTGGGATACAGAGTGGACATATAACAAGGAAAACGTACAATCTTTTTAGCCATCGCACCAAGGAAGCAGCCATGATTCTCTCCTCATACCCCCGTTTGTCTGACAGCAACAAAACACAGAACGTCTGACATGGTGGACGCTGATTGGCCAATGTGCGCAGCGCAGCTTTGTCATTGGCTATTTTTTTGTATCTGACAAGGGGGTTCCAGCACTGGGGTGTGTTAGTTTACCACACCGGCGAGGAGTAATTAGCCCTACATTTCGAGAAACCGAAATCCAAAATCAATATTTGGATTACTGACACACATGTCAGCTGTCAGCGTTTTTTTAGCAACAAAGTACACCTACACATTAATACAGAAATCGGCCAATATCAGCCTGGTGGATTGGCATGATACAGGTCAAATTCTCCAAATGACCAAGTGTGTGGTAGTTGGATTATGATCAAGTGTGTAGTAGTTGGATTATGATCAAGTGTGTGGTAGTTGGATTATTTGCACGGCCTTGTGTTGGCAGACACCCCCCCCCAAAAAAAAAAAATCACAAAAAAACATGCAATCACATTCCCATACACAAGACCATATCACAGTCTCCAAACACATATGAGAAGAGACGCCCACACCCATTCATCTACACACGCACGCACAAGCACTCGTGCAAACATTATTTATACTGCTAAATTGTCCTCATGCGTTTTTTTATACCACAAGGAAAATTATAGTATTAAAGTATAAAGTGAATATCCTTAAGTGCACAGGAAAGTCGTGCGTAATACGTAGTTCATTAAGTGTACTCTGTGTTGAATGCTGCTGAGTGACCGCTGAATGTTGCGTTAAGGTGCGGTGCGCTCTCCACCGTGCTGCTGCTGCTGCTGCTGCAAGGGGAGCGCCCCTTCACAGCCTGCAGTACTGCGATGTGCGACGGCCGCTTTATTTGTCTCCTGGGTGTTCCGTTTTTCTACGTCTAATCCCATTTGCAGGACTACTGAGGTACAAAATTATTAGAGGAGGCCGAGCTCCGGGCAGAAACCAGTTTACACTGAGCGTCTTTGAAACTGAGGTGAGCTCCTTATTCATATGGTTTGTCTGCTACATTGTGGGCCTATATGTCTGTCTTCAGATTTTGTCGGCATTTCCAGCTCTCGGTGGTAATTTGACGGCTTCTTCATCGGACAAAACATGAAAGGAAAAGAAAGGCGTGACACAATTTGGAGATGATAAATTCACGATACAGTATTTGGGCGCAAATTGCAAATTAATCTTTGTTCTGGAGGAGACGTGTTTGAGCACTAAATAAATTAAATCAAAAGACTCATAAAGCTTTGTGTTTTTTCACCTCTACATACCTATTCACCACAAGAGAGGCTAATAGGCCTATCTCAGAGATCGTATTATATCTGGACCCAGTTATTTATGTTCACCGGTCCGGATTGCTGGATTGTTTTGTTTGTATGAGATTTTGTTTCTCATAATTTAGGATGTTTGGCAATGAGTAGGAGATGATTCAGAATGAAATGCGGCGATTAAAATCACGAGAATTTTAATGAGGCAAAAAATCTGTCACGCGCACTTGGGGAGGCACCCACGTAGCTGTCCATGTCTGAGGCATGTCACCAGCTCTGCTTTCCTCCCTATTGGCTCTTTTTTAGGTTAATTTAAAACAGCAGCGCAAGCTAACACAGCAGCCCAGTTTAGTTCTCATATTCGACATGTCTCCCCTTTCTTGAAGGGACGATTATATCTAAGGACAGCTGATTATCCCTCAAAATAGACAATTAAATCTAAATGGTCTACATATGTATTTATCTTTGTCATAATTATTTAAATAAAAATGAAACTCCTCTTGGCATCACCTCATGTTTTCCGGTTCATCAAACTTTACAGCTTTAGTTTGTCTTACGTTGTGTTATGGTCCGAGCTTATCAATAACGCAACTTTTATCATTTATAGTCTAATCATGGTGATGATGATTATACATTTTGTTCTATTATCAAATCATTTTTACCTCTAAATTGCTGTTTGAACCTGCATTTTTAAAGAGATTCGTGGTGCATCATAGTGATGTTTGTCACTGTATTGTTTTATGTATTTTTGCCATTTTTCCCTTTCATGCTCTGCTTGTCTCTATGTTTTCATTGTGTTTGTTACAGCTAAAATAATGCACAGATCCAGACAAGAGGAAAACAAAGCAACACTCTAATGCATTTTAAGCCTGGCAACATGGGTGCATCAAAAGCAAGCTAACTGGATCCTACATCTTTAATAGAACAGGAAAAAGAGCTTTTAAAAGGAGCCCATTGAAAACCCATTTCCTATGAGACATTTAAGTGCAGATGTGCTTAGGACCAATTGATTCATTCCCGGCATCATCTCCAAACCCCGCAGGATTTCCCCTGGGGGCTGTAAGGCAGCTGCTGTAGCACCATATGGACTCTGGACCTTCCTTTTTATGTGATGATGAAATTAGTTTGTATTGTTTTGAACACAGTAACCTTGGAACTAATCCGTGATATAATGCTGATTTTTCTTAACATATTTTCTAAAATGACTGTCTATTTCTTTCTTTCTTTTTCAGATGGGGACGGTGCTCATTCATGTCTGTGACTATCTACATGGTTTCTGGAGATACAGATGCCTTCATAGGATGCCCTTTCACTGACCAAATAAAGGCCACCGGGTATATTTTTGTGCTTTTTAAACGTGCAGGGCACAAAATTATGAGAGAAGAGGTTTTTGGATTTGCTAACTGTGTGTTAAGGATTATAATTTCAAAAATATTATAAAACTTAAAATTTTGAGCATTTGTTTGAGATGTTTGGAGTAGCTTGAAGTTAAAATACAGAGTCCCCCCTGATCAGACATAGTCATTGTTTGATGTTTTCTAGCTGAAAACACAGAAAAATTTATTTTAGACAAAATTCAATATGGTGGCCACATGAAGTATAAGTCATTTGGGCTCTCTGAACTTGGAAAGAGAGTCTGTTATTAGTGGAAAGTTTAAAAATAAGAGGTCAAAACATTTTTACAATGCTGGACGGATGATGGCGTAAGAGCAATGAAAAGAAACGAAGATTTAACAGGCGCTCATTTGGCTGTCATGTTAGAGAACTATGCTGTGGTCTAAGCTTATCTCAGTGCACATGAATGTGTCTCAGATCCAGCCACCCAGCTTCTCCAGACACACACACACACACACACACACACACACACACACACACACACACACACACACACACACATCCCATCAGTAAGATTTCATAAACACTCAGAGCGGAAATAGAGTTTTTGTTCATCACTGCTGGAAGGTAAGAGAAAGAGCTCATTGTGTACTGGCACATTTCTTAAAAAAGTTAAACATCTGCTTGGCTTTGTAACGGGAGGACTGCGAGGGGGGAAAATAGAAGAGAAGAGAAGAGAAGAAAACAACTTCCAGATGCTAAAAGCAGACTTTAGTTTTATACATACTGAGCTAGCTGATCTGTAACTCAATTCTGCTAACCCAGATGGCTAGTGCTAAAGTGCTTGTGTTTTCTCCCTGACTGTACGAATATATCTAAGAGCCACAGGCTGATTCATCCTTGTGCTAATAGATACGTAAATACCGATCTGCATTGTTTTAATGCTTCTACAGTCATTTGCGTTGCAGTGTTCCATTATGAATCTGACTATCTGGAAAACACTTACATCCCAGCTTGTGATCATTTACAACATAGATTTTACTTCAAGTCTTCTGTCTTACATAATGACAAAAATTGTGGTCCAAAGTTTAGCTAAAGCTAATGTGGGGCTTCAAAAGTCTGAAGTCAGACAAATTAAGTGAATAGCCTCAAAGTTTAGGGCTTTTTTAGACAAAATTTCTTCTTTCTGTGTCAGATTTTAGGATGCGCTCCCTGAGAAGGACGGTGTTGCTCGCCATCCTGGCGTCTGTGGTGCTTGTACTGGCTCTCCTCCATTCGTGGCCAACTCGGTCCTACACCACAGTGGATGTGTGGCAGCGATCAGGGCAAATAGTAGAGAAGCGTCTGGAGGACAGGCTCCCAGAACCAGACCACCGATTAGGCAACATCCCCTTTCACGTGAGGGAAAATGTTGCAAGGTATGGACACTTTGTAAGTGATGAGTCAGTCTTTCTCAGAACCACAGAGCTCAAACCTAATTTCCCTCCATTCGTATGTTTACGATAAACAATGCAGCTTGTTGGCACGTAATGGATGTGTATGCGAGGGCGAGAGTGGAGGAATAAACCTGCCCTTCGCCCAGCTCTTGTTCCCACGGGTGTCTGCTCAACCTTTGCACACTGCCTTTGAGACCTCTGAGCTGGAGGAAATGAAGAGGAGACGGGCCAAAGAGTACAAGAGTTTCCAAAAGAGGTGAGCAGCTCTCTTAGACACAAACTTCAAATATTCTGCCTGGAAAAGCAGAATAACAAACAAATGTCATGTTATTGGCAGAATGACTGAAACATTAGTTGTTTGACTATTAGTGCAAAAAACTACTAGGAAAGCTCTTACCTTATTTTATTTTAATGCACAGCCATCTCAAACACACTGAGATAAATTAATATGAGTCATTGTAAACTTAGCAAAATTAATCTGATTTTGACAACAAAAGTATCGATAGTAAAAATCAAAAATAAAGTTTTTACCTTCCCTATTTTACTTCACTATAGTTTCTTGTGCAAAATGTTTCCCACATTGTTTTTCCCAACTTGGAATAAAACCTTTTCACTCATGAGCCCCCTGGAAAAATACACAATAATACAGTCGTATGACGTAACAGTGGCTTTAAAATGTTTTAACTTTGCTCCTTAGAAACAGTGTCCGTCTTTCCATCAAGGAGTAGCGCTACAAATTAAATACATGCAATAAATGCAATTTAGGAGATCAAAATGGAAAAGTCACACTTTATCTTTTTTCCTTTTAGTGGCTATTTGAATCGTTCTTTATACTTTAGATGTTTTTTTTCCTGCCAAGAAACAAATCATAGTGACTTTTTGTTTTGTTTTGTTTTTATTACAGCCGCTACTTTATTCCCTCTGTTGAATTTTAGATTTTAATCATATTTGTCTTCTTATTTTGTTCCCATCTGTGCTAATGGTGGCATGTTGTGTAAAGGCATCTTCCTCATGGGAATTTTTCCTCCTTCAGGTCACAGACGCCTGCAGATGTTTTACTCGTTGCAGAAGCTAACAGTCCCTTGCAGTATCCAACACAAGGGGCGGAGGTGCGACCCCTGAAAACAATCATCATCCCAGGTTAGACTTCAGATGCGACACGACACAAACTTTAGCTGATGTAGATCCAACAGTTAGATCTGGATTTTACCACAGCATGTACAAAAACACGCTGGATTTCACTTGCTTATATGACACCAAGAGCATGTTTGGTTCGTGTTAAAGCAGCAGAAATTCAGGTAATGGATTAAGTAAGCACAAAGTCTGTCAACTGTTGTCCTGTGTTTTCAGGCCTGGCCTTACACGACCTTCCCAGAGACCACTACTCCGTAAGTATTTCACTCTCTTTACTTTCAGGTTTTGTTTTCTGCTGTTTTCTCATTTTATTGACTTTTCTCTCCTTCTTTCTGCAGATAAACATGACAACCACTCTGGGAACGCTGAATGTGGCAGCCGAGGTAGACGGTGTGAAAATCAGAGGTGACGGTGAGATGCACATGACGCTGTCCAGCAGCCTGCTGCCGAACCTGAACCGACAGCTGCAGTTTGTCACCTACACAAACACACTGTTCCACCCGAGCACGGCGGATACAGGTGAGGCCTCAAGCAAACGTCCTTATGTTTGCCTGGTGTGAATTTTTGATTTATTCTTGCTTTTTTTTTAAAATATGGGATACACTACAGGAAAAGTTTGCAAGGTTAGCACCAAACCCATTTTCACAACTTTTTTTATAATCCAAAAACAAATGTGCTCTATAATCTGGGATTAGATTTTAAATTTGATATTTTAAAAATACAGTTCTTCTTCTTCTGACAGAGTTGCATGACTGGATTTTAACCACTTTGATGTCTAAACAATAAATATTATAAGACACAGTCTGCAGCCAGCTGGCTTAGCCTAGCTTTAAAAGACAGTTTAATAAGCGGATGTAGCTTCTGGATATAAAGAGTGAAGGAAATGCTGAGGTGTCTAAAGCCTGCATTCTTTCTACTGGTTAGCCTGGGGCGACTCCACTGAATGAAAAAAGTAAGTCTGATTGTATGTAAGTTTAATGAGAAAATTACTCCACTTCTCACTGGATTTATTACCTGAGTAAACATTTACGTAATGAGCTTTTGGTCTCAATAACTAGTTTCAGGTCTTCTTCAGTACAGCATGATGTTCATTTTGTAAATTGTCATCTAAGTAAAAAAAAAGAATAAAGAGTCGGGAGTCGGCTTGCGGCGTGTCCCTGTTTCCACTCTTATGCTGAGCGAAGCTAACCTTCTGTTGGCTGTAGCTTTAAATTAACCATTCAGATACGAGAGTGGTATCATTTTATTAATCTCTGAGCTGAGCATATTTCCCAAAATCTTGAACTAGTGCAGAACTAGTTTATTGAAAGTGTTCTGCAGAGAGAGATGAGTTTTAGATGCTATCTTTGTGTCAAGCCTGACAGTCAAACAGAAGTCAGAAGTTTATTTATAAGGCACGTTAAGAACAACCACAGTTGACCCAAGTGCTGTCCAAGCTCATAATAATACATATATATATTATATTAATAAAATATGAAATAAATGAACAATAGAACATAATCAAATATATTTGCACAACAAAGTTATGGTGCCAAACTCAAATGCCCACAAGAGGAAGCAAGTTAACAATGTTCAGCAGAGACAAAGCCTGATGACAGAAACTCTCCAAAGGCCAAATTTACCCCTTTAACTTCTCTGTCAGCATTTTATGCTCATGCAGCAGGTGTTAATTTAAACATAAATCTTTTTTAGATGGTTCAAACAAAAAAAAAAAATTCAGTGCATGTTGATGCAGACAGGAGTCACTCATAGTTAGACGCTATCACACCGATCAAATTTATAAACGTCCCTTTTCATTGTTGTGTCTTTTAGTGCAGTTTGAGACAGAGGGGCATCAAGCCATCTTCAGCATCAAGATTCGTCATGGTGTAACACCCAAACTGTACAACACAGGATCCAAAGGAGGTAAAAGGACACAACAACAGCAACTTTACTGTCAACTGACAGCAAAGTCAAAACTCATACCGTTACTTAGGAACTGATCAGCATGCCTGCATCAATGATCCATCCATTATCCACAGTGACAGGAAGTGCACATGGTTTGCTAAACAAAAAGCTAACAGTTGTTGGACTTTCTTTCTTTGCAGAGTACAATGTCAGTGCCCTCGTCACCATAGCAACAAAGACTTTCCTCCGTTATGATAAGCTTCAGGATCTTATCGACAGCATAAGGAAATACTATCCTACCGTTACCATAGTAATCGCTGATGACAGTGAAAATCCCAAAACCATCTCCGGGCCTCACATTGAACATTACATCATGCCTTTTGGAAAGGTGGGGAAGTCTTTTAATTTCACGTCTCTGCTGCTGATGCTCTTTGTTGCTTAAACTCTGAGTCATGTGTCACAGGGTTGGTTTGCTGGACGAAACCTGGCCGTTTCTCAGGTGACCACAAAGTACGTGCTGTGGGTGGATGACGACTTCATCTTCACAGCCAACACCAAGCTGGAGAAACTCGTGGATGTTTTAGAGAAAACCACTCTGGATCTGGTGAGCAGCGGAGGAATAAAGTTTGTTTAAATGTACATATTTGGTGTATTATTATTTTTTTTTTGCTGATTGCCTGCTGTGTTCATGTGTGTGTTATCCAGGTGGGTGGTGCAGTAAGGGAGGCCACAGGTTACACTGCCACCTACAGACAAACCATATCCATTGAGCCTGGGGAGGAGGATGGCGACTGTTTACACATGAGGAGAGGATTTCATCACGTCATCCAAGGGTTCCCCAACTGCGTTGTGACTGATGGGGTTATTAACTTCTTTCTGGCTCGCACTGACAAAGTCCAACAGGTCGGCTTTGACCCGCGCCTGGCCAGGGTAGCTCACCTGGGTGAGTCCGGAGACGGAGTTACAGTCATAACAAACATACAGTTGAGAACAGACAGTATTTTTTGTTTATTTTAAGGTGGAACCAGTGATATCAGTATGTATGAAGTAATAAACAATTGCCGGTAGCAGGGTTGCTAAAACTTTTTCATTAGGAGAATAAAATTAAGTCTTGTTAGTCTGTGAAAAAATTTGGCTGCAGTTTTTAATTAGGCTGAATCATTTTGTTTGTGTTTGTTTTGCAGAGTTTTTCATCGATGGCCTTGGATCTCTCCATGTGGGCTCCTGCGATGATGTCATCATCAATCATGCGACCAAAATCAAACTTCCCTGGGTCAGCCAATCAGAGAGTGACAAGACTTATTCCAAGTATCGGTACCCGTCTGCCTCCTCTGACGCCACCCACACGAAGAATGGCCTCTTGTTCTTCAAGAACCGATTTCAGTGTTTGACTCATAATTAGTTCTCCTCCTCTTTAACCCCGAGGGTTCCTCTGCTCTTCTTAAGTTGCCAAAGAAGTTCTCCCCCACCCATCAGATAAGATTTCAGACAAACACATTGGTTTGCCTCTTTTTGAATTTTTGCAAGAGGTTTCAGGCTTTGCAGTGATGAAAATGTTTGATTAGAGAAGTTTAAGCAAGTTTATTGAGTCGAAGCAGTGACGGTGTGGTGAAAAAACTGAATATACTCTCTATACCTAATATACTGTAAATGTTCATGAGTCAAAAATGAAAGTTCAGACTCTCCTCAGGCTATAAAATGACGTTTTGAGCTTGAGTCTGATGGCTGACTTTTGAGGTTTCTGCCTGTTAAAAGGAAGTTTTCTCCCACCACTGTTGCAAAGTTCTTGGTTGTGGGATTTATCATTCAGTTTTGAGTCTCTGTAAAAAATATAGAGTACGGCATGGGCCTGTTCTATACGTAAAGTGTCTTGAGACAACTTGTGTTGTGTTTTGTAGCTATAAAAAAAGATTCATTTGACCTGACTCTCCTGGCTCTGCACACAGCGAGGAATCATCTATAGTAACCAACAAATCATCCTGTTTACACAGATGTAGTTAAATCGCTGCGTAATCTTGTTTAATTCAAAGCTATGGAGGGTTGAAGATGTTTGTTTGTCAAATCTTATCTGACTTTACATCCTTGAGTTGGTCCAAGACAGAGACATTGAGCTTTGGAAAAACCCAACAGGTAGCATCTGTACAGGCTGCGTCACCTCATTGTCATTCTTTGCTAACGTGAGTCGAGGTACGTGTGTCCTCCTTCAATTTGCACTATCCAAGAAGAGTAAGCGATGGTGATGTCAGAGAGCCTGAGAGCGAGAACTCACCGTTTGTGGAGAGAAAGTGACAATCCTGTGGACACAGAGCATAGGTATCCTTCTTACCGATGCCGCATGAAGAACGCACTCAAAACCTGCCCACCTGTGGTACCTACGCTCCGTGGCTCATCGGTCATGCCAAAGGTTTGGCTGCTGGCTTTTGGGGTGTTTTTATCTGTTTGTGTTGTGGTTTTTGCTACACTACCTTTTACCCAGAATCCTATGTGTCATTTGTGAGAAGCCATTAATGTCCGAGGAGGAAAAGCATATTGGTCCCATCCGTCTGGAGTTACATCTGGTGTTACCTGATTTGGGAGCAGCCTTGTGTTTTTGTCTGGTCTCTTTCTGGTTTTCGGGTTTTTGGTTCAGTGCTTGCAGATGAAAAAGACTGATATGATTGCATCTTTTACACGCTGCCTAAAAGAGAAGATGAATGAACCAAAGTGCATGTTTATTTGTCATCATTATAATAGAAGAAGTGAGAAAAAAAACATTGGGATAGAATAATGGAGACTGTGATGATTAACCCAAACACAGTGTGAGGAGTCAGAACAGGAGAGGAAGAGCGAGGGACACCAAGTAAAACAAAGTTAATGAGACAAGGTGGGACGGTGGAGAATCGAGGCCTGAAAATCCTGTTTTTGTACTCTACTCTTTAGAGAACTTCTGTTACTCATGTCTGAAGTGACAATGCTGTTCTTTTATACTATGGCCTTTAGATGGCACCATTGTATCACTCATTTCCTAATAAGCGTTTGCTGAGGTGCCAGAGATTTATCTACTGATTTTTTTTTTTTTTTTTTATCTCAAGGAATATTTTAAAGCTATTTTTTGTGAAGTTTCTGTCTTTATTTATTTTTTTAATTTAGTCAAAGTCAAATGTCATCAGTGACACTGCTATCAAAGGCTTTTGTGCAGGTGTGTGTTCAAAATTGTGTTTCATGGCAGGATTTCTAATTGTCCACAGATCCATTGCTGAGCTGAAAACCCTTTTTTGTTTTTGAATAAACATATTTATTGTCTTAACTTGCCTGCTTCATCCAAAAAAACACTCATGTGCTATGTCTGATCACAGCGTTTGAGCATTTTTTAGTTCAATTTGAATGTTTGCATATTAAAATATCTGTGGAAACACCTCTCTTTCATTTTCTAAAGAAGTCTGCTTCTTCAGAAGTTGTTGGGTGTTTTTCTTAGTGCTTCTCTTATAATTGACTGTGATATCTTTACTATCAGGATTCAATTCATATTCTAAATTTACTTTATTGTACAAGTAAAATTTAGTGACTGTTTTTGTCAAACGTAACATTTGGCTGCATCACAAACTGGTTTACGGTCAGATAATCAGAAACTTTGCAACTAAAGCCTAACAGTTATCATATGCAGGATGGAATCAATGAGGAGACAAAGAGGCCGATTAAAGCAGCTAAAATCTCAAGTTATTTACAGTTAGATGTCTAATATTATAAAATGACTGAGTAATCTTGTTTATTCTGTAGTGTGACACTAATAATGATTTCAGACATTTAGGATCCTTTTGAATATTGAATGAAGAGTCAGTGGGCTGATTGGAAAACAAAAGTTTGTCATCATATGTTAAGCTTCAGATAGCTGACTGAAATCTTACTTCATTGAGGTGAAAGGTCAGAAAAAGGTTGGGGTCAAATTTCAAAAGCAAGTTATTTTTGTTCTGAGGCAGCAGACACTGTGGTGCACCTTGATGCGCTGACTAATACAAAAAGCACATTAGAGCAAACAAAAGCAAACATGAAGTAGAAAAGACAGAAGAAGCTGTTAAGAAAAACAGCAAGTCATCAACCTCAGCAAAAACATACTTGCTTCTCTGGATGTAGAACAACAGTGAGATGTGGGACCTGATGCCTTGTTTACAAGTGCCACTAGAGGGCACTGCACATATACATGATCCCTATTCTGAACTTGATCCAGTGAAAAGAGCACACTTAATGTGATTTTTAATACACTTTTAAAATCATTTTTAAAAATGAGACTAAGCCACTTGTACATGTTAACTGCACACACACACATAGATTCAATAGAAAATGCTTTATAAATGCAAAAAAGCCATGAGGGTGGCTTTGGTAATGCAGTAAGATGGGTGTTAACTTAAGATTTCAGAAATGGATAAGGCCAGGAAAAGGGACATGTAGAGCAAATGTTATACCTCAAGAGAAGGTCTTGCAGGTCTCAGTCTTCTCATGGCAGCATCTTGGATTTGTGGTTCAAGAAAAATCTACTTGTTTTAAAAAAAATTAAGGGGGCTGACATTTTTGTGGTTTCCTGCAGAGTCTTCTGTGCTAAAAATGAACCTGTAGTGAATGCGTCACTGTAGAATTCATATCCTCCAAAGTACATGATTTCACATGTCTATATTTACAGTTAAATGGGAAAATAGCTGGATAACTGTACAAGCCCTGTGCATCTGTTTGAAATGACTTTCAACCTTTCCGGATGGAGTTCAATCAAAGACTACAGACGCAAAGAGACACAAAACTACTATAAAGACTCACTCAATTACTACGAACAGAAAAGACAATGCAGAGATGTACAACAACAACAAAGAGATTTAAAATGTTACACAGCTACAAAAAGATGCAAAACAACTGCAAGAGGATGCAAAACACAAAACACTCAAAAATTGAATGACTCAAAAAAAGACAGAAGCTGCAAATCTGCCATTAACACATTAAATTACTACAAAGACACCCAAACAACCACAGACACAAAACCACTGTAAAAACTAAAATGGTTGTCTCCTCCTTTCTGGGTGTCTTGCACCTATGTAGGGAGTTTCTTCCATTTATGACAAAGACACCTTAGGTTATGTTTTATTTTGCAACGTACAGAAGCTTGGATGTTTTATTAAATTAATGTTTGTTTGCTTTCGTAGACAAATGATAATGACACATATATGAACAGCATTTTTCTTTAATTCTGTGGGTGTGTATCA
>JAPZDZ010000012.1:14966310-14977654 GCA_029783805.1 Acanthurus tennentii | reverse complement strand
ATCTGCCATTAACACATTAAATTACTACAAAGACACCCAAACAACCACAGACACAAAACCACTGTAAAAACTAAAATTAGGTTGTCTCCTCCTGTCTGGGTGTCTTGCACCTATGTAGGGAGTTTCCGGGGCCTCTAACATATGTCCAGGGGCCCGTTGCTTCTTCCATTTATGACAAAGACACCTGAGGTTATGTTTTATTTTGCAACGTACAGAAGCTTGGATGTTTTATTAAATTAATTTTTGTTTGCTTTCGTAGACAAATGATAATGACACATATATGAACAGCATTTTTCTTTAATTCTGTGGGTGTGTATCAGGACACCACAAGTCAAACAGGTTTATGGATAAAATCACACATGAGATTATTTACATACAGTATAACAGAATGACAGTGACAGATGAGCACCTCTGTTTTATCTTTGTTCCCTTTTTCCTCTTTCTGCCTGATTGCGATGGGTGCTGTGCATGAGTGCATTTGCAAATGTGCTTGGTTCAGATAACACTCTAACAATGGCAGGGTTAAAATAGCCCAACAAAGGGGAAACACAACTATTTGCTAATGTGCAGGAATGTACAGAAAAAAACACAACTCATGTGGATTCAGATCCCACAGTGAAGTTAGAATCTGTGGTCAATCAGTGGTTTCAAGGAGGCAGTTATTTGAGGAAACAGAGAATGAATCCGTGAAGGGATTTGAATACCAGTTCTCAGGGGGAATTAAGCGAAATTGGTCCCTTAAGAAAATATAATGCATTACAAAAATATCCATCAAGGAATTTCCAATGGAAAAAAGTAAGAAATATATACAAAGACAAAATGAAGCACAGTTTTCTGAGGTGCTTTTAAGCCGCATCGTCATGCATTTCATCTCATCCAATATCATCATCTGTGGCATATGTGCAGAGTATACACACACACGCACATTAACGCAATGAAACCAATACAATTATACAAGATCAAATCCAAATTAGCCTTACCGTGGTGATATTTTAAGGAAATTCAGAACAACAGGTGAAGACGGAAACACTTAGAGCTCGATGACTTCTGTGCAGGAGCCAAACACACAAATGCTGACAGAGCTCTGAATCAGTCCAGGCGCTTCTTCTCCATAAGATTGAAGCCAGTTCATTTGTTTCTGCAAGTCATCGCTGCTTGCTCTCTGTGAGAGGATCCAGGTTGTTTGGTCGATCTGCTGAAAAACTCCAGCCCTCATTTAATGTGATCTGCTGGACAGTCAGACCCTGGGAGGATGAAAAAACATCATTTAAATGTTTTAAACAACAAAAAGATTTTTTTAAAGTTGTAATATTGTGGCTTTAATGTGCAAATTCCATAAGTAGCAAGAAATACCCCTTTATAAATTAGAAAGGTTAGACTTTTTTAACAATAACATGACTGATTATTTTCAGTGTGTCCTCATTGTAAAATTCTCAAACATTCAGTTTTGGTTGGCTTGAATGTAAATGAAACTGAATATTTGAAAATAAAAAATATCTTAAATACAACTGCTAAACTAAAAACTATGAATCAGAGAAGGTAAAATAATGAGATATAAATAATAAAGTTAAGATATCAACAGTGTTTATGTAATTTTTTAAAGTGCCAGAGGGGGGAGACCAAGTTCTGCATGTTTAAAGCTGCATTAACTGTTTTCATGTGGCCACTAGGGGGAAACAAACCGGGCTGCTGACACACTGACACATATCACAAAGTTTCAAAGATATTACAGCTGATATTTTAGAAAACATCAGCATATGTCCAGCAGATATGAAGCATTATCATTTCAGCAAAAATAAATTTAACAAGGAGCCTTTTTATCATACATTCGGAGTTGTGTTTGTCCACTTTGCATCTGTATGGCAGATATTCACTCTGTTTAAGCTCTGTTCTTGATTTCCACCAGCTCTTGAAGGAAACATCTGGCTCTCTTGTTACTTAATGGCTTACTCTGTTCACCAGCTAAATGTTGTAAAGTTTTTTTTTTTGTTTAAAGCCAGGCTGACGAGAGCAGTAAAAGTGAACCTGAACGATAAATTTGAAAACTGTGTGAGGCAGCAGTTCTTTGCTGGTTTGTGTCTATGAGTGGCCTTTTTCATATTGCACCTTGGCATTTGACCACTTTATTTTTAATAAAAGGCATAAGTGTGGTTTTAAAAAGTATTTATAAGTTGCAAGAGGTGAAATACTGAAATGCATCACTTTAGAGGTTATAGCCAAAAGTTTATGCTTCAACCTAACTGGTGCTGAATCGTACTTAAACAGGAATAAGATTATAGAGCTGTTACATAAAAATGTAATGATGAAACAAATGTTAACTCTGAAAAGTTTGACAAAGGCTTTTTTTTGAGGGTAAAGCACCATAGAAAAAATATTTTAGGCGGGTGGGAAACCTGTTAGCACTCCTGCAGCTAAAGCAGGATGGAAACACCGGTGGTGGGAGGGAGAACAAGAGGACGAGAGTGACTCTGTGGAAAAGTGCCAGACAAAGCTCGTCTAATAAGAGCACTGTGATCTAATCGTTTCCTCCTCTACGTGGAAGTGTGCATGAATGAGATAAAACAGCAGGTCAGTGGGTTAGCCATAAAGTGGCTGACTGAATGACACTGGCAACGAACTGGGTCGACCACGTTTGTAAATTCACGCAGAAACAACAACAGGATATTTGACAAAGGCAACCAGAGACAGTCATTTCCCCTCATCATCACTGATCATGACCAAAAACGTCCTCAGGCTGCTGAAA
Source organism: Acanthurus tennentii (assembly GCA_029783805.1). Lineage (NCBI taxonomy): Eukaryota > Metazoa > Chordata > Actinopteri > Acanthuriformes > Acanthuridae > Acanthurus > Acanthurus tennentii. The sequence goes on along the minus strand of JAPZDZ010000012.1, from coordinate 14,974,911 downwards.
TTGAGATAACAGCTCCACCAATCTGATCCACCCTCTTTAAAAACCTGGGACTTTATTTGTACTGTATGCAATCATCACTTAACAGGGAAGTTGTAAAGTGCATCGTGGTCCTAACCGGCATGATGAATGATCCTGCCGACCCTGTTTTGGTTTAAAAAACCCCAGAGATCCGAGTCTGCTCAGGCAGAAACTGATACTATTTAAAAAGGGTGATGCAGACACACACATTTGCTTCCTGAATGGAGCTTATTAGTCACATCGTGTTCTTCCGTGATTCGTCACATGTTCTTTTTCCAAAGGAAAACAAACAGCTCTTTTCTATGAGCTTTGACTACCAACGATTGATTCAACATAGATAAAAAATACGGATGTTGATGGTTTTCATGTCTATGCCAGCTCTTGTTTTACTTTCAGTGACTGTTCCACCTTCTCATCAGTCTGAGCAAAGAAATCTCTCATCTTACTTTTAACCTTTGCTGTTCTTCCTCCATAGTCCTTCCTGCGACTAAGCAGCCATCCCTCTGCTTCCTGTTCACACTAGCACACACATGCCCAACGTAAGTGGATGGTCATGTGATGAGCATTTTTAGTTGCAAGACTGAAGGAAGATTATTTCTAAAAACAGGGCCCAAACACTCATCTTGAGGGAGATCCTTTTATTTCTAAATCATTGTTTTAAAACAATAAGTAAAAAGTGTGGATGTAGCCTACAATGAACAGCGATGTCAGGTTGTACCAACTACACCCTTGAGTACACCTGTGCATCACTGTCTGCAGGAGAGTGTAAAGTTAAAGCACTACAAGTTTCTTAGATGCTGTCAAATTGCTCTTCAAATGTTTTCTGTAATCAATTATATGAAAAAATAGGTACTCATTCTCCCCCAATAGTATGGAATTTGTTAAGTGGTGATCAGAACGCAGAAAAAATTGATTTTTTATAAAAAATTACCCACTGTCCAAAGTAAATCTGGTATACCTGCGTGCTGTGTCGGCTGCATGATGCCACAGAAACTGAGCTGACGATGGGATAAAAGCGGTGGGTGAGTTCCCTGTGGTGTTGCAGCACAAGGATTAGAAACCTAGAGAGAGAAGGAGAAATAAAAGAAAAGGGGACATCAGAGTAAGAGAAGTAAATGAATGTACACACTGAGTGAGGGAGCGGTGTTGCACTCTCACCACTTTGGAGGCTGGGTTGTGTTTTGGCGGATGCAGAGAGGGCAGGGAGGTGTTGTAAGTCAGCAGGCAGGGCTGCTGACGTCTCTCCATGGACGCAGAGGAGTGAGGTCGCAGGCCAGCTGGAGACTTCATGGTCCTGCCCAGGCTGTTTGACTTGCTTTCCTTGCGTTGGTATTCAATTGGAGACTGAAGGGCTGCAGAGGGCAGGAAAAGAGGTCACATTACTCAAATGAAGTAAAGTTCTTCAGTGTTTTATTGAGGAAACGCCAAGTTCTGATACCATTAAGGAAGTTCCTCTGAGTCTCTAAGATCTGAACCACGTCATCGAACCAAGCTTGCTGTATTTCTGAAGATGATGCCTGCATGATGAATCGCATCACACTGCCGTTGGTGCCGCGGGAGGTCAGGACCAGGCAGCATGGGTCATCCTCAGAGCGCTCCTCCACGCCTAAGCAGCTAACCTGAAGCACACATAGGAGTTATTGGAAAGAATACTAAACAAAAGACATTTTAAGGATTGTCTTGAAACACAGTGTTAATCACACCTTGATGCTGTTCTTAAATGTGTACCCCGGCAGAGAGAAGCCTTTTTTCTTATCTATTGGCTCACTGAAGATGACCAGCTGCTCAAACAGGAAGACCCGCCTCTCTTTGGCTCGAGACAAGATGCCGCTTTCCTGCTCGCTGACAGAGAAGGTATCCTGCTGAAGCAGCTTCCCCTGAGCTGTGATTTTCCCCTGAAACAGCATATAAACATTGTCATAGACTGTAGGTAACACTTGACATGTGTTTTATGTGTGATTACAGACCGGAAAAAAATCAATATCCCACCTCAAAACCTTGGAGCCGGCCCACATTCATCATATCATTACAGCGCTTTGGCACAAAACACATCACCTCCACGGCTTTCTGAAAGAAGAAGTTGCATGGAGGAGAATCAGTCAGTAAAAAACTAAATTTAACTGCACAACAATAGAGCAATTTCTTCCCTTCAGGAAGATTATGTGTTCAGTTTAGTTGACACTGTTTCAGAGTGGTGTCGACTAATTTTTCTGAACATTTTGGTGGATGTAGCTGGTGGTGCCTTTGAACTGCTTCGCCATATTTAGCAACTATTTCTGCTATTTTGTCCCAATTGAAATACATAAGAAATGGCCACCTCTCTGATTCATACTCAAAACAAATGGAGGGGGGCACATCACTCAAGTTACTGCAAACGTTGCTAAAAGTAGCTATTGTTAGCTACTTAACTCAGTTAGCCATGTAACTCGTTGACCCATTAGCGTTAGCTCACTCTGCCTGGACTAGTTCAAAGCAACTTGGGAGAGGTTTTTTTTCACATGTAAAGCCCAGTAGCCCTGTATTACCAGGGTTAGGGTGAGGTGGAGGAGGAGGAGGAGGTTTTCAGGCCTAGAGTGAGAAGCTGCTGTTGAGGAGCAGGGTCGTAATGAGCACCGAGACTGGAGGCTGCTTCAAACACCAGTTCTCACATATTGTACCTTTAATTCAAATGTACTGGACAAAATATTACAAACACCTGTTTCTAATAAACTGAGCAGTGAGTGTATATGTACTTATCTACATGTTGGACTGAGCTCGTACCTGCAGCTCCTCAACATCTCTTCCTGCTTTGCTGTAGTACTTCAAGAAATCCTGAGGTTTAAAGCAGAGAGAGGTTTATTTAGAAACTTAATCAGTCAAACCACACTGCTTCATTAAGGAACAAATGTTAAAAAGCCTTTATTATAGTGGCTACATGATCAAATGTAAGGAAAACATGTATTGACCTCCTGGGAAAACCTTTTCAAAGTAGTTTGCCTTTTAAATTTTTTTCATGTTATTAATGTTCTAATTCAAATAATGTAAAATTAAAAACATGCATGTAGATGATTCACTGTCATGCTAAAGAGCAAACCTTCAGCAGAAGCTGGTACTTCATGATCCTCTGCACTGGTTTGATGAGCAGGTCGTTGAGCTGCAGCCTGTGACCCAGCTGCTGCCTGAGATCCTGTCAGAGGACGAACAAGGAGAGACGGAGTTTTAGAGTTAGAGAGTTACACTAAAAGTAAAGCAAAACTGTGGTGCAACAGAGTACTCACCTCAAAGTACGTCTCAATGTACTCAGAGACAATGTGCTCTGATTTGGGTTTGTTTTGACAGTAGACCACATACATGTGAAGACGCCGTTCCTGGAAATGAAAGATTTTCACAGAGAGAAAGAGAGAGAGAGAAATTATGAGATTATTCCAAATAATCTGAGTGAGTGGAGAGGAGAGAAGGAGAAGCGTGAGGAGAAGGAATTAAGCTTCTACTACAGTCTCCCCTCAGTTTTGTTGTGTTTTTTCCTCCTCAGGAGTTTTTTGGGGAGTTTTGTTGAATCAGTGCAGGAATTCTGCCTCATTAAAAAGTTCCAGTGGCTGAGAAAGATTGGTTTAATTTGCCGTGGTTTCATTAGGCATGCTACACTGAGCTGGAAAAGCTGCTTCAAATCTAAATATTTTGCTCATTTCTCTCCATAAGTTTATTTTTCTACTCTATCAGGGCTACTGTATGATCACCAAGTTCATGTTTGAATCAGTGTCTTAAATTCAGAAGTTGTTTTGTGTTTGAAGCTTGGATCCCTATTTAGAGATCTGTTTTCACTTTGTCATTAAAGTATTCAGAGTTCAGTGTAAATCAGTTTCAGGTGAAGACTCTTTACAGAGCTCTGGGATCTGTAACACCTGCACATTTGCACACACAGCGTGCTCTCTGCAGAACATCTTTAACACTGGCTGTCAGCTTTCAAGGCTCTTTAGTCAAACAGAGATGATTACAAGACTGTTTACTCTGCAGCTGCACCTGCAGACAACTGATCTGCAAGACGAAGACACATCTGGATGGACGGAGGCCAGGGCTTTGTGCACAGTCAGAGCTCTGATCCGTGAGGCGGCTGCAACCTTCAGCCAAACTGAAAACATGCAGGGGAACAAATAAAAAATGTACTTCTCATCCCTAAAGTGTTACTCCGTGATCTGCAAACTCACATGTTTTATGAAGAGCTCAGCCAGGCTGTCTGGATCACCCACACATTTCTCCAGCTCTCCCAGGAAATAACTGTGTGACACGAAACAGAGGAGGTCAGACAGCAACAGTCATCCAGTCAACCACACACACACACAGGCAGGAAACAAACAGTCAGAGGGGACATGATATAAGCTGAAACATCACCAAACAAAAATAAATAAGTCTTCACTGTAAGAGATTAACATTCTGAGGAACTTTGTGGGTAAAAATACAGAAGATATGCTCTGACTCACTCCTTATGCCAATCATAGATCTGGTGGATGTTTCCAAACACAATCCTGTCCTTCCCTTTCATGTCCTCTGGAACCCCCTGATTCGCCATGGTGGCCATGTAGCCCTACCCACACACACACACACACACACACACACAAAGACACACGCAGACATATGTCATTAATCACAACAGAGGAGCTTTCCAGATGGAAAAATAAAAATGTCTCTTTCAGTTAAAGGCACGATTGTTGCAGAATGCTTCAGATAGAGGAATCTCAGTTATGTCTTGTATAAATGTCATCAGCAGATTATTTAAAGGCTGGAGGAGAAAAGCACCTGCACTATGAGTCCGAGATCTTCCACATACAAGCGTTCTGTCTCTATCAGCTCTGTCAGCACATATCTAAGAGAGAACGAGATAAAAAACATTCATTTACATTTTGGCAAAATAAAAATCAGAAATGAGTATAACTGTTCAACATTTTGAGACATATGCTTATTCTTGCAGAGGGCAGGATCATAAGGCTGATGGTTTTTCTCATATCTGCGTGGCATTTGTGAAGCTACAGCCAGGACTTTACTTAGCATAAAAACTTGAGACAGTACGAAGCAGCTAGCCTGTTTCTGTCAAAAGGTAAGAAAATCTGCATTCAAGCAGCCAAAATAGAACAATTCACTGCCAATCATGACTTCCTGGAGTCCGAGCAAATTAAATGGAATATCAAAGTTTCGACAAAGTGCAAAATGTTTCCTTTTAAACACATAAGTTATAATCAAAGCAAAATATTATCTGTTTAAACTGATTTTATATAGATTATATAATGTAACAATGTGTTCGGCTGCAGAGATACTGGTGGGCAGATTCTGTTAAAGTGGTATCAATCTCCTCATCTGACTCTCCGCCAGAAAGCAAAACAAAGTATTTCCCATGTTACTTTGCTCTTTTAATGTAGAAATCAACACCTACATGCTCTTCTCTAAGGCAACGTTTCTCTCCTCCTCGCTGTCCACGGCGGCAGACCACTGGCTGCCTGAGTCATCAGTCACAGTGCAGCCGTCTTCTCCTTGGAGAGTGTTGATGCTGGATCTTTGACTCTGAAAAACACAGTGCAGCTTTTGTTCAGCATCACTGTAACATCTTATGCAAGAGGAGACAGACAGCAAGTCCTTCTGTTCTGTGAGACAATGAAAGTACATTCATTCATTGTGCAAAAGTTTTATTTAAAGCTTCTCAACTGTAGTATTTCTTTTTTACTCCACAACATTCATTTAATAGCTAACTAATTACTTTTCAGATCGATGTTTTACATTAAAAAACATATGATACAGTCATAAAATACAATGAATTGCTAAAGATTAAACTAGAGGCTCCTAAGTTGTTTGACCGTTGTGCTGGTGTATAAAAAAACAGTCTCAATATTAAAACAGTGTCTAGTTTGGGGCCCTTTAATACATCTAAAATATTTATGAGTTGTTGGCAGAATTTTTCATTATTTTATGCCAAGAAAGATTAGTCTTAAAAATGAAAAACAATTTGTTTTGGGTTAACATTTTTCCCCTTTTCTCTCCTATTATTCATCACGGTTAACATCTATGGCTCAAGAGACAGAGCAAGATGTCGACTAATCTCACAACTGGTGTCTAAAAATGCTGCCATTTATCTCAACAACCCCATTAGTTTTATCTTAAGACCCTTGTATAACAACACAAAATGGAAATCTCTAAACATTGATGCTACTTTGACGCATTGGTATGAACGATCAAATGACATCATCTGAATCAATCACAGGAGCCATTTTTCTGCAGAATGCGTTTTAATTTTACTTCATCTCATTGATTTTACTTCTAAGTCTGTACTAAGATTACATAGGTAGTTTGAATGCAGGATTTAAACTTGTAACTAAGTATCTTTACATTGTTGTAAGGGTGTTTTTACTTAAGCAAAGGTCTGAGCACTTCTTCCAGAAGCTGTGGTGCAGAGTGATGTCAGACCCCAGGACATCAACCACACAAGCCTGATCCTGGAACACATCAATAGGGCAATTTAACTGATCCCTCTTGGAAAAGTCATGCCAACCCCAAATCCCAAGTAACCTGAGAGTAATAATCACTTTTTAATGTCTCTCTTTGCTGCTGAGGAGGCTTTTGGGCAGGGAAATTTTGGAAAAGTCGAATCAGGCCTTTCAGACGAAGGTGAATAACAAGCAACATTTGAGTGATTTGTCAAGTCAGATAATAAAGGATTTTATTGTAAGTGATCATGGCATGAAGAGATGTTATATAACGCACGTCACTCCTCACCAAAAAACAGTATAATCCAATGTGAATATGACCATAATCCTCCTAACATACTGTATGCACACAACATTTTGTGCTCTGCCTCGCTGCACCAGATTATCCTTCTTTGGAGTCAGTTTGTAGGTCAAATATGCATTTTATATCTATTTTTCCTATTTTTTTTACGCAGTCTTATTTGCTCTCCTGCTCTCTCTTTGTCTAAAGTTCCCATCCTCGCCCAGCGTTCACTTCAGTCATTAAAACTGCTGAGTTAAGCTTGATCCTCTGAATGTTTCCTCCTCTCTTACAGTAATTTCTCATTAGCTTAAAGTCCATTAGCTTCTCTAAAGTCCATCGGAAGGCTAAAAGAAAAGTTAGATATCTTGGGAAATATACATTATCATTTTTATGCCAAGACTGAAGAGATCAGTGGACTAGAAGTTCAATTACACTCTCATTAATATATAGTTGGAGCTAGCATCCAGTTAGCATGGCTTTGCATAAAGACTGTAGAGAAAGGGGAAATCAGCTAGCCTGGCTTGTCCAAACACAAAACAACCTTACCTACAACTCTGAAGCCACATGTTACTAAAATCTATCTTTTTTTTCAGATCTAAGCAAAATTTTATATGTAAAACTTCCTATTTACAGAAGGTCAGACTGATAACTTGTTTCTTGCTCGGGCTGTTTGGGTGTCGTGACAGTACACTACGCAACCCAAACCCTGACCCCCTCTCAGCCTGTTAGAGACTGTTTGGCTAGTTGATTACTTCCAGATGTAGTCAAGAGAAGTCCACAGGATTGATTCCACTCCATGGTTCCTTTCAAAGAACACTCAATATATTGTTACTAGAGAGCACTTGTATGTGCTTTGAGTGTGTGTGCACAAAAAAATATGCAGCAAAATGTGAAATCTGTTCTATTCAACTGGCCAAATGTGTACTGAACCAAAACTGGAGGAATTGTGTGCATGGTTATATTTCAGTTTCAGTGTGATTTGTGTTGCCATTTTAGCATATCACCATTTATTTTCATGAGATCTGCATTTCCTACGGTTCCTGCAGGAGAAACTCTACAGAAAGAATCACAATAATTGTGAGGGGACTGAAGAATTAAGTGGTGAGAGCATTTAGACTTGTGCTGATTCTATCATTCATAATTCATTTGTGTTTTTCCCAACTACTTTGCTTGGTTAACTGCTATCTATCTATCAATGTGATCCCAAAGGTTTTTGCAGTGCAATATTCGTTTTACAATGTTCTTGTGGCCAAGAAAACCAAATTAAAGGTTGCACTCCAAAGCCGCTTATAATAGACACTAAAAGCCTGTCTCTGTATTGGTAAAGGAGTATAGACTTTATGGACATCTTTGGGACTAATTCTATGCCTGACAAATCTTTACGTTTTTAAGGTTTATAAATATCATAATATAACAGTCACTAATATGACATCACCAATACGCCATCGTCATTACCATTTGCCATTTTACATTTTTATTTTCCTGATTTTTTAGTCTCTGAGCCACCATGCATAGTCTATTTTGGCCTCTAAATGAAATATACTGTGAGTGTTTAAGAGAGACTTTAGTGAAACTGCTGATGTTAAACTGCTTTCAGCAGAGTAAAACAGTACAGCTTCACCCACAGCTTAAAAAGAACAAAAGACAAAGTTAGATTACCAGTAAACTAAACTAATGTAGAATAGAACGGAACAGAATAGAATAGAATAGAATAGAATAGAATAGAATAGAATAGAACAGAACAAATAGAATGGAATAGAAATGAAACATTACTAGACTCTGAGTGTCTCTGCCTTGCAGCAGGTCACATAACTGGCTCTGACAGGGCGGCTGTGTGGGAGCAGGAGCTGC